>CM035174.1:48745466-49114791 GCA_020205615.1 Panax quinquefolius | reverse complement strand
GTTACGTTTTTACCAAAATCTGATTTTTCAACCCTTTGTGATTTCTAAGAAACTTTCATGTTTTCACATAATAACCACATAACTCATCATAACACTTACTAATACTTCATATACCCATGATTTTCATTAGTCCAATGCTTTTATTATGACTTTCATCATAATCCTCGTAAATGCATCCTTTTAGTTGAAGAAATATTTGAGGGTTTAAGAAATGGGTTTTTTGTGATTTGGGGTCAATACAAAATTCGATTTCACGCTCTAGGGTAGGCTAGGAAATCTTCAAGAATACGTCAAGAAATTTATTAATGATAGAAATATCATTCAAAATACTCTTATCCAAGACTTGGATAGTACGTTACATTGATACCAACCGTGACTTCTATCCTTTAACCTAGATAACACCTCACAATGATACCTATCAACTTGTCATCGTCATTCATGGCGTAAGCCTCTGTAAAGTCCGGCTTCGCATTCCATACAAGGAAAGTCAACAACGAAAGGATCGGGGCTCTTTACTTATGGCTTGATATAACAAAGGTGATTAACTTTAGGGTTTGGTTACTTTGAATTAAGTATAACAAAGTTGGTTAGAAATATGAAAGCTAACAACCTTACAAAAAGAATAATAAGTAGTTAATCAATCGTTTTCAAAAATTACCTCAAAGGCAAGTATTTTCAAAGAGATAAGATCGTGAAAGTGTTTATTTGAAACAACAAGATTAATAAATGCGATTGGAGGTAACGAAGGTTTCTCCCAACGAAGTTTCAATAGATAAATCAAAGTCTAATTTTTTCGGAGTCAAATTTAAACATTGAACACAACTAGGTAGAATAAAAGAGTGGGTAGAACTTGTATTGAATAAAGTATAGACTTCGCAATAATTTATAATTAATTTACCTGTAATAACTTCGTTCGGGTTTCTCGACAATCGCTCTCGCTTAAATTACCGAAGTTTGACTTTACTATATAGGTACATTCCACCCTTAAGTGCTTCTTCACATTCTTGATCCATGATTTAAATCATTATTCTCCCATCCATATCGAATTCAATTGACCGCTATGCACGTGGTAATTCAATTCGATGTTGGTTCTCCCAATTCTTGTCCAAAAAGCAAAGTCCATTTCATCTATTTTGGCTTTATTGGATCTGGACGCCTTTTCTACACTATCAACGCGTTCATGCACTTTTACCCATGCATCGTCTATTCTCCTTCGTTCGATTGTTTTTTTTTCAAATGATCTTTTGATTTTTAAATTCTCGATTCCAACTTTAATATCTTACACCTCGCCAAAGCGTGATTTTATTCGAGCATCACATATCGGGTAACCCAATTTTGAATTGTTGTATCCCTTTGTTCCACGACCGTTTGCCGTTCTTCAACCTGTTCTTCTAGCTCACGAACACGATTTTGTAATTCTAAGTTTTGATCATAAATTTCTTCTAACCAATTCTCCTCAAATTAGAGATATCCACGTAGTGAATGAAGAACTAATTTGTTCCTCGTCTAACACTGCATTAACCTGATTAGTGATTAAAGGTGTCACAACGGTCACATTCACTCCATTGTGAATATTTTCAGCTGCCATTTCCAAACACTGCCACAACACAAGGGTTAATTAATATATCAAATATTATCCCTATACTCTGACCGACCAATTTAATAACAAATAAACTTAGGTAGGTCATACTAGCGAAGGTATTCCCCGTCTCTCCCCTCCTAGTACTAATCTCACATCTTAGCCAGGGATCATATCCCTAAGCTCTGATACCAACTGTAACGCCCCCAAAATTAGGTATACGTCACCAATCTTGGGTCGCCACTTACATGGTACATAAATTCAAATACAAACTTAATTATACATCTGTCGTGTAACACACGACAATACATAAACCGAGAGTTCTAATAGAATATTGTCATTTAGACAATATCCATACTCAAGGAGTCCTCATTACATTTATTGTCACACTATTTAATGTAATAGTGAGGACTACTAATGCTATCTTCGGGACCATCACTCTTTTCCCCGACTCGTCTCCAAATATATTCTCATTTCAAGAGAACTGTGAAAGAAAGGGTGAGCTCAACTAGCCCAAGAAGAAATATTATAACTAAGATAATGCGTAAATAAATTATCAATAGTCTTCAACAATGTTAAACCGATAAAATACAATAGACAACCAGGTTTAATCTATGATGAATATGCAATCCATTAAAAGAGTCAAGTAGAAAATAAAGTCTACTATCTTTTAGGTTTTAAAAGGTTTTCATTAATTTTTATCACTAAGACTCAGTTTAATGAATAAATCACAATATCTAATCATCCTTGTACCACGGTCAAGGATTTTCATCAAATTATCAATGGTCATGACTATACCGAATCACCCATGGTCATAATCATACCAAAAACTATCCATCACTGCATTACAGGCCACTGAGGACTTTTGTCACATCATTTATATCAAGCCAAGATTATACCGAATGATCCCTGGTCATAATCATACTAAGTTCATCTATGCATGTAAGCCAAAGATAACATAATATAACATGAGGATGATGACAATGACATAATAATTCAATAAAACAAGTTCACAAATTAATTTATTCAGGAACTAATAACGTCCAAATTGTCAACATGATACTGCTTTGTAGAGTAAAATTCAAGAATGCTCAGAAAAATATTTTCATTAAAAATACTGGATGAAGCGCAAATATCAAGGATATTCCACTAAATTCATGGAGTATAGAAGTCAAAATTTTAACTAACTGAGTATAATAGCGAATGAAATAACAAAAGAAATCACCATGCATGCGGTACTTAGATGATAAAAGTTATTCCAATGTAATAATAAAAAGCGGAACCGTGTCCTGTGTAAAACACGCATGTGATATATTCCAATAGAATAATAAAGACAGAGAATAAAGAAAGGCGGAACCAGTCCCACGTAAAGCCTGAAGGGATGTTCCAAATGTAATAATAAAATAATAGAAGAATGTCACTAAGTATAGGGGATTCCGTATATATACATGTTATTCCAATGTAATAAATAAGAATGGAATAATATAAGGATTTCACCAAGTATAGGGTATTCCGCATATATATCTCATCATATATAGGTATGCCACTTTTACGTTTATTCCAATGTATAATAAAGAATGGAATAACATAAGTTTTCTTCATGAATAAAAAAAATAACACCCCTTACGAGTACAACAAATAATATTCCCTACCTTAGAAGAGTGAATATTGGAAAAGTGAAGTAACAAAATACTTTTCTTCTTTCTCTCTATAGTTTCTCTCTCTAGAGTTTCAAAGAATTAAGTAAGAAATAATGAAGGAATGAGCTTTCTATTTATAGAAAAAAGCGAGGGTGGCTCTTGGTCTTAACGAAGGTCAAAATGACTCTTAGTAATATCAAGAAACAACTACTATTTACGAAGGGTAATTAACCTTGGAACAATCAAGAGGCGCTTAACTCTTGGTAATATTGAAGGACAACTACTATTTGCGAAGGGGTAATTACTATTTATGAAGGTAATTACTATTGAAGAAGGTAATTACTATTGACGAAGGTAAATATTATTGACGAAGGTAATTACTATTCACAAAGGTAATTACTATTCACAGAGGTAATTACTATTGACGAAGGTAAATACTATTGACGAAGGGACTCTTAGATGATGACATATGGGCCCCCCCATAAAATAATCAAACTTACCACAAACGTCTCATAATGACTCTTTTTATATACATCAAGGATTGAATAAATATTACCACAAATCATTTTATTTTTAATCAACACATATTTAATCTTTCAACAATTATTAATCATTTATAACTTATCGCCTCAATTAATAATTTAATACTATAACATATTATACGATGATAATCTTGTGACAATAATTGAATCAATAATATAAGAGATATGATGCAAAGAATTATCGTAGCAATAATTGAGCATAAATGAGTGACTTCTCACGTAAGCATCAATAATCAATATCGTGTGCTACTATACAACTACGCCAGACATCGTACTTTTTTACTACCGGTAGTTCAACGGTTTTGATTTTAACACCTCTGCTATTATTTTTTATAGAAAAATAATTTTGTTGTTTTCTAACTACGACAATACTTCCGCCAGGGTCCACTTAATGATTGGTAGTCGTCACGAATATTCTCCGACAAAAAGAATATTCCCACCAAACGAATATTTTATAAAAACTTGCTTACTTTTGCAAAATTTATAAATATTACCCACAACTATAACATTATATCAAATTTATTCCATAATATTCAAAATAATATTTATAAAAAAATTCATCTTTATTTATAAAAGTCGGGTCTTACAATAATGCTATCTAATATTATTCAAATAATATGAATTATTGATATGATAATGAGAAATATTGTGCGGTGATAATTATTGAAACAACAATAATATAAAATATCAACGCAAAGAATTATTGAATCAATAAAGTAAAATATTGAACAATAATTTATCGTAATAATTATTGAGTAGTGCCTTCACGTAAGAAGCAATAATTCAAAATACTTGTAATACCATGTGCTACCGTGCAAACAATGCGTATTACTTTATTTTACTAACCGGTATTCCAACGATATTAACGATAACGATTACTGTTATTATTTATAAAAACTTAATTTTGTCATTTTCTTCATCCGATACGCTTATTCTGTTATGGGGCCCATAAATGGGTCATAGGCATCATTATGAATATTCCCCGACAGAAAGAATATTCCACGACCAAACGAATATTCCCCGACAACAATGATTATTTTATAACCACTTGTGTATTTTGAAAAAAAATTCATATATCAACTTTAACTTTTATCAATTTAACCATTTACTGAATAGTAATTATAAAAAAAATTAAATACTTTTATTTCATAAATTTCGGGGTCTTACAATCTCCCCTCCTTATGAAATTTTATCCCGAAATTTACGTACCTGGTATTTCGAAAAGTTGAGAATACCTTGCTTCCATTTCAGATTCTATCTCCCCGGTCATCATGATTTCTCCATCTCCCGTGATAACTTCATTTGGGTTCCTCATTTGTTGGGAAGTCATGACAACCACCATCCCTCGAACTACCCGGTTTTGACTTGTCTGGGCAGCATTTGGCATTATCACTACCGTTGGAATATATTTTTCTATAGGACATATTCCTCCCTCAACTGCCTCGTCGTACTCCTGTTTCATGATCTGAATCATCAATCTTCGATCCATATAGAATTCAGTTGACCGCTATGTATGTGGTAATTCAAAACTCGATGTTGGGTTCTCCCAATTGCTTTCCAAAAAGAGAAATTCATGTCATCTATTTTAGCCTTCTTAGATCGGACATCTCTTTCCACAATATCCACGTGTCGTGTGGGCTTTTACCCATGCATCACTTATTCTTACTACTGCTCGCTTTTTTCTTCTTTTAGCTCAAATTCCATCTTTATCATCTTTTACTCGCTTAAAGAATGCTTCGCTCAAGCATCACATATCGGGTAACACAAGCTTGAATTGTTGCATCCTTTTGTTCCACGATCACTTTCATTCTCTTCAAATTTCGCTTCTTCTAACTCATGAATACGATTTTGAAATTCTACATTTTGATCATATAATACCTCTAATAAACTCTCCTCGTGTACCTCTTCTTCCTCACTCTCAAATTTTACACCTCTGTGACTATCTCTAAAAGTAACTATCAATTCTTCACTCACCACATGGATATCTCTAATTCCTTCTTAGTCTAACATCACATTATCATGGTTAGTGATTAGAGGTATCCCCACGGTCTCATTCACTCCATTGTTAACATTCTCAGCAGCCATTCTCAAATACTTCCATAAAATTAGGGTTAATTAAACAAATTAACATATCACATAATATCCCGATATTATGACTGACCAACAAATAAGCTTAGGTAGGACACACTAGCGAAGGATTTACTCATCTCTCCCCTCCTAGTTATATTCCCCGATCTCCACCAGAGATCATATCCCTAAGCTCTTATACCAAATGTGACAACCCCAAAATAGGTCCATTCCATCCAACCCATTCTGAGTCGCCAAATACATGGTACAGAAAACAACTACAACTTTATTACAACAATTTTCGTGCAAAATACAACAACACATATATCGTGTGAGTTTGATAAAATATATACCAAATGTGACATGTGTCCCAACCGTGGACAAAGACTCTCACAAAGACACCTTACATAAAGGTATAGTCAAAAACTGCTTTTAGAAACTAAAATCTTTGGGAAGTGCTCAAGGAAACCTTCGTATATGGGAGGCCATGCTTCTAGGTTATGATAGATATCATATGGCCACGTAATTATCCTCGTCAACCTAATAGACCCCAAAGAAAAAACGAGAAGATTACTATCATATTCTTCCCAATGGTGAGTCTTCTCTTGATTTATCATTATCTCCACTGTCTCAAATTGAGAATTATACTTCAAACAAACACCAAGATTATATAGTTAGTGCTCATAAATATACTCAGCAAGTGGATGAGCACAACCCTGTCTTATGATGACACGAGGTTGTATGTCATTAGACATCTTGTATGATAGTGGCAAAACACCCTTCCAACGTTGGGTTCGCCTCTCCCTATATGATTCACCAAATATAACTACTAAAAGATGTATACAACACACTTGTCTATACTGTTTAGGGAGAACTCCACAGCTAGACACCACCGTTCTATTCCCTTGTTACCCCCGCTCGACCCAGCTACACTTTTATTACCTGAAAGGAATAGTGAAGCAAAAAGGGTGAGCACAACTAGCTTAGTAAAGAATATCATGGCTAAAGATAATTAAATTATCAATAGTCTTCATCAATAACAAATCAGAGATTTAGAACATATGGTAGATGACAAAAATTTCAACCATAGTTGCAGCGGAATGAGCAATCCATTAGAAGAGTCAAATAGACAATACAGTCTATTATCTTCTCCATGTTAAAAGTCCACCAACAATGTTTTATCCCTGTAAGATCAATCAACAGTTACTTTCCACAATTATATGAATATCTCATAATCATAATTGTAATTCTAAATTCTCTTCGCACCCGTGATTTAATATAATTTTCATCACATGTCTTTACCCGAAACATCAAAGATCATGGTTATACCAAATCACGCCTTCTCGCTCATAATCATACTAATAAATTCATTTTTGCACTACGGCCAAAGATATTCATCCACAGTTCATCTTCGCACCACTGGCCAAAGATATTCAACAACAGGTCATCTTTGCACTACGGGCCAAAGATATTCATTAACAGTTCATCTTTGCACTTACATGCCAAAGATATTCCTCAACAGTTCATATTTGTAATACAGGCCAAATATATTAATATATCAAAGAAATATATAATCATTTCAGAATTTATATAAACAATAATTATAACCATGTTGATCAATTCACCTTTGCACTTAAGCTAAAGATATTCAATTATAAATTCAATGGTCATGATCATACCAAATACAATTCAACTTTTCACCATCGCCAAAGAGAACCCTAGTCATGATCATACCAATAATCTATCCATCTTTATACTCAAGTGAAAGAAAATTTCAACATCGTATTATTATAAAATGTTATATATGATAATAAAATCAATATAATCAATATATAGTTTTAATCTCCGTGAGTAATATTCATAAATCAACTATAATTTGGTTAGAAAAAGAAACCAATTTTGTAGTGAATAGTACCCGTGAATAAGAACTCGTGAATAAGAACTCATGAATAGTAACCCCGACACAAAAAAGGTAGAAATTCCACAATAAAATCCATACCAATATTTCTAAAGATAATGATATTGAAAGAATAACATTTCTTAAACTTATAAATAATTTATTTTAATTGTTTACACTTTACTAAATAAAGCATTTAATCATCATAAAATGCCAAACTTATAAGATTTTATCACCAATAACCAAAACCCTCATCAAAAATCTTCATATACCACATATATGATTCTCAAGCCATAAAATCATATTTTCCAATTTTCTTCCTTCACATAACATATTTAACTCATTTATTCATAACTAGTCCATCTTCATGAAAAATAGCAAATCGCCTCCAAAAATATTTCTTTTCTGGGATTTAGCGTAATATAGTCCCATATTGAACATATATTTTTCTTAGAATTTTTAAAATTCATTTACTATTTTTCATATGGCCAAAACCGCTGAATATTTAGACATTTATCATAAATTGTACTTTTATCCAAAAATTCAAATTCAAAGAGTACACCGATATTATATAGATGTACTCCCAATAAAAATTTCATCAATTTTGAGTTAACCACAAGGAATTATAAGCTGCTACTTTTAAAATAGTCTTTTCTCATAAAATTCATAACTCTTAATCTATACATCCAAAAATCACCATTTTTGGACACAATCAATAAAACTCATCAACATATCATTTCAAAGTTTTCCAGAATTTTCAAGGTCAAGAAGAAGTACAAACCTAAAAACATAATAACCCTTTAAAATCCCTTACTATCCCTTACCTCAAAAGAGCAAAGACTTCCGATCGGATATCGGACATGATGACGTCAAGGAAACTTGCACCGATGAATATTAACTCACCAAGTATCTAAATACTCACAAAATACACTCAATAATCTAGAGAGAGAAAGAGAGAAAGCTTGTATTTCAAAAGTGATTTTCAATTCTAACTTATCCCTCTATTTATAGGAAAATTTTAGCGTAATCGACCAAGAACCCGATGGCTTTACCTGCTACTATTCCCACCCACCACATTTGAAATAAAATTCAGCACATTTCTTCACCAACCACAAGTGGGGCCCACTTAATTCTAGAATTTTCCACCAAAATGCTAAATTCAGATACTTCAACTATTTCTGAACCATTCACCTCTTAAAATTCATAACAAATCATACGTTCATTTTTAACGGTTCAAAATTTGTGGACATATACTCAACTTATATATGTAAAACATATCCAAAAATTACAACGATCCAACGGTCGGATTAAAAATAATAACTCACGCAATATATCTCAAAAAATACCGGGTTTAATTTTTAATACCTTCATTCCGGCAAAAAATACCGATAAAATACCTCAACATTAATTCCTTCATTTATAACCACATAAATAAATCCATCATTTATATCCACATCAAATAGATATTTCCTTATCATATAAATGAATAATTAATTATTCACAAATAATATTACCGAATCACAATTATGACAATCAGGCCGTTCCCAAGAAAGAGGGGGCTTTCCAATAAGAATTTCTCCTTACTGGCGCGCAATTAGGTGACCAAACCTCTCCTTGAAAGAACTTTTAGACATTTGCCAATAATGCTATCTAATAATATTATTCAAATAATATGAATTATTGATCCGATAATGAGAAATATTGTGCAAAGATAATTATCAAAACAACAATAATATAAAATATCAACGCAAAGAATTATTGAATCAATAAAATAAAATATCGAACAATAATTATCGTAATAATTATTGAGTAGTGCCTTCTTACGTAAGAATCAATAATTCAAAATACTTGTAATACCGTAAAGCTTTCGCGTAACAACGCCAGATTACTTTATTTTACCAATCGGGTATTTCAACAAATGTTAATTGTGAATTTATTACGCCGTTATTTATAACAACTTAATTTTGTCGCTTTTCTTCATCCGACAGCTTATTCTATTATGGGGCCCACAAATGGTCATACGCATCGCATTTAATATTCCCCTACGTAAAAGAATATTCGACAACCAAATGAATATTCCCCGATAACAATGAATATTTTATAACCACTTGTGTACTTTGAAAAAAATTTCATATATCACCCTTAACTTTAACTTTTATCAATTTAACCATTTACTGAAGAGTAATTATAAGAAAAATTGAATACTTTTATTTCATAAATTTTGGGGTCTTACAATTTAAGCCAGAGGTTACCCCTCCTCCGGTTTCAGTAAACCCTAATCTCTCATCTGATCTTCCTAACAACTTCTTTCGAAGTAATGCATATGAGGTATGTTTTAAAACTGTCATTTTTCCCAAATAATTTGTCTATGAAAAGTCGGTTGATCAGATCTGTTTTCAACAATCTCCTTTGAGACCACTGTTTGAGTCTTATGGTTTTTCGTCAATGCTTTTTCCTCCGTCTGTGGCATATCCTAGACTTGTCCAACAATTTTATACAAATCTAGAGTGTCATGGGGATTTTTATACATCTTTTGTCAAAGGGAAGTCCTTATATTTTACAGTCATCGATTTTGGTAGTATTTTAAATATCCCATCTTCGGGTGTGTGTCCTTTTACAAAGAAAGGTGTTGTCCATTTTCCCTTTACTTCTTTGGAACAGTTAGAAATTGTTATGAACACTTCTTTGTTAAGTGATGTTTTTACTCCAAAAACAGTTGATGTTTCTCTTATTTCTTGTGTCCTCCATCAACTTGTTAGATACAATATGTTCCCTCGTTTAGGTGGAGGAGCAGATTTTACTTATCAAGATTTGATAGTTGTTGCCATGATTTTAAGAGGTGTTTCTTTTAATTTATCTCAAATGATGCTTCATCACATGACCACCTGTTTGCGAAAAACCAAGACTTGTTCGCCTTACAGTGCAACTCTCACTACATTGTTTAAACATTTTAAAATCTCTTTTGACAATGAAAATTCTATTTCTATTACTGATTCCATCAGTGTTGGGTCCCTGAAAATGTCACGTATTGTTTTATTTGATGGTATATCTGTTCGTGTTAATTCTGAGAATCCTGCTCCTCCAATCTCTATTCCATCCTCTCCTGTTCATCCCCCCACTCAATCATCTCCTGAAGTTGTTGATTTGTTGAAAGTAATTCTTACTAATAAAGAGAAAATGCAAGTTGAGATGTATGCCCTTCATAACCGAATGTCTTTGTTGGAAAAAGGTAAGTTGCCATTGGGTGCACCTGAAATCAATAAACTCTATCATACCATTGAAGATGTGTTTATCGATTTACAAGATGTTTTTGAGGTGCAAACAACTACCTTGGCTGAGTTGATGCAACGCCGACTTAATAGAAATTCTTGTCGGTTGAGTCAGGAAATTAAATTTGTTAGTACTCAGATTGGGGAGTTAGCTGATTTTATGGCACTAAGGTTTAATGATGTTGGCTCTAAACTACATATGCAGCGTAAGAACTCCACTATTACGGAGTGGGTGCATTGCAACTGGTTAGCCGAATATCAAGGTGAATTTCTGGACGTGCAGTTACCACCTGGAACGTTTATTCCTCGTCCTCCTCGTTTTGCTAGTGATTTTACCCTTGCTGAAAGGATTCATCGTGTCAAACATCATCCTTACTTCACCAAGCGGGATGAACAATGTGCAGCAGTGGTTGAGCTCGAGTGATGGGTCTTTTTGGTTAATGACAAAGGGGGAGAAATTTGGGGTTTTTGGGTTTATTTAAAGACTGAAAATTTTTTTGGGTTTGTGATTCACCAGACGATTGTTTAAAGTTTTAATTTTGAATTTAGCAGTTTGATATTTGATATATGTTGAACTAACATGATTGCAGGTACATGCCCAGATAATAGGGGTTTAAGATTTTAGTTTACTGAAATTGTTTTGATTTTCAGTTATTCATTATAAGATTCCTGAAATGATATTGATGCATGAATTTAGGGGGAGCTAATTATATGATATGCATGAACATAGGGGGAGTGAATGGGAATTAAAAGTTTTTTGGTTGTCATCATCAAAAAGGGGGAGAATGTTGACCTAGTTATATTTTATCCTTAAGTTTTGATGATGAATTATTCGTATGCTAAATTATTTTATGGCATTTCAGGTATCTGATGATAAGGAACATTTGTTGGAGTGAAGAATTTTTCTTTACTAGGAAATAAAAATGTAAGGTCAATTGCATAATAATTGATTTTTCATTTAAAGGCTCTAGGACAGATCATTTTCATTTTGTTATATGTTTCAAACGAAAAAAATGTTTTTAAAAGTTGTGAAAAAGGTTTTCCTAAATACTTTAAAATATGTTATCAAGTACAAATGTTTTTAATGATCATTACTTTATATATGAATGTATGCTACCGTGGATATATGAGAATGAAAAGTAGCTATCTATTTGATACGATGCATGTGCAGTTTTCAAGGAAAAGTTATCATGATTATCTTGGAACTTTAAAGTCCTCGAGTTTTGGAAAAGGAGCATGTTGTCATACGCCACTTGCACTGACACATTAAGTGATAAAGAAAGATTTAGTCAAAAGTTGTTAGTGGGTTGTATTTGAAGAAGTCTTTTGAGTTATCCAAACTGAGTACCTAACAAGAATTTGTTTTGTTATATTGGATAATTATTGATAGCTTTACCGTTGGAAGATATTTTATTATCTGTTGAATATAGATAAACCGGATTTTTTGTGGGCAAATAAAAGCAGAAGATATCAACGGTAATCCCCATATTTCCCTCTCTGTCTGGGGTATGGGCATTTCAGTAATGACTTGAATTTTTGCAGGATCTAGCTCAATGCCTTTGTGGTTTACGAGGAATCCTAGCAATTTGCCTGATTTGACGCCAAAGGCAAACTTGGCCGGGTTTAGCTTCAAGTTATACTTACGCAACCGACTGAAGAGCTTTTAGAGATGATCTAGGTGGTCATCCTCCATTCGGGACTTGACAATGATGTCATCCACATTGACTTCTATCACTTTGTGCATTAGATCATGGAAAAGAGCCATCATGGCTCGCTGATAGGTAGCTCTGACATTGATGAGGCCGAATGACAATCGTCTATAGCAAAAGGTTCCCCAAGGAGTCAGCAAAGGAGTACATGTCATACTGAGCTGTATTGTCAATGAGTATGTGGATGAACAGTACGGGAAAGTTATCTTTGAGGCAAGCTTTGTTCAGATCCCAGTAATCCACGCAAAATCGCACCTTCCCTCCGGGTTTAGGCACGAGGACGATGTTGGATAGCCACTCAGGGTATGTTGATACCATGATGATGCCGGCTTGAAACTGTTTCACAATTTCTTCTTTGACTTTCAAACTCCACTCAGGTTTTAATCACCTGAGTTTCTGTCTGACTGGCTTAAATCCCTCTTTAATAGGAAAGCGATGAATGACGATGTCCGTTGATAAACCGGCCATGTCTTCATGAGACCATGCAAACACATCCCAGAATTAGATAAATAGAGTAACAATGTCATTCCTTTGGCTTGGAGTGAGGTTCGTACCAATCTGAATTTGTTTGGGGTTTTCTGAGGTTCCGAGGTTAAAAGAGGGGGTTTGATCAAGATTTAGCTTGGGTTTGTCTTCGACCCATTCTTTGATCTTCTAAGGTATCTCATAGTCATCTTGTTTAATCTCCATCAATTCAGAGTCCAACTTTACATCAAAGTTGCAGTCTTTGTGAAGAATAGGCACCTCATCAGCAAGTTCAGGCATATCTAACTTTAGAGTCCTGAAACAAAAATGCTTTCACTTAATATATGAAACTGCTCAATCATACAAAGTGTTAGCATGAAATGACAAAAGCAACTGCTAATACTGTACAACAAAAGTAAGAAGTTATTGCTATCTATAAAGCATAGGGAGTTTCTGCCCTTTTTACCCTCGTCGGCAAATATAAGGAGTGCTGCTCCAATTGCCAAGGGTCAAGTCCTGGTGGAAAGCTGTGATGAAGGGGCTGTTATCGTCCTCCTTCTCTTGAATGATGACCATGATGTCTAGGAAATCATCATCCGGGATGTCTCTGTTCATACCCTCGGAATGAATTATGACGCGTATGTTTGATAAATGTCTCTTTATCTCTTCTTTACGCCTTTGATTCCTTTCCTCAACCTCTGGGTCTGGAATCAACACTTCCTTTCCTTTAATCAGTATTGGCTTTGGAAACAACATAGCTACCACAGGGGCAGGAACTTTCAATGAAGACTTTACATGATTAGCACGTATAGGTTTAGGCCCTTGAAGGTTGAGGTAGAAATACTTAGTAACCTGGGACATAGTTCATGTTCTTAAGACCCTCAAATATTAATCTTGAACGTGTTTCCTAATCTTGATTCAAAGAACGAGTTCTTTACTATCCAGTATTCATTGCCTACTCTTATGTTATTGCTATTGTCATCATTATATTAGTGAGCAATTGTTTGCTCACTCTTGTATTTAACACTACAGCTAAAGTTGAGAAAGTTGACGAGCCGTCTACTAGCAAGGGCAAGGGCAAGATATCCAAATGATGAAGACATAATTGATTTTATTTAATAGAATTTATGTTATGAGACTTATTTAGTTAAGTGATGTATTCCGCAAACTTATGTAATAATTTAAGTTTAGATTACCTGGGATTTGTTTAAGTTGATTTAACCCTTTAATGGGGAGGATTATTGTTTAAGTTATTTAAGTTTTGTCTTTATCCTTGATTATGGGTAGTTAGATGTAATTGTTTTGGATAGTGAGCACCAAATCCTGTCGGAATGAATTACCTGGATTTGGGGGTGTCACAAAAAGTGATAATAAATAGATGAGATCTATAAGGTAAGAAGCATAAATGAAATCATAATATAATATAATTAAAGAGAAGAGTAAAGAAGATCGTATGATGAAATGATCGTAGGTTAATGAAGATTATATGAAAAACGATTCTAAAAAAGATCACGACGTGTTTAGATTGGGTTATGAAATGACAGATGACGTGTTAAAGGATTGAAAATTTATAGCTTAATGCTATAAAGAGAAGGTACTATGAAATAGTACAAAGTAAACTCAGAAAGAGTTGTAGATGATAAAAGTACGAATAAAAGAAAACTCGTATTGAGCAAAGAGTAAGATACGATTTGATAGGTTTGGGTGGGGGTTTCAATTGAGAACTCATGGTATAGCTGGGTTGTACAAGCCTTTATATGGGCATGGATTTTGTGCTTGATTTAACGACCACTTAGTTTATCACATTGATACTCGTTGAAATGTTGGTGTCGTTCTATTAATATATATATATATATATATATATATATATATTGATAAGGTGATTCTTATCTCATGTGTATATTTGATAGTTAGAGAATAATAAGATTAGGTATAAGTTCTTGAAACTCATGTTTATTGTATGTTTGTGACTCATAATCATATGTATGTTTTGAGCCATAAGCATATGGATAGTCCCTGATTTGTTCTTGGACTATGTATTGCTAGGACAAGTTCATAAACTCATATTATTGTGGCAAGTACCTGAACTCATAATGGTTGGTAAGTTTGACGAACTATATTGGGGTATAGGAAGATAATTAACTGAGACCTAAGAATTTTCAATGTAGTGAGCATTAATGCTACTAAAAATAGATAGAATTATTAAATAATGGGGTAATGGAGAAAAGGTTGAAGTTAATGGACAAAAATGGATATTCCAAATCCTTTAGCTATGCTAGATTTTGAAATTTATTGACATCATGCTAATATTCTCTATTTTTTAAAAATATTGGGTTAAATTATTGAACCAATGAGTTTTAAAAAGTCCTATTATTCATAGGTCGATGCCAATTGTTTTGGCTAGATAAAAATGATTTGAAATTATCATAGAGTATTTTATATATCATATGCATCATTGAACATGGTGTAGAAATGATAAGAGATGGAGTCATCAATGCAGATTAACCTAGTGTTGGAGGTGATCATAGTATCGTCAGCCCACTATGGTATGATGTAGTATGAAAAAGTCATAAAATGACGAAATCCTCAACGTACTGTAAAGACAGTGCGTTATCATGACGTCATAAAATGATTTTTAGTTTTCTTAAGAAAATGTATGCTAACTGAGTTGGATAAATTATTTCGATTGATGTCCGAAGTGTTGATTTAAGTCTAAGCTATTTGATTCAGCTAGACGAAAGATGAAATATGTTTATTAAATTCAAATGTTTTTTGAGAAATTATGCTAAACAAGATTGTTTTGGTGCGAAATTTGTATTAAGCCTGAGGTGAGCCAACACTATAATAGGGGACATGCTATTGTAGGCAATAGTTTCGAGCTACGCTTATACATTAATATGTATGTGCACAATACATATGTACAAAAGGCTGATCACCTTGTGTACGATGACAGTTTGTCCATAATCTTTGAATGTTAAAGATTATAGTTGAAATATCTGTTAACCTAGGACAAGGTTCAAAGTCTCTACGACTCCTCAGCATATTATCGAAAGTTTTAAAGGAATATTTTAAATTCTTCAGTTATTCATATCGCTTACCAGTTATTTAACAATTGTGGAAGATTCCTATTATTCTGAAAGGTGAATATGAAAAGGAGGATATTCCTTAGAAAGACGTAAGCCATAAAATACGACAATTCTAAATGAATCCTTGAAAAAGGGAAGTATACAAGTTAGCTTGAAAACATGTATTGATGAGTAATTTGAGCAAACAATAATAATTTCGAGAAGGGGATGAAATTCTGAGGAAAAGAGATGAAATTCTGAGAAGAGGGAGATGAAGTTATCAAAGGAAAATGCAAAAAAAAAAAATTAGAGAGAAGGGTGTGAAGAATGCAATGATTTTAAAATTATCTTTAGAAGAGAAATAAGTATAGTAACTTGTAAAGTTAATTTTGGGGAGAAAATTCTTAGAAAAATGGGTGAATGTGATATCATTAATGCTCATGAATTGAGTGAATTTATAATACTGAACGAGCAGAATGATTGTGGTTTACGATTATTCTTAGAAAAAGGAATTGATGAGTAATGAATGTATAATACTCGAAATATAATCGAGTTCAAATAAAAGTTATGAAATAAAACCTATAAGAAGTAATTAAGGAAGTAAATGAAATAAGAGATACATTGAGATTATTTAACGATAAAGTTTCGAGGAAGAATAGACATAAAACGAGTAAGAGGGATTGGTATTTGTGATTCCGAGTACGGAATCCTTATAAGAGGGGAAGAATGTGATGACCTGAATTTTCGAAAAATATTAAAATAAGAATTTAATATATAAAATTCTTATTGTGAGATATAATGGGTTTAAATAAATAAATAAATATATAT
This sequence comes from Panax quinquefolius, assembly GCA_020205615.1. Taxonomy (NCBI): domain Eukaryota; kingdom Viridiplantae; phylum Streptophyta; class Magnoliopsida; order Apiales; family Araliaceae; genus Panax; species Panax quinquefolius. The sequence continues at coordinate 49,097,730 of CM035174.1, read as the reverse complement.
ATATATATATATATATATATGTTATAAATATATTTATATGATTTATGTGGAAGATTTAGTATATATAAGAGTGAAATATATATACACAAGTGTGGAGATTAGGATTTAGTAGTTGATTAAGCTATTAAGTTAATTAGCTTGAGTTAATTATGTTATGCAAGATGGAAGTAAAGAAAATATATTAAAATTAATTAATTGAATTAATGTTAAGAACATATTATTTAAGTTTTAAGCCTTGAATGACAATGATGTTGTTATGAATTAAATTTCATAAATAAAATGATTAATTCACTTAATTAAAATAGTGAAATAGTGTATATATTTTGTGTAAAGAAAATGAGTAGGTTAATTAAATGTATTATTCTTAATATATGAAATGACTTAATGTATAATTTTATAAATGTAATATAATTGTGAGATGGTTTAATGTATCATATTATGCCAAGTGAGGGTGAATTGAAAGTAAGAGATGAGGAAGTTGATATATGGATTACATAAATTTATTCAAAAAGAGTACCATGTTACAATAATGAAGTGTAACATGATTAATGGTTTAATATATGATATTACGCTAAGGGAATATAATTTTATGTGTCAAGAACCAATATATAACACACACACACACACACACACACACACACATATATATATATATATATATATATATATATATATTGGTGCTAAATTAATATAACATTTAACTTAATTTATTGTTAAATGTATAAAATATATTAAATAAATTATTTTGAAAAAATTTATGGAAGGAAGGAGCAATTTAATTATAAAATATCAATGGTATAAATTAGATAAGTTATTATTATGGATTAATTCCATAACTAGTGGATAATTCTTATACATAATTAAAAAATGTATAATTGTATAAGTTTGATTAATAATTTATGGGAATAAATGTTATTATAATACATGAATTAAAATGTGAAAGAATAATATATTATGTACAATGTGATATGTATTAAGTAGGTAAGATTTGCTGGAAATTAAAAGTTATATATGTGATGAGTCATGCCTTTATTAAGCATGAGCTGGAGATGAATTAAGTATGAGAGAGATTCTAAGCTGAGTTAATAAGTTTTGAAGGCTAAAAGTTTATAACTCTTGGCAATTCTCATTATTCTTCTCTTTCAGTTCCATTCGTTTCTTACATTTTCTCTCTTTATACTTAAGTCTTCATATTTCTATACCACTAAAACATCAAATTATTGTTAAAACTCCCTCAAATTCTTTAAGAGTTGGAGTTACCAACTGAAATTGAAGAAGAATTAGAGCAAGAAATTATTAAAGGAGGAGAGTCTAAATAGAATACAATCCAAGAAAAAATTAGATTCAGTCAATAAGCAAGAATTATGGGAAATTTCAAACAAAAAGGTAAGTTAACCTTTACAAGTATGATTCATGAATTCAAGTATATGATAATTATTATTATTGTGACACCCCCAAAATAGGTATACATCACCCATCTTGAGTCACCAAATACATGGTACAAAATTCAAATACAACTTAATAATACAACTGTCGTGTAAAATATGACAAAACATAAACTGAGAATTTTAATACGAATATTATCTTCTAGACAGTATTCAACTCAAATGAAGTCCTCAATACATTTATTATCACACTATTTTATAGAATAGTGATGACTACTAATGCTATCATCTGGACCGTCACTCCGTTCCCCGACTAGTCCCAGCTACGTTCTCATTTCCTGAAGAGAACAATGAAAGCAAAAGGGTGAGCTCAACTAGCCCAGTAAGAAATATTATGACTAAGATAATGCAGAATAATTTATCGTTAGCCTTCAACAGTGTTAAACTGATAATATATAACAAACATCAAGTTTAACTGCAGCAGAACAAACAATCCATTAGAAGAGTCAAGTAGAGCATAAAATCTACTATCTTCTATGATTTAAAAGGTTTTTCATCACTTTTATCACTAAGACTCAGCTTAATAAATAATCCACATCATCGAATCACCCCTGCACTACGGCCAAGTATATTCTTTAGTATCACGACCATAAATTATCCATGCACTACGGGCCAAGGATATTTGTGTATTCATCAATGGTCATGATCATGCCAACAACTGTCCATCAATGCACTACAGCCCAATGAGAACTTTTACCACATCATTTGTAACATTACAGTCATAATTATACCAAATAATCCCTGGTCATAATCATACCAAGTCCATCTATATACTACAGGCCACGAATGATTTTCAACATAATATAAACATGAGGATGATGACAATGATATAAGAATTCAATAAAACAAGTTCAAGGATAACTTTTTAAAGACTTATAATTTAATTTATCCAGAATTCAATATTGTCCAAATTTTCAACATGATACTGCTTTGTGGAGTAAAATTCAAGAATGATAATGTATCAAAAATGATTTGGACCGAAAAGAAATCAAATTTTGTTATGAATAGTACTCCGGGTGAATAGTACCCCGTGAATAGTACTTCAGGAATAGTACTTTGTGAATAGTACTCGTGAATAGTACTTTGTGAATAGTACCCGTGAATAGTACTTTTATGAATAGTACCGTATAAATTGATAGTACTCATGGACAGTACTCCGGCATGAAAAACTTAAAATTTAACAAAAATGTGCAGAAAATATCCTTGTGAAGCGATACTAGAAGAAGCGCAAATTTCAAGGATATTCTACTAATTTCACGGAATATAGAAGCAATACTTTAACCGAATGATGGTATAATCAGGAATATGAGATGAAATAATATTACTCACATACTACAGAGTATGGAAGAAAATATTATTCCTATGAATACTGAACAAAATAATATCCCTTACCTAAGAAGAAGACTGGATACTGGAATAGTGAGGTAGCAGACTTCTCTTCTACTTTCTCTCTAAAGCTTCTCTCTCTATAAATGCTCTTGTGAGTCTTAGTGAATTGGTGAGAATGAAAGAAGAATGAACTTCTATTTATAGGAAAATATAGTTTCGATAATTGCACGTTTTGGGGCTCGAAATATTACAGTATAATACATTCATCTTTTTCTTTATTTTTAATTTAGTCCTGCAAGTATTATCAAAATTGCACTACCTCCCCTAATAGTACATCTTGTGAATCAATAATACAATCATGTGAATCAATACTACAATCATGCGAAAAAATTAATTATAGTATAGTACCTTCATCTATACCTCCATTTTTAATTTAGTCATGCAAGTATTATCAATCTTGCACCACCTCCCCTAATAGTACATGCATGTGAATCAATAGTACAGACATATGAACAAATAGTTATAAGCATGTCAATTAATAGCAATTAATTGCTCATATATCCGATTGATTACCCGATTGGTCAATATAACCTCCAGACATCCATTATTATCGAAATAGATGTCGATTTCCACTAACACTAATAATCCCAACATAATGGAAATATCAATTTCATCTTTAATCAATACGAACTTATTCATCATTAATATTATAACTCATAATATTTAACAACTAGATCATTCCCAAGAAAGAGGGGGCTTTCCGATAAGGATTTCTCCCTATTGGCACGCAATTAGGTGATCAAACCTCTCCTTAACAGAACTTTATCGTCTCAATTATTGATTTAATAATATAAAATATTATGCAGATTATATTGTGATAATTATTGAATCAGAAATATGAAAGATATTATACAGCAATTACTGTAGTAATAATTGAGTATAACTGAGTGACTTTTTACGTAAGCATCAATAATCAATACCGCGTGCTACTATGCAACCACACGTAAGCATCAAGTGACTTTCGCCATTATTTTTATGAAAAGATAATTCTGTCATTTTCTAACTACGACAATACTTCCGTTGTGGGGTCCACCAATGATTGTGCCGTCGTACGAATATTCCCTGTTAAAATGAATATTCCCCTAACCAATCGAATATTATATAACCACTTGCTTACCTTGCAAAATTTGTAAATAATACCCACAACTATAACATTATATCAAATCCACACCACAATATTCAAAAATATATTTCGAGAAAAAATATTAATCTTTATTCATAAAAGTTGGGGTCTTACAACCTCCCCTTCTTATGAAATTTCATCCTCAAAATTAGGGTGCATACCTGGTATGTCGAAGAGGTGAGGATACCTTGACTTCATTTCAGATTCTAACTCCCAGGTCATTTCCTCAACATTGTGGTTTCTCCACAAAACTTTGACTTGAGGTATAACCTTGGAGCGTAGAATATGATCCTTCTTTTCCAAGATTTTAACAGGTACCTCCTCATACGTTAAATCTTTTGCTATCTCGTCTAGTTCTAATTCAATAATGTGGTTCGGGTCGTCCATATATTTACGTAACATTGATACGTGAAAAATGTTATGAACCCGCGACATACTTGGCGGTAAGGTGAGTCTATAGGCCACATTTCTTACTCAATCGAGGATTAAAAATGGGCCAATGAATCGAGGATTGAGCTTTCCTCTCTTTCCAAATCTCATAACTCCTTTCCATGGAGCAACACGTAACAACACATGATCTCCAATATTGAATTCCACGTCCTTTCGATGAAGATCAGCATAACTCTTTTGTCGATCTTGTGAGGTTTTTATACGTTGTCAGATCATTTTTTAATCTTTTCAGTAGTCATATGTACCAACTCCAGTTCCAACAATGTTACTTCACCCACCTCATCATAGCATATTGGAGAACGACACTTTCTTCCATACAACGCCTCAAATGGAGTCATGCCAATACTTACTTGATAACTGTTGTTGTAGGAAAACTCCACCAATGGTAAGAACTTGTCTCAAGTTCCTTTGAAGTCAAGGACACAGAGTCTTAATAAATCTTCAAGAGTTTGAATAGTCGCTCCATCGCTCGTCTGCTTGAGGATGATATGCCGAACTAAATCGTAAATCCGTGCCCATAGCTTTTTGCAAACTAACCCAAAATCGTGAAGTCAATCTTTGGTCTCGATCAAAAACTATGGATACTGGCATATCATGCAATCTTACAATCTCGTTTATGTACATACGAGCAAGACGTTCAAGTGTATAAGTTTCTCGTATCGGTAAGAAATGAGCAGACTTGGTCAATCTATCAACAATGACCCAAATCGCATCTATGCCTTGAGAAACCTTTGGAAGATCACTAACGAAATCCATGGTAATGTGCTCCCACTTCCATTCTGGATTTTCAAGTGGTTGCAATGGACCTTTTGGCACTCGATGCTCCGCCTTGACTCGTTGACAAGTTAGACACCTTGAGATAAACCACGCTATCTCTTTCTTCATATTGCCCCACCAAAATGTATATCGAAGATCACGATACATTTTGGTACTCCCAAGATGGATTACAAACAGTGTGTTGTGCGCCTCCATCATGATTTTATACTTCAAGTTAGAATCGTTAGGAACACAATGTCTGGAGTTAACTCGAAGTATTCCTTCTTTATCCATTCTTGCTTCTAGAATAATGCCCTCTTGAACCTTCTTCTTCGTATTTATCAGCTCTGGGTCTATAGCTTGGGCGGCCTTTAACTTTATCGATTAAGGTCGATTCTACTCGTATATTTGATATCACCACATGGGTCCTTATAGTCTTTAACTCTATCTTCATCATTTGTAAGTCTTACAAAATGGGTCTTTGTGTTAACAATATCACACTCGTAAACGTATACGATCTTCTACTCAATGCGTTAACTACCACGTTCGCTTTTCTAGGATGGTATTGAATCGTATTATCGTAATCTTCAACAGCTCGAGCCAACATCTTTGGCGTAAGATACGTTCATTTTGGGTGAAGAAATATTTGAGCATTTTGTACTAGGTTCAAGGTCGATACAAAATTTGATTTCACGCTCCAGGGTAGGCTATGAAGTTCTTCAGGGAATACGTCAGGAAATTTATTAACAATAGAAATATCATTCAAATCTGACGTATTTTTGTTTAAATCTGTGACATGAGCTAAGAAAGCTTGACATCCATTTTTCAATAAACGACTAGCTTTATGGCTTGAGATGACAATGATTGATTTTAATGGTTTGGTAGCTTGAATTCGCATAATAGGTTGGTTAGGAATATGAAAGCTAACAACCTTACAAAAACAATCAATTTTTGCATGATGAGTAGTTTACCAATCAATCCCTAGAATTACGTCAAATGCAAGTATTTTCAATTAAATAAGATCGACAGGTAATGTGAGGGTACCGATTTGAACCAAATAAGACTTATAAACAGTGGATGTAATGAAGGTTTCTCCCAACGAAGTTTCAATAGATAAGTCAAAGTCTAATTTCACCGGGGTCAAATTTAAACGTTGAGCGCAAGTAGGAGAAATAAAAGAATGGGTAGAACCGGTATCAAATAAGGTATATACTTCACTAGAGTTTATGATAAGCTTACCCGTGATGACCTCGTTCGGGTTCCTTTCTTTCTGGGAGGTCACAATTCTTTCTGGGAGGTCACAATAAATGCTCTCCCTTGAACTACTAGTTTTGATTTGTCTGGGATGGTATTTGGTGTCACCGTTCCAACTGGACTTGGCTTCCCAGTACGACAAAATCTATCTAGGTGACCTTCTCTTCCATAATTGTAACACATTTTGGACTGCTACGCACAGTTTGGACTGATTTATCCCTCCCCTCCGCATTTGAAGTATTTAATAGGTGGTCGCTCTCCTTCCTTAACAACGGGTGCTGGTGATGACGTCTTTCCATAATTGTTGAATCTCATCTTCTTTAAATGTCCACTTTTATTATCTTGGCCATGATTACTACCGAAGTGGTTACCATTTATGTCATGTTGATTCCCTCCACGTTTGTTGTCATCAACCGCGATGACGACGGCTACCACCGGTATTATCATTTTGCGGTACCGCTTTCTCTTGGTCAATTGACTCGTTATCGCACTCTAATAACTGAGACTTATTTACAACATCTGAATACAAACACAGTTTGTGAGAAAATAAGTATTGACATATCTCGGGTTTCAAACCTCTTAGAAACATCCGCGTCATTCTCTCCTCATTATCAACCAAATGGGACGCAAACCGGGACAACTCGGCAAACTTAGCTTCGTACTGTGACACGGTCATATTGTTCTGCTCCAGCTTGATGAACTCTACCTCCTTCATGTGACAAATACTTTTGGGAAAGTACTTGTCGTTGAACAGTTCTTGGAACTTAACCTAAGACATCTTTAGTGCGGCAAGTTGAGTAAGCTTTACTGATTCCCACCAGTAATCTGCCTCTCCTTGCAACATAATGGTGGCAAAGGGAACTTTTTGCTCCTCGGAACATCCCAAGACATCAAATATCTTGGTGATCTGCTTTATCCACGTCTCCGCCTTAAGTGGTTTTGGCTCTCCAATAAACCTCGGTGGTCCCAGCTCCTTGAATTGTTTAGCGGTGACTGCCTGAGAGTTGACAGTGTTTCCACCTGCATTTTGAATAGGAGTTGTTCTCGCCTGATGTTGCATGAATTGCATAAATCCTCTGAACATCCCATCGTTCATTACTTGGTCAGCGTTGTTTTTTTCCTGATGATTATTTCCATCCTAATGCACATTATCCTAGGTATTGATCGTTGGTGACTCAACGGTCTCATGTTCTTCATTGCTTATCTCAACATTTTTGAATGCCGTTTTCAAATACTACCGCAAAACAAGGGTTAATTAACATGTCACATTTTATCCCTATACTCTGACCGATCAAATAAATACCAAATAAACTTAGGTAGGTCATATTAGCGAAGGAATTCCCCGTCTCTCCCCTCCTAGTTCTTGTCTCACATCTCAGCCAGGGATCATATCCCTAAGCTTTGATACCAACTATGACGCCCCCAAAATAGGTATAAATTAGATAAGTTATTATTATGGATTAATTCCATAACTAGTGGATAATTCTTATACATAATTAAAAATGTATAATTTTATAAGTTTGATTAATAATTTATGGGAATAAATGTTATTATAATACATGAATTAAAATGTGGAAGAATAATATATTATGTACTATGTGATATATATTAAGTAGGTAAGATTTGCTGGAAATTAAAAGTTATATATGTGATGAGTCATGCCTTTATTAAGCATGAGCTGGAGATGAATTAAATATGAGGGAGATTCTAAGCTAAGCTGAGTTAATAAGTTTTGAAGGCTAAAAGTTTATAACTCTTGGCAATTCTCATTACTCTTCTTTTTCAGTTCCGTCCGTTTCTTACATTTTCTCTCTTTATACTTAAGTCTTCATATTTCTATACCACTAAAACATCAAATTATTGTTAAAACTCCCTCAAATTCTTTAAGAGTTGGAGTTACCAATTGAAATTGAAGAAGAATTAGAAAAAAAAAATTATTAAAGGAGGAGAGTCTAAATAGAATACAATCCAAGAAAGAATTCGATTCAGTCCATAAGCAAGAATTTTGGGAAATTTCAAACAAAAAGGTAAGTTAACCTTTACTAGTATGATTCATGAATTCAAGTATATGATAATTATTATTATTGTGACGCCCCCAAACTAGGTATACATCACCCATCTTGAGTCGCCAAATACATGGTACAAAATTCAAATACAACTTAATAATACAATTGTCGTGTAAAATACGACAAAATATAAACTGAGAGTTTTAATACGAATATTGTCTTCTAGACAGTATTCAACTCAAATGAAGTCCTCAATACATTTATTATCACACTATTTTATAGAATAGTGAGGACTACTAATGCTATCATCTGGACCGTCATTCTGTTCCCCGACTAGTCCCAGCTACGTTCTCATTTCCTGGAGAGAACAATGAAAGCAAAAGGGTGAGCTCAACTAGCCTAGTAAGAAATATTATGACTAAGATAATGCAGAATAATTTATCGTTAGCCTTCAACAGTGTTAAACTGATAAAATATAACAAACATCAAGTTTAACTGTAGTGGAACAAGCAATCCATTAGAAGAGTCAAGTAGAGCATAAAATCTACTATCTTCTATGATTTAAAAAGTTTTTCATCACTTTTATCGCTGAGACTCAGCTTAATAAATAATACACATCATCGAATCACCCCTGCACTACGGCCAAAGATATTCTTTAGTATCATGACCACAAATTATCCATGCATTATAGGCCAAGGATATTAATGTATTCATCAATGGTCATGATCATGTCAACAACTGTCCATCAATGCACTACGGGCCAATGAGAACTTTTACCATATCATTTATAACATTACAATCATGATTATACCGAATAATCCCTGGTCATAATCATACCAAGTCCATCTATATACTACAGGCCGCGAATGACTTTCAACATAATATAAACATGAGGCTGATGACAATGATATAAGAATTCAATAAAATAATTCAAGGATAAATTTTTAAAGACTTATAATTTAATTTATCCAGAATTCAATATTATCTAAATTGTCAACATGATACTGCTTTGTGGAGTAAAATTCAAGAATGATAATGTATCAAAAATGATTTGGACAGAAAAGAAATCAATTTTTGTTATGAATAGTACTCAGGGTGAATAGTACTCGAGTGAATAGTACCCCGTGAATAGTACTTTATGAATAGTACCCATGAATAGTACTTTTGTGAACAGTACCGTATAAATGGATAGTACTCATGGACAGTACTCTGACATGAAAAACTTAAAATTTAACAAGAATGTGCAGAAAATATCCTTGTGAAGCAATACTAGATGAAGCACAAATTTCAAGGATATTCTACTAATTTCACGGAATATAGAAGCAATACTTTAACCGAATGATGGTATAATCAGGAATACGAGACGGAATAATATTACTCACATACTACAGAGTATGGAAGAAAATATTATTCCTATGAATACTGAACAAAATAATATCCATTACCTCGTAAGAAGACCGGATAATCGAAATAGTGAGGTAGCGTACTTCTTCTACTTTCTCTAAATCTTCTCTCTCTATAAATGCTTTTGTGAGTCTTAGTGAATTGGTGAGAATGAAAGAAGAATGAGCTTCTATTTATAGGAAAATATAGTTTTGATAATTGCACGTTTTGGGGCTCGAAATATTACAATATAATACCTTCATCTTTTTCTTCATTTTTAATTTAGTCCTGCAAGTATTATTAAACTTGTACCACCTCCCCTAATAGTACATCTTGTGAATCAATAGTACAATCATGTGAAAAAATAATTACAGTATAGTACCTTCATCTATACCTCCATTTTTAATTTAGTCATGCAAGTATTATCAATCTTGCACCATCTCCCCTAATAGTACATGCATGTGAATCAATTGTACACACATGTGAACAAATAGTTATAAGCATGTGAACTAATAGCAATTAATTGCTCATTTATCCGATTAATTACCCGATTAGTCAATATAACCTCCAGATATCCATTATTATCGAAATAGATGTTGATTTCCACTAACACTAATAATCCCAACATAATGGAAATATCAATTTCATCGTTAATCAATACGAACTTATTCATCATTAATATTATAACTCATAATATTTAACAACCAGATCATTCCCAGGAAAGAGGGGATTTTCCGATAAGGATTTCTCGCTATTGGCACGCAATTAGGTGACCAAACTTCTCCTTGACAGAACTTTCTAGACATTGTCAATATTGTAAATACAAATATGAATAACTTTGTCGTCTCAATTATTGATTTAATAATATAAAATATTAGGCAGATGATAATGTGACAATTATTGAATCAATAATATGAAAGATATTATGCAACGATTACTGTAGCAATAATTGAGTATAACTGAGTGACTTCTCACGTAAGCATCAATAATTAATACCGTGTGCTACTATACAACCACGCATATTACTGTACTTTTACCACTAGGTAGTTCAACAGTTTAACGGTAAAACTTTCACAGTTATTTTTATAAAAAGATAATTCTGTCGTTTTCTAACTACGACAATACTTCCGTTGTGGGGTCCACCAATGATTGTACCATCGTACGAATACTCCCTGTTAAAATGAATATTCCCCGACCAATCGAATATTATATAACCACTTGCTTACCTTGCAAAATTTGTTAATAATACCCATGTATTGTGCACAAACATCTAAATGGTACACGTACAAAATCCTCTATGTCCGGGTTGTTCATCTCAGTTTGAATTTAGAATTTCCGCACTAAAGAAAGTTTAGTTCGGAACTAGCTTATCATTGTTTCTAGAATTTTAGAACACTTATTCAATTTCCATCAATAAAGGTTTAATACAAGAATGTATAACTGAACAAGGCTATCAAAGTCAAAGATAGGATATTAACAATATATAACTGAATAAACATGATACACATGCAAAGTACTACATTTGAATCGACGTATTAGAACAATATATGCTTTGTATAATAATTAGAAAAGTGAAACTTGCTCGATGTAACGAATTAGGTTACAAGAGCTTAATCAATCGTATATAAGAATAGAATTAATAATCTCGCTCAACCAAAGTTTAGGATAAGAAACTTGCATTCATTAATAAAAGAATGAAGTTAGAAAGATTGCTCAATGTAAAGAGTTAAGGTTTAGAAACTTGAACAATTATGAAAGTAGAGTTAGAGAACTTGCCTTGAATGTAAGCTACACAAATGTAATATAATCATCAATTACCCTACATACATCATTACAATCGCAACAACAATTAGTTGTATAAATATCAACACTATGGGTATTAAACAATCATAGAGGTTATAACCCTAACCTAGAACCTAACCATTTAGGTTAACATACTTAACGCCTCTAAAATCACACATTAATCAACATAAACCTTATCGTTTATCTACAACTTTTGAAAACATAACTTTTAGTTTTATTTTATAACTTATTTAAATAATTACTTAAAATCATCACACTTTGAATTACAACATCTTACAATATGTTATTGTAGTCTCTATTATGTCTTAACATCATTAAAATGCATGCTAAGCTAATACAAGTCCGTTACACATGATCTGTAATTAAGCGATACATCGACCGTTTTAGATAAGGGTATGGTAAAGCAAGCAATTACGCCATACTTAAGCATGGGACCGGTGCAATCAAGGCCGGCTGCAATGGGTCAGGTGTACGTATATAACCAAAAATACAGCAACAATGTTCCGTTTTAGCCCAACTAACACGAATTTCACCCTTAAGACAGTGAAATTAGCTCATCCAATTGAAATAAAACTAACACAAACATGTTTCCTCACATATTCATCATCTTAGAACAATTAAACATCAAATTAAACTATTTTAATTCCTTAAATTTCATGTTTTCTCATGAAAACTGCATTTTTTACACCTTTAGAGAATTCGATCATCACGAACTCGTTTCTCAATTAATTAACACGATTCCAATTACGCCGCTTTCGTTTCTTAACATACAAACATATTCTAACATCAAATTGCAGATTCTAACACACATTAAGCATGAAATTTTGTACTTTCTAAGCCATATTATATGAACATAAACACTGTGATTTTTCCTTTTCTTCCTACACCCAATTTACACGAATTTGATACTTTAAACAATAGTCATATATGATAATTAACAGGTTCTACAACATAATCCACACCATATACACAACGTTTGAACAAAAAAACCACAAAATCAATTTACAAAGAACTTATATAAAACTAAAACTTGGAAATTTAGGAATAAATTATAGCTTAATCCTCTTGATTATAGACTAGCACAAGATGGTGAATCTCTTCTTTCTCTTGGCAAACTCACAGAGATTATTCTCTCAATTTCTCACTCTCAATACTTTGCAACTCTCTCTTCCTCTGTTATCTAGCAAGCCTTAGAAAAATAACACGTGAAATTAGAAACATCACTTTATTTAATTTATTCATTTAATATTAAACAATTTACTTAATTTAATTATCTTCTTAAATATTAAGCAATTGATTTAATTTAATTATTTCCTTAAATTAAATCCATTAGATAAAATTATCATTATTCAAATTAACATTAATCAATTTAGTTACTAAATTAATTCACCACAACTTAACAATTATTTATTTTCCTCAATAAATAAATTATTTAAAATATTTATTTAATTCAATAATTATTTAAATTAAATTACAAATTTCTCGATCGTTACATACGAGGCATTATACGGCAGAAAGTACAGAACTCCACTGTGTTGGGATGAAGTCGGTGAATGCCAATTGTTTGGACCAGAACTGGTACAACAAACTGCCGAGGTTGTCAAACTCATCAGGACAAGATTGGTAGCAGCCCAAGACCGACAGAAAAAGTATGCCGATCAACACAGGCAGAATTGCGAATTTGAAGTAGGAACTTTCGTTTTCCTAAAAGTTTCTCCTTGGAAGGGGAAAATTCATTTTGGCAAGAAAGGAAAGCTCAGCCCAAGATTTATTGGACCTTTTGAGATACTACGAAGAGTGGGGAAAGTGGCTTATGAGGTAGCTCTACCTCCAGAGTTGGAAAACATTCATAATGTTTTTCACGTTTCGGTGTTATGATCGTATAAACACGATTACAAGCACATGATCGAGTACGAACCATTGCAATTCGATAAAGATTTGTCTTATGAAGAGATTCCTATCCAGATAGTCGACAGGAAAGAACAAGTGCTCAGAAATAAAGTGATACCTTCTGTGAAGGTGATATGGAGAAACAAGAATGTCAAAGAGGCAACGTGGGAACTCGAAGCTGAAATGATGAAAAATTACCATAAGTTATTTGTTTAATCTATGTCTTCGATTCTGGGGACAGAATCTTTGTAAGAAGGGAATAATGTGACGATTTGATTGTTTGAATTGTGCGATTTGATTGTTTGAATTGTGATTCTGAGGACAGAATCCTTTTAAGGAGGGAATGATGTAACATTCCAGAATTTTTAATTGTAATATTAAATATTTATTGAATTATATAAATATTTAATAGATGTGTTTATCGTTAAATAAATATTTGTTTAATTGATTTGATTTTATTTGGTTAATTATTTGTTAAATAAATAATTGATGAATTAAGGAAATTATTATTATATTGATATTTCAATTTAATGGTTAATTATTTATATCGAAGTTATGTGATTAAATGATTTATTTAATTAATTGTTATTTGAATTAATTAAATTAAATATTAAAGCTTGACTAAATAAAGTGTGTCAAATAACTATATTATAAGGAGTTATTAAAATAAATTAAAGTAGTTTAATATAGTTTTATCCAAACAAGGTTCAAGGATATTAATTCTTTAAATTTAAAGGGTTTTGCCAAACAAGCCTTATGGCTTTTGGATTTCTAATTTTTGAATTTTAAATAAAATAAATTGAATAAATAAAATATAATTAAAATAGTAAATATAATATATTTATATTATATACGTTAGTAATTGAAATTGCAATAAGTAATAGTATTAAGTTTATCAGTTTTTTTCTCTGAGCTTAAGTGTTAGCTAGACTACGTGACTTGGTATTTGGCTTAAGCTAAGAAGAGTCTGAGAAGGAGGGTTACAGAGAATTACAGAAAGAATTGAGAGAGTTTGAGAGTGAAACCTGAGAAAATTGTCTGCAATTGCAAGATTGTGCAAGCTAACTTGAAGGAATGTTCACAACTTTGATATTATATATGTTTATGAGTATCACGACAAAGTTTTGTTATGCTCTGTGAATTCTATTTCTTCCGAATTTTTGTTATGTAACTAAGTTGTGGTGGGTAATTGTGATGATACATGCTTATGATTCTAGATTTATGTTTAAAACAAGAAATTTGTATGCTAAATTCGTTGACAGTAGGAAGAAAATAATGTCAGTGTATGTATTTTCATATGGTTCATGAAAAGTATCAATTGTAATGGCTAATTAGTATGTGAAACTATAGATTGAGGCTTGATTATGCTAGTTCATGAAGAAACAAAGATAACGTGATTTGAACGAAATAATTTGGACAAGAATTATGTTTACAGTGTTGATTTTCGTGAAAGATATCAAAAATTGAGTTTTTGTATGAAAATATGAAATTTGAGAAATTAAAATAGTTAGAAGTGTTGTTAAATTGTGCTAAGTGGTGGAATATGTTAGCAATCATGTTTATAATAGTGTGATATTTATTTTATATGTTAATTTCACTAATTGGTGGGTGAAATTCGTGTTAGTTGGGCTAAAAATGGCAATTGTTCATGTCGTGGTTCCGCTTTTTCTAGTACCACCAACAAGAATCACTACTGGGTGCTAAGGTTAAAATCACTAATTGCATTTGTAGGTGTGTATAATGCAATTGCACACAATAATCGATATGAGATAGAGTAATTGTTCATCATTGCTTCTTGGATAGCGACATACGTTGGTTTAATGATGTGTTAGCATAATAAACATGTAATAATATAGCTAAAACAGAATCATGCTATGTGGTTAGAAAATTCAAAGTTTGAATGAATAGTAATTGATGAACGTGATATGTTAGAACGTAGTGAGCATGATGAATAGTAAACATGTGTTGTGAAGGTTAACACATGTAGTTTCTGATTTTGCATGGTATCTTAAGACTTGTTCTAAAATAATAAATCTAACTAGAAATACGTGTTATATTGGAATGTGAATGTTAGTATATCTAATAGATGATGGTTCTAAACCTATATGTAGGTGAACGTGAGTTTAATATTATAGCTTACGCTCGAGGCAAGTTTCTAAACTTCTCTTTTTTACTTTGAGCATGTTTCTAAACCTATCTTTTTAAATTGTGCAATTTTTCTAATTCTACTTTTACAATTGAACCAGCTTTCTAACTCTACACTTTCGTGGAGCTAGTTCATTTATTGTCATGCAAGTTTACTTTCAACTGTAATTTTGCAAGCTCTTGTATCTAGTTTATTCATGATGATGCAAGTTTCTAAACCTTAGTTTTATGTTAAGCAAGTTATTCTTGTATTTAACTTGTCAAATAGCATGCAAGTTTATTTATATACTGTTGTTGAATAGTTATTATTATTCAATTTGCTATTCGTTATGCATGCTTAGTATTCAATTCTAAATGACCTTGGCTTAATATTGTTTAAGCAAGGTATGTGATAGTTATTCAATATTTATGCTATTAGCTTATTCCTAAAGCATAACTTTAATATACATTGTTAATTCACTTATGATTTATTCCATAACATAACGTGATTATCTTTTATTCAACTAATCCTTAGTTGATGTTCGTTGAATTCCAAATTACCTTGAAATGTATCCAAACCAAACTTACTTTGGTGCGGACTTGTAATCTAAATACAGAGATGAACAACCCTATTATTAGGGGTTTTACGCTTAGCGTTGAAAAGTTTGTGCACAATACATTGTACGAAGGATTGATCCCCCTGAGTACATGGAATCCTTATAGTCATATGACTGTTAAAGTTAAAGTTGAAAGATTACTTATAACTGTGGACATGGTTCGTGGTCATTAGACCCTCAGTAGTATATTTCAAAATGTTAATTGCACATATCATTCAGTTCTATTGAGCCTATTATTTGGAAAATGTTGTAAAGTTTATTCATTCTTATTTCAAGTGAGCTTTGTTTGCTCACTCTTGCTTATATAACCATTACAGCTAAGGATGAGAAGGTAGATGTACTTAGCACCAGTAAGGGCAAGGGGAAGATGAACAAGTTTTGAAGACTTGTAATATGTTGACAGTTATTTATCAGACTTTAATTTGATTGATGTAATAAAGCATTTATTTAATTTCCACATTTGAATGATTATAATTAAAGGTTAGATAACCTGGGAGATAATGTTTTATTAATGTAATCCTTTATGGGCATGTTTTATTATTCAATTTTATTATGATAGGGTAGTTAGATATGAATGTTTTGATTAAGTGAACACCAAATCTTGAGGTAATGAAGTACCGGGATTTGGGGGTGTCACAAGTTGGTATAAAAGCTTTAAGTTATGAACCTTAGGTGGGAAAAAGTGTAACGCCCCCAAAATAGGTCCAATCCAACCAACCTATTCTGAGTCGCCAAAAACATGGTACAAAAAACAACTACAACTTTATTACTACAATTATCGTGCAAAATACAACAACACATATGTTGTGAGTTTTGATATAAATATATACCAACTGTGACTCATGTCCCAACCTTGGATAATACGTCACAATGGCACCTTACATAAAGGTACAGTCAAAAACTGTTTTAGAAATCAGAATCTTTGGAAAGTGCTCAAATAAACCTTCGTACATGGGAGGTCATGCGTCTAGGTTATAATAGATATCATATGTCCACAGAATTATCCATGGTTGACCCAATAGACCCCAAAGAAAAATGAGAAGATTACTATCATGTTCCTTCCAATGATGAGTCTTCTCTTGACATATGATTATCTCCACTGTCTGCAATTGAGAATTATATTTTAAGCAAACTCCAAGATCATATAGGTAGTGCTCGTAGATATACTGAGCAAGTGGATGTGCAAAACCTTGACTTATGATAACACGAAGTCGCATGTCATTAGACATCTTGTATGATAGTGGCAAAACACCCTTCTAAACGTTGGGTTCGCCTCACCCTATTAGGTTCACCAAATATAACTACTAAATGATGTATAAAATACAACCCACTTTTCTATACTATTTAGGGAGAACCTCCATAGCTAGAGACCACTGTTCTATTCCCCTGTTACCTCCCGCTCAACCCAGCTACACTCTTATTACCTGAAAGGAATTGTGAAGCAAAAGGGTGAGCATAACTAGCTCAGTAAAGAATATAATGACTAAAGATAATTAAATTCTCAATAGCCTTCATCAATAATAAATCAGAGATTTAGAACATATAGTAGATGATAAAACTTTTCAACCATAGTTGCAGCAGAACGAGCAATCCATTAGAAGAGTCAAATAGACCATAAAGTCTATTATCTTCTCCATGTTAAAAGTTCACCAACAATGTTTTAACCTCAGAACATCAATCAACAGCCTCATCCCACAATCATGTGAATAACTCATAATCATAATTGTAGTTATAAATTCCTTTTCGCATTTAGGACGAAGATAATTTTCATCACCTGTCTTTACCTGAAACATCAAAGATAATGGTTATACCAAATCACAGTTCCTGTTCATAATCATACTAATAAATTCATCTTTACACTACGACCTAAAGATATTCATCAACAGTTCATCTTTGCACTACAGGCCAAAGATATTCAACAACAGGTCATCTTTGCACTACAGTCCAAAGACATTCATATCTCAAAGAAATACATAATCATTTCAGAATTTATATAAACCATAATTATAACCATATTGATCAATTCACCTTACACTTAAGCTAAAAATATTCCATTGTAAATTCAATGGTCATGATCATACTAGTCAACAATTCAACTTTGCACTACTGGCCATAGAGAACCCATAGTCACGATCATACCAATACTTTACCCATCTTTACACTCAAGTCAAAGAGAAATTCCATCACCAGGGTTATAAAAATTTTATATATGATAATAAAAATAATAGAATCAACAACTACATTTAATTTCAAGAGCAATATTCATAAATCAACGATAATTTGGTCAGAAAAAAGAAACCAATTTTTTCGTGAATAGTACCCGTGAATAGTAACTCGTGAATAGTAACTCATGAATAGTAACTCATGAATAGTACTCCGTATTCGTACATAGTACCGTATACGTAAAAAATGTCATATACATGAATAAGTAATCGATATCGTGAATAAAGGTCGATACGTGAATAGTAACTCTGACATAAAAAGGTAGAACTTCCACAATAAAATATATACCAATATTTTGGTATAATGATATTGAAAGAATAACATCATTACGAAAAAATAACCCTTACAATCCCTTAAAATCCCTTACCTCAAAAGAGTAGTATTTCTAACTGGAATATCAGATATAACGCTGAAGAGAACTTGCACCGTATAGCAACACTCAAGATATCTAAATACTCACAAAAATACGCTCGATAATATAGAGAGAGAAAACTTCAGTTTCTGGTGTGATTTTCAATTCTAACCTAAGCATCCTATTTATAGGAAAATACTTAGAACACCAAAGTAGAAAATTTAATAAAATATTAATATATTTATATTATTTTCTTACGCACACCTTGCCATCTGAATTCAGCCACAAACATATGCAAGTGGGTCTCACAAGTTTTTCTTTTAAAAAAATATTTAAAACTTCAAAAATTAATTATTCCAGAACTTCAATAATTCATAATAAATAGCCCCTTTATCAGAAAAATTCAAATCTTATGTCCATTCTCTAGGAAATTTAATTCTCTACAACTTTGCAGAAGAAAGTTTTTCTAAATTCCAAACAGAAATTGACCGAAATCCACAAACGGACGATTTTACAGGCTATAATCAAATTTCAATCAAAAATTGTGTCCAACAACACACAAAACATGTGTTAAACATTCAATGCAAGAAAAATACTCTTCCTCCTCATTTATTCATATATCACACATTCATTATAAAAATATCACCATTATTATATTATTAAAATATAATAATATATTTAAGATAAAATATCAACTTTCAACAATTATCACATTAAAAATTTTCCACATAAAATGAATATTTTCCTTATCATATAAATCAATAATTAATTATTAACAAATAATATTAAAGAATCATAATAATGACAACCAGTGCGCCTCTAGAAAGAGGGGCTTTCTAATAAGGATTTCTCCTTATCGGGCGCCAAGCAATTAGGTGACCAAACCTCTCCTTAGACGGAACTTTTTAGACATTACCAATAATGCTATCTAATAATATTATTCAAATAATATGAATTATTGATCTGATAATGGAAAATACTGTGTAGTGACAATTATTAAAACAACAATAATATAAAATATCAATGTAGCAATTATTGAATCAATAAAATATAATATTGAACAATAATTACTATAACAATTATCGAGTAGTGCCTTCTTACGTAAGAATCAATAATTCAAAAATATCTGCAAATACCGTATGCCATCGCGTGCAACAATGCGTATTACTTACTTTACCCAATTTGTATTCCAACAAAGATGTTAATTGTAATAATTACGCCAGTTATTTATAAAAACTCAAATCTATCGCTTTTCTTCATCCGATCGCTTATTCATTATATGGGGCCCATAAAAGGCTGCACCATCGTATGAATATTCCCCGACAACAAGAATATTCCACGGCCAAACGAATATTCCCCGATAACAATAAGTATTTTATAGCCACTTGCTTATTTTGAAAAAATTTCACATATCACCCTTAACTTTAAACTTTTTATCAATTTAACCATTTACTGAATAGTAATTATAAGAAAAATTGAATACTTTTATTTCATAAAATTCGGGGTCTTACAATCTCCCCTCCGTATGAAATTTCGTCCCCGAAATTTACGTACCTGGTATTTTGAAGAGTTGAGAATACCTTGCTTTCATTTCAGATTCTATCTCCTCGGTCATCATGATTTCTCCATTGCTCATCTCCTGTATTTCAGATATCATTCTAGAATACAGCTTCAAAACAAAGGTTAATTAACATATCACAATTTGTCAACTTAAATAAGAAAATTCAGCTTAGGTAGGACACATACTAGCAAAGGATATTACTCGTCTCTCCCTTCCTAGTTCTAATCCCGGATCTCCGCTAGAGACCATATCCTTAAGCTCTGATACTAAATGTAACGCCCCAAAATAGGTCCAATCCAACCAACCTATTCCGAGTCGCCAAAAACATGGTACAGAAAACAACTACAACTTTATTACTACAATTATCGTGCAAAATACAACAACACATATGTTGTGAGTTTTGATACAAATATATACCAACTGTGACTCATGTCCCAACCTCGATAAGACGTCACAATGGCACCTTACATAAAGGTACAAATAAAACTGCTTTAGAAATCGTAATCTTTGAAAGTGCTCAAGAAAACCTTCGTACATGGGAGGCCATGCGTGTAGGTTATGATAGATATCATATGTCCACAGAATTATCCTTGGTTGACCCAATAGACCCCAAAGAAAAATGAGAAGATTACTATCATGTTCCTTCTAATGATGAGTCTTCTCTTGACATATGATTATCTCCACTGTCTGCAATTGAGAATTATATTTTAAGCAAACTCCAAGATCATATAGGTAGTGCTCGTAGATATACTCAGCAAGTGGATGTGCACAACCTTTACTTATGATAACACGAAGTCGCATGTCATTAGACATCTTGTATGATAGTGGCAAAACACCCTTCCAAACGTTGGGTTCGCCTCACCCTATTTTGTTCATCAAATATAACTACTAAATGATGTATAAAATACAACCCACTTTTCTATACTGTTTAGGGAGAACCTCCACAGCTAGAGACCACTCGCTTATTCCCTGCTATTACCAAATTTCGACTCCAATACACACTCTTATTACCTGATTGGAATTGTGAAGCAAAAGGGTGAGCACAACTAGCTCAGTAAAGAATATAATGACTAAAGATAATTAAATTCTCAATAGCCTTCATCAATAATAAATCAGAGATTTAGAACATATGGTAGATGATAAAACTTTTCAACCATAGTTGCACCGGAACGAGCAATCCATTAAAAGAATCAAATAGACCATAAAGTCTATTATCTTCTCCATGTTAAAAATCCACCAACAATGTTTTAACCTCAGAACATCAATCATCGGCCTCGTCCCACAATCATGTGAATAACTCATAATCATAATTGTAGTTATAAATTCCTTTTCGCATTCAGGACGAAGATAATTTTCATCACCTGTCTTTACCTGAAACATCAAAGATCATGGTTATACCAAATCACAGTTCCTGTTCATAATCATACTAATAAATTCATCTTTGCACTGAGGCCCAAAGATATTCATCAACAGTTCATATTTGCCCTACAGGCCGAAGATATTCAACAACAGGTCATCTTTGCACTATAGGCCAAAGACATTCATATCTCAAAGAAATACATAATCATTTTAGAATTTATATAAACCGTAATTATAACCATGTTGATCAATTCACCTTGCACTTAAGCTATAAATATTCCATTGTAAATTCAATGGTCATGATCATACTAGTCAACAATTCAACTTTGCACTACTGGCCAAAGAGAACCCATAGTCACGATTATACCAATACTTTACCCATCTTTACACTCAAGTCAAATAGAAATTCCATCACTAAGGTTATAAAAATGTTATATATGATAATAAAAATAATAGGATCAACAACTACATTTAATTTCAAGAGCAATATTCATAAATCAATGATAATTTGGTCAGAAAAAGAAACCAATTTTTTCGTGAATATTACCCGTGAATATTAACTCGTGAATAGTAACTCATTAATAGTAACTCGTGAATAGTACTCCGTATTCTTACATAGTACCGTATACGTAAAAAATGTCATACATGAATAATGTCGTATACGTGAATAGTGTTATATACGTGAATAGTGTCGTATACATGAATAGTAACCCCGACACAAAAAGGTAGAACTTCCACAATAAAATCAATACCAATATTTCGGTATAATGATATTGAAAGAATAACATCATTACGAAAAAACAACCCTTACAATCCCTTACAATCCCTTACCTCAAAATAGCAGTATTTCTAACTAGAATATCAGATATAACGCTGAAGAGAACTTGCACCGTATAGCAGCACTCAAGATATCTAAATACTCACAAAAATACGCTCGATAATATAGAGAGAGAAAACTTCAGTTTCTGCTGTGATTTTCAATTCTAACCTAAGCATCCTATTTATAGGAAAATGCTTAGAACACCAAAGAAATTTTTTTAATAAAATATTAATATATTTATATTATTTTCTTACGCACACCTTGCCATCTGAATTCAGCCACAAACACATGTAAGTGGGTCTCACAAACACACCAAACATGTTTTTCTTTTAAAAAATATTTAAAACTTCAAAAATCAATTATTCTGGAACTTCAATAATTCATAATAAATAGCCCCTTTATCAGAAAAATTCAAATCTTATGTCCATTTTATAGGAAATTTAATTCTCTACAACTTTGCAGAAGAAAGATTTACCAAATTCCAAACAGAAATTGACCGAAATCCACAAACGGACGTTTTTACATGCTATAATCAAATTTCAGTCAAAAATTATGTCAAATAACACACAAAACATGTGTTAAACATTTAATGGACAAAAATACTCTTCCTCCTCATTTATTCATATATCACACATTCACTGTAAAAATATCACCATTATTATATTATTGAAATATAATAATATATTTAATATAAAATATCAACTTTCAACAATTATCACATTAAAAATTTTCTCCATCTATATCCACATAAAATGAATATTTTCCTTATCATAAAAATCAATAATTAATTATTCACAAATAATATTACAGAATCACAATAATGACAACCTGGCAATTCCTAGGAAAGAGGGCGCTTTCCAATAAGTATTTCTCCTTACTGGCGCGCAATTAGGTGACTTAACCTCTCCTTAGACAGAACTTTCTAGACATTGCCAATAATGCTATCGAATAATATCATTCAAATAATATGAATTATTGATCTGAAAATGAAAAATACTGTGTAGTGACAATTATTAAAACAACAATAATATAAAATATCGACGTAGCAATTATTGAATCAATAAAATAAAATATTGAAAAGTAATTACTGTAACAATTATTGAGTAGTGCATTCTTACGTAAGAATAAATAATTCAAAAATATTGTGCAATACCGTATGCTACTGTGCAACAACGCGTATTACTTACTTTACCCACCGGGTATTCCAACAGTGTTAACGGTAACAATTACGCCGTTATTTATAAAAACTCAAAATTGTCGTTTTCTTTATCCGACAGTTATTCTGTTATGGGGCCCATAAAAGGCTGCGTCGTCATATGAATATTCCCCGACAACAAGAATATTCCACGACCAAACGAATATTCCACAACAACAATAAGTATTTTATAGCCACTTGCTTATTTTGAAAAAATTTCACATATCACCCTTAACTTTAAACTTTTTATCAATTTAACCATTTACTGAATAGTAATTATAAGAAAATTTGAATACTTTTATTTCATAAAATTTGGGGTCTTATAAAAAGCCTTAGGAAGTAACCTTTGAAAAGATAGCGATGATAAACTCTTATTGAGTTTTAAGGAAGAAGTAATAAAACACTTATGTGCTTATGTGTTTATAACTTATGTGCTCATGAGTGTCGAGTAGTAATGATTATTAATTAAAACTTAAAATTTTGTTGTCAAGATGACTAATGTCGGAGAATCCAGTCAGGCTAGGGAGGATGGACCTCAGATGCCTATAGAGGAGGAGCCTCATGACATTCAGGTTGTTTGGGAACAACTACTGCCACAGGAGTCAACCCCGTTGGTGACAGTGGTTGTAGATGAGGATGATGATGTGGAGACGGATGAGGAGGATCCCGTTGAGTTGCCATAGGAGGATGAGGATGATGAGAACGAGGAGGAAGAGACTCCACTAACCTCGATAGCTGCTCGTATGCACGATGAAGTCTACGACCGTAACGTGGAACTTCAGGATACAATCGAGGAATTGCAAGAGATAGTAGCTGAACAACAGACTGTAATGACACAAAAAGACGACGAGATCCAGGATCGTGAGGAACGACTGACTAATGTCGAGGAGAAGCTAGAACAGACTGAAGGAGAGGAAAAACAACTGATCGAGGAGGTCACAGAACTAAAGAACAAACTGAAGGAAGAAGCTACTAAGAGGGCAAGAGCCGAAGTCGATAGGTGGCGACTCTGCTGGGGAGATTCGAGGGCTTAAGCCGCGTTCAATCTTATTTTTTTTTCTTATTTGTGTGTCATGTGAATGATGCGAATGTATGTGTGATGAATGCCTTATATTTTTGAATGCTTTATTTTAGTTCTTTGTACAAATATCATCATATGCATATGGTGAGGCATGATGAATATATGTGAATGTATGTTGTGTGATTCCTCCAGGAGGTGAACCCATCGAATATTGATTATTGGACTTAAGGGGGCGTTCTCACGCGAAGCTCAGGAAAGGCATCCCTCAGATATGTTCTAATCGAAAGATCTGATTCATTCCCATTGAGTAAGTTGCGAAGATTTGGGGACCTTCATGCCGAAAAGCCCTAGAAAGTAACCTTGGGTAGGTAAGCCTCAGATAAACCTAACGTTACGGGAAGTCTCTTCATGTCCTATTACTCCTAATATGCGAAATTTCATCCATCTTAAATGTCATCCTATATCTTCTTATCCTGTCATCAAAACGATTAACCCCTGTTTTACAAGAAAATATTAAAAAAACATCAATCCTAATGCAGTGCATAAGCATGCATCCATACCTTCCATTTACATCAAGATTTAATTATGAACTATTTGTGTAGATTGGTCCTCAAACAAGACTTTGAAGCCAAAAGGTTTGAGAATCGCCTAGCAAAATGACAGATTCTCGCACCAGATTCAATTCCCGTTTCTTGAGAAGAATTCAAAAGCTTCAAAAAGTAAGTTGTCGAGATGGCTAATCTGTTGAATGAACAATGTAAGATAATTCAAGATCTGAAATCAGCTACTCAACCAAAATTCTCTACACAAGGAGGAGTCCAAATCCCAATCAAGACAAACGATACACAAATACCCACTCCAATATTCTAATTCAGTAGCGGAGCCAGCAAGGACGTTGCGAGTAAAGCACAAACAAAAGAAGTCATTGATCTCTGAGAAGATAGAGACACCAGAGATATCAGAAAAAAATTAAGACAAATAGAAGAGACCATACGATTAATGAAGGGAGTAGGGACTTATGGTAGTGCCAACTACTCAGACTTTTGCATATTTCTTGGTGCTCGTTATTCGGACAAATTCTAAGTAACCAGATTCAAGAAATACAATGGGTCAAGAGATCCCTACACCCACCTGAAAAGTATACATAGGAGAGCTTTGATCATATGCCAACGATGAAAACCTAAGGATGAAACGTTTTCAGAAAAGCCTAATTAGGGAAGCCAGGATCCGGTATGCTTGACTTGACAATTCCAAGATTCACAGTTGGGAGGAGCTAGCCCATGCTTTCCTTAACTAATATAGTTTTCAGTACCATATGGCTCTAAATCGATATCAAATAACTAAGATCAAGAAACAAGCCCATGAGGCATTCCGGGAGTATGCATAGAGATGGGGGCGAGTGACAGCTCAAGTAAGTCCACTTATGAGCAAAAATGAGATGGTTATGACTTTCATAGACATCCAAGAGGCACCTTACTATGAGAAGGTCCTAGCGAGAATATGTAAGCCATTTTCGGAGATGATTAAATGGGGAAATGGCAGAGATAAGACTGAAAACGGGAAAGATTAAAGGTCTTATAGCTATAGAAGCAGTAGCTAAACACCTTTAATCCTGAGATTATGGTAGTGATGCCGAAAGAAGTTAAAAGAAGAGCGATGAAGATGTATCCCTCATTTTATAGGGGGCAATCAAAGAGACCCAACCATGATCCCCCCATATGGATGAAGGGAGGCAATCTGCCACAGCAACAACTTGTCTCATTCAACCAAAGCCAGGATAGATAAAGAAAATCTGAACAAAAGGAAAATCAGAATTTCACTCCTCTAAGCTATCCCCTCGAGAACATATTGGTGTTATTAATCAACTAGAAGAAAATTACTGAATTAGCTCTACCTTTGGATCCAAAAAGCAAGAGATATGACCCCAAATAAGCGATGTGCTTACCAGTCAGGATCTCCGGGACATGATACATAAGACTGATGGTCCTAAAAACATTAAATCCAGAATCTAATTGAAAGTGACGATATTGTGGTCCAATAACCTGACAAACTGAATGTCAATATCGACCATCTGCCAAAACACAATACAGAGGAAGTGAATATGATCAGGTCAGGAAGTACCGAAATGGATCAAAATCACAAGTACACGCGAATGATTGAAAAATACCTCCAAAGGAGCAGAAAAAATGTTCTAGTGTGGGAAAATTTAGAGGAGATTACGATAGTAAGAAAAAGAATTGGAGATGATCTAGCATCAAGTAACTCAGGTAGCCAAGTTAATAGTGTGCTAACATCAGAATACAAGGTAGATTTTCACTCAATTATCAAGAAACCAAGAGAAGAAAGATGTTAGCTAGAATAAAAGCCTATATCCCTCCAAGATGATTCAGTTGACTAAAGAAGATCAAAGCAGGTTGAAAGGGCAAAAAAAGTGGTGATGGACTCCATGGCGAGCTTGTGTGAGGTGGTCGTCGCCCTGATCATTTCTAGTAAGCTATAAAGGTGAATCACTCACAACACCTCAACCTATCGCTTATATATAAGCGGTAATCTTGGTACAATTACTCACGCTAGGAAATTTGTATTTAATGGACACCAACGACACCTTGACCCCTCGCTTATATGTAAGTGAGAATCTTGGTACAATCAATGATTGATGCCGTAGAAGACGCCACACAAAACTATGTATTGTTGTATGATAAGTCAAATTGAATCTTAAAGAAAAACTAAGAAAAATAACTTAGGAATTCTTCAAAGAAGCTAAAGTAGAGAATAATCTTAGAAGAATATAAAATTTGAATATTGAATAAATTATGTATGAATTACATTCATAAAGCTTATTTATAGTAGATATAAAACCCTAAAATCCTATAAGGAAATAAAAAGTAATTTAGAATTAAACTTTAATCTAAAAGTATCCTAATTACAATAGAAATCAACAAATATAACAAAATTCCTTATTTTAAAGGGTGAAATCTGCATCCAAATCAAGCCAAAATGCGTCAACTAGAAGTCCATCCCGGCGCAGCCACGCTGGATTTAAATGGGAAATGGGCGTGATCGCGCTCAATTGGCAGAGAGGATATTTATGTCTTCAGAGCAAAGTCAAACAAAGGCTTGGCGATCTTTAAAATGAACTAATTTCGTGCAAGATCAAGCCGACTAGCAGAGAGCCAATTTTATTTCGCCATAGGGCGCAGCAACGCCTGACCCATAAAACTAACTTTTTACTTCTTTTGTTCCCTGGTTCAGCATGTTCGCTCATATCATATTCACGACCATCATAGGCTTGGAATCCATCTCAATAATATTTGAACTCGATCAACCCTCGTTACAAACTTCATGAATCAATCCGATAAGCCCCTCCTTGAAGCGTTTAGCTCGAGCTCTCGTCAGATTTCCAATCGAAACTCTCACCAAATCCTCCATGGTTGTCATTCATTTCTGATTTAGGGATGTCCTCATCATTCCTCTCCTCTTGAAAAGGATTTGTCCTCAAATCATCACCTACATCAAATAGACTTAAATCAGTAACATTGAAGGTTACGCTAACATTATACTCACTGGGTAAATCTAATTTGTAGGCATTATCATTAATGCGCTCAAGAACTTGAAATGGACCATCTCATCTTGGAAGCAATTTTGATTGTCTTTGAGCCACAAATCTTTCTTTCTGCATGTGTAACCACACCCAATCTCCCAATTCAAAGATAACTCGATGTCGACCTTTGTTGGCCTGCTTTCTATATTAGTCTATCCTCCTTTCAATGTTAAGCATCGCCCTTTCATGTATCTGATTAACAAATTCAGTATACTTAGAAACAGGTCATGGTGATAAATCCAACAGAGTTAAAGGATTAAAACCATATACAATTTCAAATGGAAAAAATTTAGAAGCAAAGTGATCAGATCTATTATATGCAAACTCAACATGTGGTAAACATTCTTCCCAAATTTTGACGTTCTTCTTAATGATAGCCTTGAACAATGCAGATATAGTTCTATTAACTACCTAAGTTTGACCATCAATTTGTGGATGACAAGTAGTTGAAAATAACAATTTAGTACCCAATTTACACCACAAGGTCTTCAAAAACTAACTCAAGAACTTTGTATCTCTATCAAAAACAATAGTTTTAGGCATACCATGCATACACACAATCTCTCTAAAGAACAAGTCAGCAATATGGGATGCATTACTTGTAAGACCCCAAATTTTATGAAATAAAATTATTCAATTTTTCTTATAATTACTATTCAGTAAATGGTTAAATTGATAAAAAAGTTAAAGTTAAGGGTGATATATATAATTTTTTTTCAAAATAAGCAAGTGGCTATAAAATATTCATTGTTGTCGGGGAATATTAGTTTGGTCGTGGAATATTCTTCTTGTCGAGGAATATTCGTACGACGGCGCAACCTTTTGTGGGCCCCATAACGGAAAACGATTGGATGAAGAAAACGACAAGTATAAATAACGGCGTAGTTGTTACCGTTAATACTGTTGGAATACCAGGTGGTTAAAACATAGTAGTACGCGGTGTTACACAGTAGCACACAGTATTGCACCAATTATTAATTCTTATGTAAGAAGGCACTACTAAATAATTGTTACAGTAATTACTGTTCAATATTTTATTTTATTGATTCAATAATTGCTACGTTGATATTTTATATTATTATTGTTTCAATAATTGTCACTACACAGTATTTTCCATTATCAGATCAATAATTCATATTATTTCAATAATATTATTAGATAGCATTATTGGCAATGTCTAGAAAGTTCTGTCTAAGGAGAGGTTTGGACACCTAATCATGCGCCCAATAAGGAGAAATCCTTATTGAAAGCCCCTCTTCCTGGGAACTACCGGTTGTCGATATTGTGATTCGTAAATATTATTTGTGAATAATTAATTATTGATTTATATGATAAGAAAAATATTCATTTTATGTGAATATAGATGGAGAAATTTTTTAATGTGACAATTGTTGAAAATTGATATTTTATCTTTTCTGATAAAATAATTCATTTAAATATATTAATATATTTTAATGGTGATATTTTTAGGATGAATGTGTGATATATGAGTAAATGAGGAGGAGGAGTATTTTTGTTACTAAAAATATTTAAAGCATATTTTTCATGTTTGTGGACCCCATTTCTTGACTGAAATTTGATTATAGCATGTAAAATTGTCTGTATGTGGAATTCGGTCAATTTTTGTTTGGAATTTGGAAAAACTTAAACTTACAAAGTTGTAGAGAATTGAATTTCCTATAGAAGGACATAAGATCCAAATTTGTCTGATAAAAGGGCTATTTATTATGAATTATTAAAGTTCCAGAATAATTGATTTTTGAAGTTGTAAATATTTTTTAAAAGAAAAACGTTTTTTTCATTATTGGTGGGCCACACATGAGTGGTAAACATGCTGAATTCAGAATTCAAGAGGTAGGCGTGAAAATTTTTATATAAATATATTATTTTATTAAATTTTCTGCTTTGGTGTTCAAAGCATTTTCCTATAAATAGGATGCTTAGGTTAGAATTGAAAATCACACTAGAAACTGAAGTTTTCTCTCTCTATATTATCGAGCGTATTTTTGTGAGTATCTAGATATCTTGAGTGTTGCTATACGGTGCAAGTTCTCTTCAGCGTTATATCCGATATTCCAGTTAGAAATACTGCTCTTTTGAGGTAAGGGATTTTAAAGGTTATTATGTTTTTCAGTTTTGTAATTATTCTGAACCTTCAAAAATTCTAGAAAAATTTGAAATGATAATTTGATGAGTTTTCTTGATTGTGTCCAAAAATGGTGATTTTTGGATGTATAGATTAAGAGTTATGAATTTTATGAGAAAATACTATTTTAAAAGTAAACCCTTATAACTCCTTATGGTTAACTCCAAAATTGGTGAAACATTTATTGGGAGTACATGTATATAACAAAAGTACATTCTGTAAATTTCAGAATTTTTGGATAAAAGTACAGTTTATGATAAATGTCTAAATATTCGGCTGTTTTGGCCATATGAAAAATAGTAAATGAATTTTAAAAATTCTTAGAAAAATATATGTTCAATATGGAACTATATTCTGCTAAATCCCAGAAAAGAAAATTTGTTTGTACTGATTTAGTATTTTTCATGAAAATGGACTAGTTATGAGTAAATGAATTAAATATGTTATGTCAAGTAAGAAAATTGGAAAATAGGATTTTATGGCTTGAGAATCCTATATGAGGTATATGCAGATTTTTGATGAGAGTTTTGGTTATTGGTGATGAAATCTTACAAGTTTGGCATTTTAGGATGATTAAATGCATTATTCAGTAAAGTGTAAACAATTAAAATAAATTGTTATAAGTTTAAGAAATGTTATTCTTTCAATATCATTATACCGAAATATTGGTATGGATTTTATTGTGAAATTTCTACCTTTTTCATGTCGGGGTTACTATTCATGAATTACTATCCATGAGTTACTATTCACGAGTTACTATTCACGATAAAATTGATTTCTTTTTCTGACCAAATTATCGTTGATTTATGAATCTTACTCTTGAAATTAAATCCATGTTTTGATCATATTGTTGTTATTATCATATATAACATTTTTATAATCCTGGTGAAGAAATTTCTCGTTGACTTGAGTGTAAAGATGGGTAGATTATTGGTATGATCGTATATGGGTTCTCTTTGACCAGTAGTCCAAAGATGAATTGTTAACTGGTATGATCATGACCATTGAATTTATAATTGAATATCTTTAGCTTAAGTGCAAAGTTGAATTGATTAACATGGTTATAATTATTGTTTATATAAATTCTGAAATGATTATATATTTCTTTGAGATATTAATATCTTTGGCCTGTAGTGTAAAGATGAACTATTATTTAATATCTTTGGCCTGTAGTGCAAAGATGAACTGTTGTTGAATATCTTTGGACTGTAGTGCAAAGATGAACTGTTGACAAATATCTTTGGCCCGTAGTGCAAAGATGAATTTATTAGTATGATTATGAACAGGAACTGTGATTTGGTATAACCATGATCTTCGATGTTTCAGGTAAAGATAGGTGATGAAAATTATCTTCGTCCTGGATGAGAAGAGAAATTTAGAATCACAATTATGATTATGAGTTATAATTCATATGATTGTGGACTAGAACTATTGATTGATGTTACAGGGATAAAACATTATTGGTGGACTTTTAACATGGAGAAGATAATAGACTTTATGGTCTATTTGACTCTTCTAATGGATTGCTCGTTTCGCTGCAACTATGGTTGAAAAGTTTTATCATCTACCATATGTTCTAAATCTCTGATTTATTACTGATGAAGGCTATTGATAATTTAATTATCTTTAGTCATGATATTCTTTACTAGGCTAGTTGTGCTCACCCTTTTGCTTCATAATTCCTTTCAGGTAATAAGAGTATAGCTGGGTCGAGCAGGGGTAACAGGGGAGTAGAACGGTGGTCTCTAGCTGGGGAGGTTCTCCCTAAACAGTATAGAAAAGTGTGTTGTATATATCATTTAGTAGTTATATTTGGTGAATCATATAGGGTGAGGCGAACCTAACGTTGGAAGGGTGTTTTGCCACTATCATACAAGATGTCTAATGACATACAACCTCGTGTCATCATAAGATGTATTGTGCACATCCACTTCTTTGAGTATATCTACGAGCACTACCTATATAATCTTGGTGTTTGTTTGAAGTATAATTCTCAATTAGAGACAGTGGAGATAATGATATGTCAAGAGAAGACTCACCATTGGAAAGAATATGATAGTAATCTTTTCGTTTTTCTTTGGGGTCTATTGGGTCAACCAAGGATAATTCTGTGGACATATAATATCTATCATAACCTGGACGCATGGCCTCCCATGTACGAAGGTTTCCTTGAGCACTTCCCAAAGATTTTAATTTCTAAAACAGTTATTGACTGTACCTTTATGTAATGCGCCATTGTGATGTGCTATCCAAGGTTGGAACATGAGTCATAGTTGGTATATATTTGTATCAAAACTTACAACATATGTGTTGTCGTATTTTGCACGACAATTGTGATATTAAAGTTGTAGTTGTTTTATGTACCATGTATTTGGCGACTCAGAATGGGTTGGGTGATGTATACCTATTTTGGGGTTGTCACATCACTAGCTTTGTGACATAGAAAAAATGTGCCATTTTCGAAAATCTATCCACAAACACAAATATAGAATCATGTCCATGCTTAGACCTAGGTAAACCCAACACAAAGATCATATACAAATCAATCCAAAGTTCATTAGGAATAGGCAATGGTGTATACAATCCATGGGGTTGAACACGAGATTTAGCTTGCCGATAGGTAATGCATTTATCACAAATTCTTTCTACATCTCGTTTCATATGAGACCAATAAAAATGTTCTTTTAAAGCAAATAAAGTCTTATCAACATAAAAATGACCCATAAACCACCCCCATGTGATTCTCGAACTAACAATTCAAGTAAAGAACATGCAGGCAACATAGTTTACTTTCACGAAATATGAATCTATTAATTTTAAAGTATTTACCCACATCATTCTTTTCACAAGACTTGAACTCTTCACAAAAATCATGGTCATCAACATATAATTCGTTGATTCGTTCAAAGCCAGGAAATTTCATATCAAAAGTATTTAATAACACATACCTTTGCGAAAGAGCATCTGCCATAATATTCTCTTTACCTTGTTTATATCGAATGATATACGAAAATGTCTCAATAAATTCCATCCATCATGCATGTCTCTTATTCAATTTGTGATCACCTTTCAAGTACTTGAATGATTCATGATCAGTGTGAATCACGAACTCTTTAGGCCAAAGGTAATACTGCCATGTTTCCAACGTCTGAACCAATGCGTACATCTCTTTATTATAAGTAGGATAGCTCAAAGTTGCCCCACTCAATTTCTTGCTGAAGTACGCCACCAATTTTCTTTCTTGCATCAAAATAGCCCCAATTCCTACACTTGAAACACCACATTCAATTTCAAAAGTTTTAGTAAAATTAGGTAAAACAAATAAATGAGCATTAGTCAATTTATTCTTAATCAACTGAAACGCCTTCTCTTGCTCATCACCCCACTTAAAGCCCACACTTTACTTGATAACCTCCGTCAAGGGTGCTATAATTTTGCTGAAGTTTTTTACAAAGCGTCGATAAAAACTAGCGTGTCCATGAAAGTTCCGCACTTGACTCATATTTTTCGGACTCGACCATTCCTGGTTTGCAAGTATCTTTTCCTCATCCACTTGGATTCCCTGTGAACTCACAATAAAGCCAAGGAAAATAACTCTATCAAAATAAAACATGCATTTTTCCATATTAGCAAACAACTTTTCCTTACGAAGTACATTTAAACTAGATTTTAAATGCAATGCATGTTCTTCCAAGTTTTGCTATAAATCAAAATAACACAACAACAAATTTCCCTATGAATGGACGCAAAACATGATTCATTAGACGCAAAAGGGCTAGGTGCGTTAGTTAAACCAAAAGGTAACACTAACCACTAATATAACCCATATTTAGTCTTAAATGTTGTTGTCCATTCATCTTTTTCTTGCATTCTTATTTAATGATAACCACTTTTTAAATCAATTTTATAAAATGCATATGACCCATGCAATTCATCTAAATGTCTTTTAAATGAGGAATATGATGTCGATATTTTACCTTAATATTATTTACCTCTTGACAATCGCTACGCATGCGCCATTTCCCATCCTTCTTTGGCATTAAGATCACTGGAACTGCACAAGGACTCATGCTCTCCCACACGAACACTTTCTCCATCAGTTCATCAACTTGCCTTTGTAACTCCTTTGTCTCCTCAGGATTACTCCGATAAGCTGGACGGTTAGGAATGGTAGTGTCGACGTCAGGATTTTTATTTGTCCCTTTTTCTATTCTTGTCTTTTGGTGTTCTCATGTTAGGTGAGATTTGTTTGAAAGAACAAGTTGTAAAAAGGTCCGACATTTATATGTCGACGATTTGAATGGTTGTACCAACACAATCGAGAAAAGATTTTCACATTAACCCAGTGATATGACACTGCTAAACGGGTCTGTGAAACCGAGATTCATTAGGGTCTGGGGACTTGGTTATGCGGAGGGAAGGTGTTAGGTACCCCCCGACATTCGTGTTACCACGGTGACCGCCACTTTTTAAGAAACTGTTATATGAATATGTGTGTGTGTGTGGGTCAATGTGTTGTTATTTTGAAGTAGTGTGAGGCCTCGTTCGTACCAATATACACAGGATTTGAATTTATATAAAAATTCAGTTTCAAACAAGATATAACAGTGATGTTTTGTAAAATAGGTTTTTCAAACCCTTATGCTCAATAGTAATTGAGACCTTTTCCACTTCAATTTTACTAAATATTCGGCTGGATTGCTTTTATTTTCAAGATGTGAAGCATCTTCGAGAAAATAATATGCAAAGCAGTGCCGAATTCCTCATGGGCATGGGAGCCATATAAGGAAATCCAAACACAGTGAATAAATTTACAAGCTTCTTACAACTGAAAATGTCCATCACGGGAACCGAATCTAGATTCAGTTGACTGAATCTGTGATCACATGATTCCTAAGCTTACATGATGCCGCATTTTATATGAAAGCTATAAGCAGTTATATATATAAAAGCTATAAATATATATATACAGACATGATCAACCACCACGAAGCACCTCCATGGGGGATCGGAAATGTAAATATATAAAAGTGATAAATATATATAGAGACATGATCAACCGACAACCACCACGAAGCACCTCCATGGGGGATCAAAAATGTAAATAAAGCTGTAAAAACAAGATCAACCACCATGAAGCACCTCCATGGGGGATCAAAAATGTAAATAAAGTTGTAAAGATGATCAACCGCCACGAAGTAAACTCCAGGCTGGACGAAATATAAAGAAAGTAGTAAAAACGATCAACCGCCACGAAGTAAACTCCAAGCGGGACGAAATTTATATATATATATATATATATATATATATATATATATATAAAAGTAGTAAACGCTCCGGATGTAAAATTTAGGCTCATCGAACAGAGTTTGACAACAGTTCATACATATAAGTATATATATATATATATATATATAAACAAATAAACGCTCCGGATGTAAAATCTAGGCTCAATCGAGGCATAACTCGATAATGTTATATATATATATATATACAAAAAGAAATAAAAGCCACAAACCAAAGTCTAGGCATACACACGCAACACGATTCTCAACGTGAAGAACGGTGTGTGCAAAGAAAAAGAGAAAGGCTTTAAAGTGTATAAGAAGGCTTACAGTGGACTGCCAAATAAGACTTCAATGACTTTAAAGGGATGAACACTTGGCAACCGCCAGTAAAAATATAGCAATATATAAGCTCACAAGTATTTAAAATGAGAAAGCACTCAGTTTATAGTGTATACAGAGCAAATTAGACAGGGCTTCCTCGTCGTTTTCTCTTACAAAATGGCCACCCCAAGACCTCTATTTATAGAGGGGGGGAGCCGCAGGTGTACCTGCGGCAACCATAGATGCACCTGTGGCTTCCCGGGGTGCCCCGGGTTCTGCGAATCCCACCGTCTCAAAGTACGTGCACGCATGCAACGTGTTGTCCGTTCGAACTTTAAGAACTTCAATCCGGGCATTCGATCGAGGTGTATAAGACTTTTTATGGCATGCTATTGTCTAGAGCTACACAATAACATGTGATTAGAGGTTGTACGAAGTCAGGAAGATGGGACCATGCCCTAGGTCTTCAAGCTTCAAATTTTATCTGGTGTGCTATCTTGTGTAGTAGTCACTCAGGATTATCGCTCTTTGGTTCTTGAAGGACATTGCTATGTAGATTGTATGTATGTTGTTGTTGAGATGACACGATGTGAGTTTGGGATGGCAAAATAACGGTCCTACCCTTCACTGGGGTTATCTCCGGTTTGAGCTGATTTAGAAGTCGTTGCTCAGGGTTATCTCTGAGATTGGACTGCTGCAGGTGTTGACCATCCTCAGTGTTGTTTCTAAGATGTGTCTGACTTCCCGGGGTTATCTCCGGACTTGGTAGATGAGTGCCTCAGGTCTTTTTTCGAGTGTTTGAAGTTGTTTGCATAGGTTTGAAACAAGCATTTTTGAGGTTATCTCTGGAACTGCAACTGCATGCCTCGGGGTTATCTCCGAAGTTGATACTATCTTTCCCGGTGTTGTTTCCGGGGCTGACTTAGTATCTCGAGGTTATCTCTGAGATGAGACGGTCTTCTCTAGTGTGATTTCTGGTATTTGAACTGTATTCCTCGGGGTTATCTTTGAGGTTGAAACTGAAACTTCCGGTGTTATTTCCGGGATTGAGGTTGAAACTTCTGGTGTTATTTTTGGGTTTGAGCTAGATATCTCGGGGTTATCTCCGAGATGGTAATACTAAATATCCTAGGGTTGTCTCCGGGATTGAATTGAGCTGTCTTTCAGGGTTATCTCTGAAAGACGATTCTGCCCTCCTGCAATGTTAGTAACAGGTATGCAGAAAATTTTGAGTGTCTACATATGCCCCTCTTTATCATATTCATACAATGCAATGACATGGATAGGATAAAGAATCCTAGACACTTGAAATGTAACAAGATAATCATGATGCAATGAACAACAACATGATGCCAATGTATGTGGTTTGTTGGATTTTTCTCCAACATGGTGGGATGATTGTTGGCTCCCCTCAACTTCTACCAGGATCAGACGTATCTCTCATGTACAAGAGACTGTGGGGATGCATTTGATCTGTTGAGGATGTGTATAACATATTCCATCATCGGTCCTCCCAGATGAGGATGCTCTATTAGAGTTACTGCCAACAGTCTGTGTTGTCAGGATTGCCTGACCCTCGCTGAAATGTATATCAACGGATGAAATCATTGCTAGGGATAAATGCCAAGGTTGCTCGACCTTTGTTGACGTGTGCATCAACTGATGAAATCATCAGATGGCTTCCGATGCTTCGATGGGTTTAAATACCATCGGCTAAAATAATGTCAAGGTTGATTGACCTTCGTTGACATGTGCATCAACAGATGGAACACGTGATACCCCCGTCGGGAACTTGTACTTTGGCAGATGAAAATGTGTGATACCCCCGTCGGGGAATCTGTATTTGGACATATGAACATGCGTGATACCCCCACTGGGGAAACTGCTTAATCTTCGCTGACGTGTGCATCAATGGCTGAAATCATCGGATGGCTTTCGACGCTTCGTTAGATTTACTTGCCAATGGCTGAAGTGATGTCAAAGTTGCTTGACCTTCGTTGACATGTGCATCAACGGATGCAAATGCGTGATACCCCAGCCAGGGAATCTGTATTTGGACAGATGAATATGTGTGATACCCCCGCCGGGGAATCTATATTTTGGAAATATGACCCCAAACTGACGGCATTGGACCTTTGTGAGGTATTGCCGAATGTGATTTGCAACTACTGAGATCATCGGTATAGTTTACCTGTATTTGGGCGAATACCAAAGAATGATATGAAAGCCATAGTTTGGCCCATGAAAACCAGGATTTCAGGCTATTCTGCTCAATCGCGTAGCATTTGTATCCCTGATTTGACCTTTTCAGCTTGTGAGAACTCCTTTGCAACTCGAACTGGACCGAGCCGGAGGGGTGGGCTAGTTGATTTTTTTGTTAGCCATCTAGGCTGTTCGCCAGAGTATTATGTGTGGATGGAGACTATGATGCCCCCAAAATAGGTAGACATCACCCATCTTGAGTCGCCAAATATATGGTACAAAATTCAAATACAACTTAATTATACAATAGTTGTGTAAAATACGACAAAACATAATCTAAGAGTTTTAATAAGAATATTGTCATCTAGATAATATCCACGCTCAATGGAGTCCTCATTACATTTATTTTTACACTATTTAACAGAATATTGAGGACTATTAATGCTATCATCTGGACCGTCACTCCGTTCTACGACTAGTCCTGGCTACGTTCTCATTTCCTAAAGAGAACAGTGAAAGAAAAGGTGAGCTCAACTAGCCTAGTAAGAAATATTATGACTAAGATAATGCAGAATAAATTATCATTAGCCTTCAACAGTGTTAAACTGATAAAATATAATAACATCAAGTTTAACTACAGCGGAACAAGCAATCCATTTGAAGAGTCAAGTAGAGAATAAAATCTACTATCTTCTATGATTTAAAAGGTTTTTCATCACTTTTATCGCTGAGACTCAGCTTAATAAATAAACCACATCATCCCTGCACTACGACCAAGGATATTCATTAGTATCACGACAACAAATTATCCATGAACTATGGGCCAAGGATATTCGTGTATTCATCAATGGTCATGATCATGTCAACAACTTTCCATCAATGGACTACGACCAATGAGTACTTTTACCACATCATTTGTAACATTACGGTCATGATTATACCGAATAATCCCTGGTCATAATCATACCAAGTCCATCTATGCACTACAGGCCACAAATGACTTTTAACATATTATAAACATGAGGATGATGACAACAATATAAGAATTCAATAAAACAAGTTCAAGGATAAATTTGTAAAGATTTATAATTTAATTTATCCAGAAATCAATAACGTCCAAATTGTCAACATGATACTGCTTTGTGCAGTAAATTTGAAGAATGCTTAGAAGAATATTTCTATGAAAAGATACTTGATGAAGAGCAAATATCAAGGATATTCCACTACTTTCATAGAGTATAGAAGCCAAAACTTTAATCAACTGAGTATAATAGAATATATGAAACCGCAAATGGATTTTTGCCGCCATGCGGTAATCCACGTAGACAGATTATTCCAACAGAATAATAAAGAATGGAATTGTAGACACTCAAAATTTTCTGTACTACTGTCACTAACATTGCAGGAGGACAGATTCGTCTTTTAAGAGGGAGCCCTTAAAGACAATCCATATCCATACTGGATACTACCGGAAGTTCAACATCAACCCCAGAGCACACACTGGGAGTAACAATTCCAACCTCGAAGATAACCCCGAAGCGTGCAGATCTAATACCGGAACACACACCAGAGAAGATCGATTAATCTCGGAGATAACCTTGAGGTATCCAGTCTCAGTCCCAACCATGGGAATAGCCACAAACCTTGGTGATAACCCCAAGGAATGCAGTTTCGGTGATAACCCCAGAAATGCTTGTTTCAAATGTTACCAGCTTCAATCTCGGCGCTCACAACGAGATACTCTGTACCAACACAGCGATAACACCGAGAGGACAGGCACACCTCAAAGATGACAATGAGGACCTTCAACAAATGCATCAGTCCAATCTCAACGAAGCTCTGAGCAACGTCTGCTTTATCAGCCCAATCCGGCGATAACACCGGTGAAGGGCAACATCATCAGCTTGCTAACACGATGCCACGCCACGTCGTCGCAACATTTCATACACATCTCTACGCATCGATGTCCCACAAGAATCAAGGATAGCCAATCCCGAGAGACTATTGTGCGGGGTAACGGATGGAATTTGAAGCTTGAAGACCGGAGGGCATCGTCCCATCTTCAATGACTTCGTACAAACTCTAATCCTATACCATTGTACAACTCTCGACAACGGCGGTCTGAAATAAGTCCTGCATACCTCAATCGGATGCCCGGATTGCACTTCTGAAAGTTCGAGTGGACATTACAAAGGCACGTGCATTCTTCTGAGATGACCCGACTCAGAAACCCGGCCCACCCGAGTTGCCTCACACACACGAAGTCTCCACCCTTTATAAATAGAGGGCTTGGGGTGGCCATTTTGAAAGAAAAAATGGCGAGGAAGCCCTGCCCAATTTGCTCTGCACTCACTCCATACAGTGTACTTTCTCATTTTAAACACTTGTGAGCTCATATATAGCTACTTTTGTACCTACAAAAGCCAGTGTTTACCCACTTTAAAGATATAGAAGTCTTCTTTGGCAGTCAACTGTAAGCCTTCTCACACACTTTAAAGCCTTTCTCTTCATCTCCGCACACACCCTTCTTCACGTTAAGAGTCGTGCTGCTTGCTTTTACCCGGACTTCGGTCCGTGGTTTCATTTCATATCATATATATATATATATATATATATATATATATATATATATATATATATATATTGACTAACATTATCGAGTTATGCCTCGATTGAGCCTAGACTTGATGCAGAGCGTTTATTGCTTTAATATATATATACTTATATATATTAATATATGTGTCGACTTTTTCAATGAGCCTGACTTTGTGCAGTGCATTTACTTGCTTTAATATATATATATATATATATATATATATATATATATATATATATATAAGCGTGTGTCGAACTTTGTTCGATGAGCTGGATTTTACATCGGAGCATTTACTTGCTAATATATATATATATATATATATATATATATAAGCGTGGTCGGACTACGCATTCGATGAGCACGGATTTTATATTCGGTGTGTTTATATATATATATATATATATATATATATATATATAAATGCATTTGTCGAACTCGCTCGATGAGCCTATGATTTTACATCTGGTGCATTTATTGCTTATATATATATATGTATATATTTTTGTCCCACTTGGAGTTTACTTCGTGGTGGTTGATCGCTTTTACAGCTTTCTTTATGTTTCGTCCTGGCTGGAGTTTACTTCGTGGCAGTTGATCGCTTTGTACATCTTTCTTTACATTTTGTTCCGCCTGGAGTTTCCTTTGTGGTGGTTGATCATATTTATAGCTTTATTTACGTTTCGTCCTGCCTAGAGTTTCCTCCGTGGCGGTTGATAGCTTTTACAACTTTATTTACATTTCTGATCCCCCATGGAGGTGCTTCGTGGTTGGTGATCATGTCTGTATATATATATTTACAGCTTTTATATATATACCTGCTTACTACTTTCATACATATTACGGTATCTTGTTCGCCTAGGAATCATGTAATCATAGTTTCATCCCATTAGATCTAGATTCGGTTCCCGTGATGGACATTTTAAGTTTATGGCGACTTGTAAATTATTACTGCGATTATGCGAATTTCCTCGGATGGTTTACATACCCATGAGGAAGTCGACATTATTTTTTACATTATTTTCGTACAGATGCTTCGCATCTGTAAAATAAAATCAATCAAGCAGAACACTTAATAAAATGGGAGTGTAAAAGGTCTCAATTACTATTTAGCATCAGGGTTTGAAAAACC
This sequence comes from Panax quinquefolius, assembly GCA_020205615.1. Taxonomy (NCBI): domain Eukaryota; kingdom Viridiplantae; phylum Streptophyta; class Magnoliopsida; order Apiales; family Araliaceae; genus Panax; species Panax quinquefolius. The sequence goes on along the minus strand of CM035174.1, from coordinate 49,055,676 downwards.
TCTTTTATAAAACATCACTGCCATATCTTGTTTAAAATTGAATTTTTACATAAATTCAAACCCTGTGTATATAGGTGCGAACGAGGCCTCGCACTACTTCCAAATAACAGCACATTGACCCACACACACACATTCAGATAATAGTTTCTTGAAAAGAGGCGGTCACCATGGTAACACGGATGTCGGGGGGTGCCTAACACCTTCCCTCCACATAACCAAGTCCCGGACCCTAATGAATCTCGGTTTCACCGACCCGTTTAGCAGTGTCACATCACTGGGTCAATGTGCAAACCTTTTCTCGGTTGTGTTGGTACAACCATTTAAAAAACCAACTGGCGACTCTTAACAGTCCATCGTCGACATTATACATGTCGAACCTTTTTCACTTGTTTTTTTCAAACAAATCTCACCTAAAATGAGAACACCAAAGAACAAATAACGGAAAGGGACATCTAAAAATCCTAACGTCGACAGGTGGTGACTCTGCTGGGGAATCCATAAGAGGACTTAAGCCGCTTATTTACAATCTTTTCAAAACTATTATATCCGCTTGTGTGTGGATGTTGCATTTACATTTATGATGAATGTATGCGAATGCATTTCCTTATTGCACTTAGTGCCTCGCACGCTTGTGATAACTTCTTGTGATATTAGTGCTTGCACATGTCATCATTTTCATACGGTGAGACATGATGTATGTGAATGTATGTTATGTGGTCCCTCCACCAGGAGGCTATCCCGTCGATGTTTGATTACTGGACTCGTGGGAAGACTAATTCCCCGAGGCTAAGTAAAGGCACCACCCAAATTCGTTCTAGTTGAAAGACCAGATTAATTTCCCGTCAAGTAGATTGCGATGATTTGGGAACCTTCATGCCAAAAAGCTGCAAGAGTAACCTAAGATAGGTCAGTCTCTGATAAACCCAAAACGGAGGAAAGTCTCTTCATGCTCTCATTTTAATTACTTGTAAATACAATTACTTGTGATTACATTCCATATATATCTCCATGTAATGAGAAATATGAAGAAATGTGTACACATACATATTTTGATGCTACAAATAGCTGACATCCGTTTTGTAGGATAAAAATCCTAAAATGGACACATCACATAGCATGTTATTATACACATTCCCTAAAGACTAAACTATGGAAGTCTTTCACGAGAACCAATCGGACCTACTACCCGATCAAAATCCAAAAAGCTACAGAACTACGTGATCGAATCATGTCGTCATCCGACCGGTGAACTTAATCCAGTTTCTCATAAAAATTGACGGATTAAGCAAACAAATTACTGATTTGGTTGTTTACTACTCAAAGAACTACACCACCAATCATGTTCCAAAAAATACCCATACATGCTTTGAATCCTCCACACAAGAGGGGAACCTAGGTCATTCTGATACACGAACTGCGGTTGGATCGACCAACAAAACTCGTGATCTTGCCCATCCCACTTTGGAGATCCGAACCTTTGGTGACATCAAAAAGAAAGTCCTCCAAATGGAAGAGACCCTTCGTCTTATCAAAGGAATTGGAACACACGGAGTGTTTCATATCTTGATCTTTGCATTTTCCACGGTGTGTAATTATCCGAAAAAGTTTAAAACTCCTAACTTCGAGAAATATGATGGGTTAGGAGATCCTTATACACATTTAAAGGTGTTTATTGGAGAACTTGGATCTTATGCAGAGGACGAAAAACTCAGAATGTAATTGTTCCAGAAAAGTCTAACTGGAGAAGCCCGTTCGTGGTACATAAGATTAGACAATTCAAAGATCCATAGCTGGGAAGAGCTAGCACATGCTTTCCTCACTCAATACAGCTTTCAATCTCAGATGGCTCCTGATCGGTATCAAATTACCAAGATCAAGAAATAGTCTAACGAGTCTTTTAGAGAGTATGCTCAAAGGTGGAGACGCCTGGCTGCCCAAGTTAGTCCTTCCATGACAGAATCATAGATGGTCATGACTATCATAGACATACAAGAAGCACCTTTCTATGAAAAAGTTTTAGCCGGCATCGGAAAACCATTTTCTGAAATGGTCAAACATGGGGAGATGGCTGAGATGGGATTGAAGTCCGAAAAAATTCAAGACCTAGCTGCACTCAAAGCTGTTGCTGATCACATCCAATCCGGAAATTATGGAAACAACCCCCGGAGGGTCCATAAAAAGAAAGAGGAAGATGTTTCCCTGATACTACAGGGTCAAAAAGGCAATCAAAACATGCCTATTCAAAGGAGAAACTACACTCCCTTTCAAGCACAGTCTACGAACCCTCCAATACCAAAAGGTGGAGAAGTCAAACGCACTCGAGTGTTTATACCCTTAGGGGATACCCTCAAGAACATTCTCAATCTTCTGATAACACAGAAGAAAATTACACATCTTCTTCCACCAGCCAGTCCTAATGGACGGGGTTTCAATGATGCTCAGAAATGTGCTTTATAATGCCGGGGCACCTGGACATGATACTCAGTATTGTTGGGCCTTGAAACATAAGATCCAAGATCTGATAGACAATTGGGAAATCGTGGTCACCAAACCAAATCAGCCTCACGTTCAAGACAACCCTCTTCCTCAACACAAAGAAGAAGAGGTTAACATGATAAATTGGAGTAATGGACAGAATTCCAATTTCAACTGTGAATCCTCCTAGACCCTCAAAGACAGTGATGACAAATGGGATTATGCCAAGTTTCAGTTCACAATGGAACGAAAGATAAAAGCTTTAGGCAAGCAAATTGATCAATTGGCAGAATTGGTGACTTATCAGCATCAAGTGACTCGTCAATTAATCTGCCAGGAGCATGCCAGTCTCCTAACTCTTATCATGAATGTTCCCTCGTCACTTTCAGAAAATGAAATGCTGGAAGACAAAGTGACAAAGAGAGCAAATGCCAAGGCCCGTCGGGATTTTGCCAACAAAAGGGAATTCACCTATTTGGGCCAACCTTTGGAGAAAATCCTTCATATGTTAATCAATGAAGGAAGGATCAGTTCCCTTCTACTTCCAATCAACCCCCGTTCAGGACGGTACAATTCTCATGGAGTATATATCACTCCTAGTCTTGCAGTCACAGCATAGAAGAATGCTGGGCTCTCCGCCACCTTATACAAAATCTAATTGATAGTGGTGTCCTAAACTTAGCAGACGACGATAATGTGTTACGTGCAAGTAAGAATTCAGGTCCTACTAAGTGGAAGAGTGTGGTAGCAGTCATATCCACTGAAACTGATGGGGTTAACAAATCACTCACAATGCCAATAATTCAACTCAAAGGAAGCAACAATCCTTTGAAAGTGGCCTCTCCCGAGCCAATCAACTTGTCGTGCAGAGTACAATATCTTATTGTTAGCTTGCGCAAAGTTCCATGGAATTATGGAGAAGGTGAAGGATCCACCTCACATACAACTGCTACAGCGTCGAAGGAAAATCCACTGTATCTTCCCCAACGGGTGATGAAGTCTACCATCAAATCAAAGGGGAAAATACCCATGGAGAAGATTGAAAAATTCCTTTGCACTATGGGTCATAATGAAGCCATGGTGGTTTTAAGCTTAAAAGAAGCTCCACAACAAATATCAATTTTGAACTTGGTCCTAACTTCCTAGAATCATCAGAAGGTCTTGTTGAAGGTTTTAGAAGAAGCCTATTTACCGACATCAGTTGATACGAAAAAATTTCAACATCTGGTTGATCACATTTTCAACATCAATGTGATATCCTTCACTGATGATGACATACCGCCCGAGGGGATCGGTCATTGCAAGCCATTGCACATTGCGGTCTTGTCCTCCGGATACATGATAGTTGTAGTCTTGATAGATGGAGGTTCATCTCTTAATATTTGTCCATATGCTACCTTGGCAATCTCAACCGAATTTGGAGTAGCCATACTATCATCAAAGCTTTTGATGGAGCCCATCGGAATTCGGTCAGAGTAATTGAACTGCCAATTGAAATTGGTCCTCATACATTATGCGTATCTTTCGATGTACTCAAGATAGATTCGGGATACTGACTTTGCTCTTGGGGACGACCATGGATTCATATGGTAGAGGCGATCCCTCCACTCTTCACCAACAATTGAAATACATTATCAATAATAGCCTGGTCACGGTCGGCGAACCAACGAGTGTCCTCAACACGGGGACATGCCATTCATCAATGCCAATGCAGATGTTGAACCGGTCAGTTTTCATGCCTTGGAAGTAAGCAATACCCAATACCATGCTATTGGAATGCCATTACCCGAACCCAAGATTTCTGCCGAGGTAATGTCGGCTACTCAAGAAATGATGTCATTGGGTCATGAACCGGGACAAGGGCTGGGTAAAGATTGCCAGGGTATCAAATACCCAATTCGATTAACCAAGCAAACTGGAATAGCTGGGCTAGGCTATTCTGCCAGTTCTAGTCATAGGAATCCTCATAAGCATCAACAGATTCCTTCAGCTTCAACCATGCGGCGTTTATCTTCGCCTTCAAACTCTGAGTCCGCACAACCTCCTATAAAGGTGCCAGCCAATGTAATGGCTATGTTATTTCCCATACCGATCTGCCATAGAAGGAAAAGGAAAAGTCTTTGTTCCAAATCCCACAGTGGAAGAGGAGGAACAAAGAATCAAGCAAGACGTCATCCGAATGATGTCAGGCATACTCATCATCGTTCATGATGAACATACCAACAGATACACCTCAGACGATGATTGCCTAGACATAATGGCCATCATTCGGGACAGGGAGGATGATGACAATCCCTCCATCACTGCGATCCACCTGGACTTTGCCCTTGCCAATTGGAACAACACTCCTTGCATTGGTCGTCAGGGTAAAAGCGGTAGAAAACTCTTTTACGCCTCTGTAGATATAATAACTGCTTACTTTTCTGTACAGTATTAGCAGTTTATTTTGCCAGTATATGCTAACAATATGTATGATCAACACATTTCATATATACTAAGTGAAAGGCATATTTTGTTTCAAGACTCTGAGTTTAGATGTGCATGTACTTGCTGATACGGTGCCTCTTCTCCACAAGGATTGTACCTTTGATGTAGAGATGAATTCAGCCATGATGGAAATACATGATGACATTGAGGTGCCTCCAGAAATTCAAGAATAGGTCAAAGACAAACCTAAACCCAACCTTGATCAAACCACTTCTTTCAATTTGGGAACCTTAGAAAGCCCTAAGTTAATCCAGATTGGTTTAGACCTTACCCCAAACCAAAGGAATAACATGGTTACGCTATTAACCCAATTCTAGGATGTGTTTGTATGGTCTCATGAAGACATGGTGGGATTGTCCACTGACATTATCCTTCATCGCCTTCCCATTAAAAAGGGATTTAAGCCAGTCAAGCAAAAGCTCAGGCGATTAAAACCTGAGTGGAGTTTAAAGCTGAAAGAAGAAATTGTTTCTTCTTTCAAGCTGGCATCATCATGGTGTCCACATATCTTGAGTGGATATCCAACATTGTGCCCGTGCCTAAACCAGGAGGGAAGGTGCGAGTTTGCGTGGATTACCGGTACTTGAACAAATCTTGCTTAAAAGATAGCTTTCCCGTGCCATTTATCCACATTCTTATTGACAATATTGCGCAATATGACATGTACTCCTTTGCTGATTGCTTTGCGGGGTACCATCAAATCATGGTTGCTGAGGAAGATCGTGAGAAAACTGCTTTCATCACGCCTTGGGGAACCTTTTTCTATAGACGGTTGTCATTCGGTCTCATCAATGCCGAAGCCACCTATCAACAATCTATGATGGCTCTTTTTCACGACTTAATGCACAAAGAGATCGAGATCTATGTGGATGACATTATTGTCAAGACCCGGAAGGAGGATGACCATATAGACCATCTCAGAAAGTTGTTTAACAGGTTGCGTAAGTATAACTTGAAGTTGAATCCAGCTAAATGTGCCTTTGGCGTTAAATTAGGCAAGTTGCTAGGATTTCTAGTCAGCCACAAAGGGATTGAAATGGATCCTGCCAAAATCCGAGCCATCACGAAAATGCACATTCCTCGAGATGAAAAAGGAAATCACGGGAATTTTGGGAGAATCAACTTCATTAGCGGTTTATCTCTCAACTCACAAACAACTTTGTGACCCAATCTTCAAGCTATTAAGGAAGAACTCCTCCATGAAATGGAATGATGAGTGTCAAAATGCCTTCCTCGCAATCAAGAAACAGCTAGGCAAAGCTCCCGTGTTGGTACATCCCAGGGATGATGTTCCCCTGTTCATGTACACATCCATAAGTGACAATGCCATGGGTCGCATCTTTGGGACAAAAAAGACGATAGAGGCCAAGAACGAGCTATCTATTACCTCGACAAAAGATTCAAAGAACGGAACACAAGTACACTCTGATCGAAAAGACGTGTTATGCTTTAGCATGGGCTTCCATGAGGTTACAACAATACCTCCATGGTCACACAACCCCTCTCATATCCCGCGTGAATCCTCTCAAATACGTGTTCAATAAACCCATGTTAAATTGTCGGCTGTCCAGATGTCAGTTGATCCTACAACAATTTGACATCGTATATGTGACTCAAAAAGTCCATCAAAGGTCAAGGAATTGCGGATCAACTGGCCGCCGTACCTTCAGGGGATTTCAAACCCTTGGAAACATATTCCCCCGATGAAGGAGTAATGACAGTTCAGCAACACCATCAGTACAATACGCATTAATCATGGAAGATATATTTTGATGGAGCTGTTAATATGGAAGGTTCTGGAGTTGGAGTAGTTCTAGTATACGATGCGAGGGAAGCGATATCCGTCGCCGCCAAATTGTAGTTTATCGGCACCAACAATAATACTGGTTATGAGTATGAAGGTCATCTCATGGGGCTAAAACTTGTCCGTTCAATGGGCATCGAGCGGTTAAGCGTCTTTGGAGATTGAGTTGGTAATCGACAATCCACCGAATCTATCAAACCAAGGAACTACATTTGCTGCCCTACCATCGACAAGTTTTACGGATAGTTTTGGAGTTCAAAGAAATCTCCTTTATACACATTCCTCGTAATAGGAATGACTTTGCGGACGTATTAACTACTTTGGCCTCCTTGATTCGTATATCAGATAAGGAACACTTGCCAAACGTCACAATTTCCCTGTACAAGGCCCCAGCCTATGGGAATTACGTTGGAGAAGTATCAGATGAGCTACCTCCCATCCAATATCCTTGGTATCAACACATCAAGGAATATCTACGAGATGGATCTACACCTGCGGAAGCGAGCCCGAATGAGAAAAGGCGGATCCATCGACTTGCTATGAAATTCGACCTGAGTGGAGATGCGCTCTACAAAAGAGATGCAGGACTTGGTCTCCTCAGATGTTTAGACAAATATCAAGCACAAAGGCTTATGGGTGAAATCCATGGTGGAGTCTGTGGCCCCCAAATGAGTGGCCCCCTCCTTGTTAAGAAAGTCCTCAGGACATGAATTTATGGTTATCTCTCAAAGCTGATTGCAATGACCACATCAGGAGATGCTATCAGTGCCAAATTCATGGGAATGCTATACATGCCCCTCCACGGGAACTCCACAATATGAGTTCACCTTGGCCCTTCTCAATGTGGGGAATGGACGTTATCGGGCCAATTGAGCCTAAAGCTAGTAATGGTCACTGATTTATCTTCACCATGATCGACTACTTCACCAAGTGGGTAGAGGCAGCCTCCTTCCCTAGGGTTACCAAAGAAGTCATCATTGCTTTCATCAGAAACAATGTCGTTTGTCGATATGGACAACCAAAGGTGATTGTGTTAGACAATGCTAAGAAACTCAACAACAAAATGATGGAGGAATTATGCATTAAATTACAAATCAAACATCTTAACTCTGTTATCTATTGTCCGAAGATGAATGGTGTTGTTGAAGAGGCTAACAAAAACATCAAGAAGATTATGCAAAAGATGTCTGCCAACCAAAAAGATTGGCCTGACCTATTGCCTCTTACTCTGTTAGCCTACAGAACCTCAATGCGCACTTCCACCTGGGCAACCCCTACACGCGTTAACCTACGGGATGGAAGCAGTGCTCCCCATAGAAGTTGAAATGGAATCCCTCAGAGTGTTGATAGATGCTCAGCTGGATGAAGACTAAGGGGTACAAGACAGGTATCACTAATTGTCTCTGATAGACGAAAGGCAAACCGCGACTATCTTCCATGGTCAGTTATATCAACAAAGGATCGCCAGATCCTACAACAAAAAAATCCAGCTACGGCAGTTTAAACAACATAACTTGGTTTTGAAAAAGATCCTTGACAACCAAGATTTATCTAAGGGAAAATTTGCTCCTAACTGGGAAGGGCCGTTTATTGTCAAGGAAATATTGACAGGAGGCGCTCTCGGATTGCAAGAAATGGACGACGATGAATTTCCACAACTCATCAATTCGGACGCCGTGAAACGGTACTATGTCTGAAGTTGCCATCAAGCAAACATCCTGGTGTTGGACCATCAGATCACCAGTCATTCCGATTCTATAACCCTTTACAACAAACAACTCTTCCACACTTTGCCCCTCAGGGAAACATACTCTTCAAGCCAGCAGCATGGCTTCTCTGCGTTTTTATAACTTAGGTCATCCCACTACGGATTGAACCTCTTGCATTTGTAGTTTGGCTACCCATACCTAGGATCAAACTTCTCGTACCTGTAGTTTATCCTCAACCTAGGATTAAACTTTATCCTCCCCACACTCTGACCTTCACATGGGATTACGCTTTTCTACTCGCCCTGAGGGGCGAACTACGTCGACCTGATCTCCTCTTCAATAGGAGTACGTAGGCAACCATTTCATATGGGCCGGTCGCAATAAAACAAAAACAACAAAAATATTTCTACCCTTACAAAAACAAAAACAACCAAAAATGTTCCTACACCATATCTACCATATACAGTGTTGAACCTCTTACACCAGGTTCGAACTACGTAGACCTGATCTCCTCTTCAATAGGAGTACGTAGGCAGCCATTTATGGTTCGGTCTCACCCCCTACCAAAACACAAACCATTGTCAATTGGTACTGGGTTCATTCTTCAAACCACTACATTTCATCCGGCTTCAGACCAAAGGGGTGGAATTACCTGAACTCCTCCCAAATAGGAGATTCGACGACCATCTAAGCTGCGGTCATACCTTGAAGAGTAACACCAATCCATAAGAGATGGAATTAACTAGGCTTCTCCTAAATAGAAGTATTGGCGACCATCTGTGGTGCGGTCAATCTCAGAGAGGAAAGCCACACTCCTCTCCATATTTTCATATAGAAACCAGTCCCAAGACACCAAAGATGGTAGGGATACATACAGATCGATGATCCATTCTGAACTATCCAGAGACAACTCAATGTCCATCCACCCAGGAGGAATTCGGAATACATCAAGATCGCAAGCCTTGAAGCAGCAGGCAAAATATCAAGCAAGTAGCAAAGCATATCTAAAAGGGAGGTGATCCAAAAATATATTTCCCTGTCATATATATAATGTTGTTTGGTATATACAATGTAAACTGTACATTACAAAATGGTTAAGCTAGTCTGTGCAGGTAAATACAAGCTCATCTATAAGTTAGGGTATATGCGAGCTAACAAGCCCAACATGGCATCCCTCTCAGAAGAAGGAGGCGAAGCTGTGGTCTCCTGTACAAGAATATCCACATGACCCAACAGATCTGCAGCCATCTACATGGTGACCATATGATCATCAATATATGCGCTCATCTCTGCAATCATGCCTGTGGTAAGGGACCTCACGGCAATACTATGTGTGACTGCTACATCCCGGGCAGATTTGGCACTATCCCGCTCAACTATCACTGTGTCTCTGGCTGATCTGGCCTCATCCCGCTCAACAACAGTGACATCTCTGTGAACTAATACCTTGTCTCTCTCTAATAGAGCTGCGTCCCTCCCATCAAGGGTAGTCAATATCATAGATCGAGCCTGATCTCTCTCAAAGGTCATCAGATGAAGACTCTGCTCAAAGTCTTTGTCTTTGAGTCTTTGAATCACAATAATCTTGGTCTTGGGAGAATCTGAGGAAATCTTGGCAACCCGGGCTGGCTCCTCCTCGATGTGGGAATCGATGTCATCCATGGGCTCTACATCCCGACTCATTATCAGATCTTTGTGAATCTTCTTGCGGTAGATAAAATCTTTGTCTCCATCCATGCGGAATACTTTGCAGAACAACCCAGATGGCTCATAAAAAAAGTAGCTATCTCACGCTGATCCCAATAAGCATACACACGGGATGGGTCCTCTGCTGAGAGATATCGAGAAGCTGAACGCTGACCTATTGCCACCTCGAAAGGATGAAAATCCTGAAACTGGTCAAACTGCGACATCACGGCGAGTGGGTGATAAGTAGTCACGCCCCTCAAACCAGCCAGAGGGAGGTAGTCCACGCCCGGAGCATGAGTAATGAAGCTGTATGGTGAGCTAAGCCTTGAACACGGCAATATACTGAATGGATCTCTGATATCTGCCAAAAATGTGGACCAAGATAGAGCATCTATACACTCCGATGGCAGAAAGGAGTATGACATGGCTACATCATGGGAGAACCAATACCCATGCCGTCTAAGAGTGCCAATCGGTCTCAAGTGTGACATAAACCACACATACAACATGACCGAACTACCCGTGAACACTCATGTCGAATAAGTAAGTGCAGGGATCTTGTGCGGATCTTGTGCAATGGTCCCCTCCTAAGAGCTCTCACGGCCATGATGACACCAATGTCTATCTCATCCATATATCGTGGCATATAAAAATATGACAGTACGTATAATAGCAGTATATAAACCCTGGCCAAACGCCAATGATCCTCCGGTGCGGTGAAATCCGCGGAATGTCGTGAATAACTATCCTCAGAGCCAAATCTGTCATACAGAAAATGCTGGGATATCACGTGGCCAGACGTCAGCTCATCTTGTACCACTCTGCACCGCAATCCAGTGAGAGTCATGAACCGTCTACTCATGTCTCCCAAAGCTATATGCACGCAAGGTCTGTCTAATGGCAGCATCGCCAATCGTGCATACTCCTCCAGAGTAAGAGTCAACTCATGGGTCCCGAATCAGAAGACCTGCCTATCCGGTACCCAATGCTCTAGCATCCCGTCCATCAACCCCACGGGAACCTGAAACATCAATAAGGTTATGGTATGCTGCATCAAATGATCTATAGTCACTCTGTCTGGTGGTGACATGCTATCATACCACGATCGCATACCCAAAGCCATCAATGATGGTGGGGTATGATCTATACGGCTAACTGTTGAAGAAGACATCTGTGCGGGCCGTGTCATTAGACCTTCCAGGGGTCAATGCCGAATATCTCTGGACATACATACATATGCATAACATGATACATGCATAGAAGATAATAGATGGCACTATGATATAGGGAATGGAAAAACTGTGCATACATTCCTAAGTATATCATCATCTAATACATCATCTTTGTACAGCTACAAATATAGGGAAATAGGGCACAGACGCCCTACTACTAACAGAGGCCTATCAAAAGATATAGCGAGAATGGGGTATATCCACCCAATATCTAACAGAGGCCTATCAAAAGATATAACGAGAATACACATCAGAAGAAGACAATGGTGTCGATATCCACATCATCAATCATGTCCACCTGATGTAACTCCTCCTGAGTCACTGGATCTCTATCAACAGGGATGTCAGGCCTATGTAGAGGGGGATCTGGGCCGAAAAAACTGAATGGGTCATCTGAGGGGCCAGCGCCTGAGCTGGAAGGATCAAATGAAGCCGCCTCAGCCGGATCTCTGCCCAAATGCCGGATAAATATGTGTGCATGGTCCAACTGCCGTGTCAAACTATCAATCTGTGTCATATGAGTCAGATCTCAAACACAAGCTATCCAATCCATCATCATCATGGATCCTGGAACCATATCCCCGATAAACTATGTGGCGCAGGACTGGGCTCCGATAGTACGAGGGAACCACCAACGCTGGAACGTCTCCTGAGTGCAAGGACCCTCTGATGATGTAAAGCCGTCGAACCCCAACAATGGGATATTAGTGACGGGTGATTACGATACAGGCCAATGACGTCTGGCAGGTGGCAAGATCGGCATATTAATCTCCCCTGTGGTGCTCCTAATAGCACGCTCTCCTAAATAGAGCTCCCAACCTCCATCTGTGAAGAGAGGAACTCTCCTGGTGGAAATCACGTACTCGACTCCAGTCGGGTATCCATCCTCAAAGCCGATGGTCAAGTGTTCCCCTAAATAGGGAATCCATGTGATGGTATCAGCTGTCAACAACTGCAACTGCATATGGCAATGAGTGAAGCCCTCAGCTACAGGGACCTCAGGCAAAATGGAATGATGCCATCGTCGTCCTCGTGGATAGGTATCTAAACCTAACACACTCACATGACGCAAGCATGGGATCCTCTCATAGGCCCAAAACTGCCAACACAATGGCAAAACATCTGCTATCAGTAAACACTCTTAACTTATAAATGGGAAATGACAAGAGAAATACTCACCAGCAGAAATGGGTAGAAGCCTAGCCAAGCCTCAGTCAAACCCTGTGAGCGCATACGCATGCCCCGGAGGAAATAGGCAAAGGTGTAGGAACCCCAATCAGAATCTCAAATATGATCCACATGAAGCGTGGCGCTGATCAAAGCGAACGACACCGTAGAAGAGTTATCTACTATGAAGCAGCCTCTAATGATCATCAGGAACAATCACCAAAGAATACGATCCCTGATTCTGACATCATCAGGCATGGGCTCACTCAAAAGCCCGCTCATATCATCTACGCTCAAAGGACACGAACGGACGATCCCCACCTTTATGGCGCCTCATGAACTCTCCTAACAAGGATCTGATGGCAGTAGGGGTAATATTCGCCATGCAAGGCACTGGCTCCCCTCCAAACTCCATACCTATGATAAATCTCCAATCTATCGGCGTTATCATCACCTCGCAATCTAGCAGATGGAGTGGCTGATTCAGATGAAACCATCGCTCAGACAATGCCCTGAGGTAACCCCAGGGAGAACGACGGGGAAGGATTGAGAAGAATACCCCGAATCCCCAATCATGCACTATAGCTCTGTAATCAGGATGAAGAGCCTGATACATGGCGTGTATACTAAACCAATTCCCTCGAGGCTATGTGAAGCCGGGAACCTGCATGAAATGCAGATCAACATCAAAACCCTTTAATCCTCATCAATAGGAAAGAAATAAGAGCAAAGTCTAATGTCATACCTCGTTAGCATTCAAGTACATCGATGGATGTCTACTAAAATCACCTAAAAGCTCTGGGTTTGCTACCTGAATACAAGGTAGCTCCCTATGGGGAACATGTGCAGCAGGAGCGGGATCCTCAATCAGAATATCCTCCTCCTCGTCCTCAACGTCTGGCACGTCTGCCCAAACTGGATGAATCACAACCTCCACCAATCGAGGAGGCTGTCTGATAGAACGGGGTCGAGGCACTTCTGAAGACCTCCTCCGTATACCAGAAGTGGTCCTACAGGAACTGCTCGGCTGATCCGGATCTATAATATCTGGACAACAAGTCTCCAAATCACCTCAGAAACGGTGTGGTATTTCCTTACCTGGAGTTTTCTAGAATGCATTTTATGACTATATGCATGCATGCATTTACTTTAACATATAATAGAGTTAAAATGCATGATAGCCCAATGCCTAAATTTGGAAAAATTTTGTCATAGTCCCCTTTGAAAATAGGACTATCCATATGCACAAAGGCATGTCTAGGTGGCCATTCAGTAGCACACCTGCCCCCAAAGTCATATATATAATATATGCACTAAAAATCAAAATCATCCATGCATAAGGTTAACCTCAATATCAGGAGTACTTTGCCTTTCTACCTTTTGCTCATTGAACCTCAAATAGACAAAAATAGCGAGAAAAAGGTGCCAATTTGGTATCTCAAAAGTCAAATGTTTTCACATCATTATGTTCAAAGATGGTTTAATACTAACATTTACTATGTTGAATATTTTTTAGCCAGTCATTTATGCATACATTGTAAGACCCCAACTTTTATAAATAAAAATGAATTTTCTATAAATATCATTTTTAAATATTATGGAATAAATTTGATATAATGTTATAGTTGTGGGTAATATTTATTAATTTTGCAAAAGTACGTAAGTTGTTATATAATATTCGATTGGTTCAGAATATTCGCTTTAACAGAAATATTCGCATAACCAAGACAATCATTAGTGGACCCCACAACGGAATTATTGTCGGATTGAGAAAATGACAAAAATATTTTATTGAAAATAACAAATGGAAGTTTTACCATTATCTACCGTTGAACTACTCGGTAGTAAAAATACGATGTCTGGCGCTGTGGTTGCATAGTAGCCTACCAGTATTGATTATTAATGCTTACGTGAGAAGTCATCTCGCTTTTGTTTTATTACTTATATATATTAGAGTTATATATATATATATATATATATATATATATAAGGTATGTATTTATATATTATATATATATATATGTGTGTGTGTGTAAGTTGTCAGTTTGGGGGGAAGTTTTTAGTGCGGGTTGAGTGCTATTATATATATATATATATATATATATATAAGTGTTTTGGGTTTAACAAGTTGGCATAGAGTACAATTATTATGATTATTATATTTATATATATGTAATAAGTTTAAATGTTTGTAAAGTTTAATTCACTTGGGGTTCATAACCCGTGACTAAGGTTATGTATAATATATATATATATATATATATATATATATATATATATAATATTATATTTTATTTAAAAGATTTTGCTTTAAATATGGACCGTTCGATTAAAAGTAAATCAATCTAGACCGTTCATAAAATAGTTACTATGCAGTCCATTCTTCTATAAATAGAAGCTCATTCCTTCATTATTTCTTACGAATTCACTGAAACTCTAGAGAGAGAAATTATAGAGAGAAAGAAGAAAAGTATTTTGCTACTTCCCTACTCTTATATCCAGTTTCTTTTACGGTAAGGGGTATTATTTCTTTTGTATTCATGAAGAGAACTTCTATTATTCCATTATTTATTATTCGGTTGGAATAACCTGTATACGTGGGCTAGCCTATACTTGGTGAAATTCTTCTGTTATTCCATTCATTATTATTCTATTGGAATATCATGTCTGTGCGTTTTATACTTTGTTTATTCTACTCTTTATTATTCTCATTGGAATATCATATATCATGCGTTTCTGTACCTTTACCTAATTCCGTCTTTATTATTCTATTGGAATATCCTATCTGTGCGTTTTACACCGGACCTGGTTCCGTTAATTATTATTCTGTTGGAATAACCTACATGTGCGGTCTATCTCATGCTTGGTGATTTCTTTTGTTATTCCATTCCTTATTATACTCAGTTGGTTAAAGTTTTGGCTTGTATACTCCATGAAATTAGTGGAATATCCTTGATATTTGCGCTTCATCCAGTATCTGTTCATTGAAATATTCTTCTGAGCATTCTTGAATTTTACTCTATAAACCAGTATCATGTTGACGATTTGGACGTTATTGGTTCCTGGATAAATTAATTCTTGAACTTTTTTTATTGAATTCTTATATCATTGTCATCATCCTCATGTTTATATTTTGTTGAAAGTCATCTGTGGCCTATAGTGCATAGATGGACTTGGTATGATTATGATCAGGGATTATTCGGTGTAAAAATGACCGTAATGTTACAAATGATGTGGAAAAAGTCCTCATTGGCCCGTAGTGCATTGATGGACAGTTGTTGGCATGATCATAACCATTAATAAATACACAAATATTCTTGGCCCGTAGTGCATGGATAATTCCGGTCGTGATACTAAAGAATATCTTTGGCCGTAGTTCAGGGGTGATTCGATGATGTGGATTATTTATTAAAATTTGAGTCCCAAATGATAAAAGTGATGAAAAACCTTTTAAATCATAAAAGATAGTAGATTTTATTCTCTATTTGACTCTTTTAATGGATTGCTTGTTCCACCGCAGCTTAAACTTGATGTTTGTTATATTGTATCGGTTTTAACATTTGTTTAAGGCTAATGATAATTTATTCTCGCATTATCTTAGTCATAATATTTCTTCTTTGGGCTAGTTGAGCTCACCCTTTTTTCACTTTGTTCTCTTGTGAAATGAGAATATAAATTGGACGAAGTCGGAAATGGAGTGATGGACCATGATGAGTATTAGTAGTCCTCACTATTCTCATTAAATAGTGTGACAATAAATGTATTGAGGACTTATTCTGAGAGTGGATATTGTCTAGAAGACAGTATTTGTATTAAAACTCACAGCTCTCTTGTTGTATATTAAAGATTGTATTTGTATTTTGTACCATGTATTTGGCGACTCAGAATAGGTGATAAATACCTATTTTGGGGGCGTCACATACATAATCACTACTATGTGTTTAGATGCATTTCATGCTATAACTCAAAATCCAACGGATAAAATCTGGAAAAAATATATGCATACGTTATCAGAATAGTGTAGAACACTTGTACGGTGACAGAATTTGCAGAAAATAGCCCGAACTCAGCAGATCTGAAGGAGGCTCTCGGATTTTTCTTTGCAAAACAAGTTGAAAGTGACTTGTGTTGCCAACTTGTTGGAATATATCATCCACGGTCGGCCGCAGGCTCATCTACGGCTGAAGCGGGTGTACCTGCGGCACCACTATGTGGGCCCCACCCCTCCGGCTTGATCCAGTTCGAGTTGCAAAGGAGTTCTCGCGGACTAGAAAGGTCAAATCGGGAATAAAAATGCCACGCAATTGAGCAAAACAGCATACAATCCTGGTATTCTCAGATGAAATTTTTAGTCTGTACATCGCTCATTGGTAGTCACCCGAACACGAGGTATACCCTTCCAATGATCTCATTTGTTACAAAGCACATCGGACAATACCTTGTACAGGTCCGATGCCACCAACTCTGGGTCATTACTCTTAAAGATCAACGTAGATCCCCGACGGGGGTTACAACATAGGTCCCCGACGGGGGTTACAACGTAGGTCCCCGACGGGGGTTACAACGTAGGTCCCCAATGGGGGTTACAACGTGAAGCCCCGGCAGGGGATTACAACGTACATTCAAGCTGTTGACACACATATCAACGAAGGTCAAGCAGCCTTGACGTTATCTCAGCCGATAGCGATTAAACCTATCAGAGCTCTAGAGCTATTCAAGGATTTCATGCTCGATTACTCATATTCCCCATCGGATCCCCGGCGGGGGTCACAACGCAATGTTCCGTTGATTCACACGTCAGCGAAGGTCAAGCAACCTTGACAATCTACCCATAGAGTATCAGCCGTTGATTCACACGTCAGCGAAGGTCAAACAACCTTGACAGTATATCCCATAGGATTTTTCAGCCGTTGATTCAGATGTCAATGAAGTACACGTCAATGAAGGTCAGGCATCCCTGACAGCATTTGCTGTTGGCAATAAATCCAACAGAATTGTGATATGTCCTAGCGATACCAACTAGAAAAGGACAACTTTATCAAAGAGGATAGATGATGGAATATGTTATACACATCCTCAAACAGACCAAGCTTTATCCCCACAGATCTCTTACACATAAGAGGTACATCTTCAAGATCAAGTCGTTACCAAGAACACAAGAATTTGGTGATAACTCCAACATCAACATCCTAACAGATTCAGATTACACATCAAATCTGGTCATCATTGCCAATCCCAAGTTGAAGCAACAGGGATCTAGCAATCATCCCCAGTGTGTTGGGCTACAACCCTGTACACATGCATCATACATTTGCATCATGTTGCTACATATAGTACCATGTTTGTCTTGTTATGTTTCAAGTGTCTAGGATTCTTTATCCTACCCATACATCGACATGCATAAGTATGATAAAGAGGGGCATCTGTAGACACTCAAAATTTTCTGTACTACTGTCACTAACATTGCAGGAGGACAGATTCGTCTTTTAAGAAGGAACCCTAAAAGTCAATCCATATCCATATCGGATACTACCGGAAGTTCAGCATCAACCCTAGAGCACACACTGGGAGTAACAATTCCAACCTCGAAGATAACCCCGAGACGTGCAGATCCAATACCGGAACACACACCAAAGAAGACCGATTAATCACGGAGATAACCTCGAGGTATCCAGTCTCAGTCCCAACCATGGGAATAGCCACCAACCTTGGTGATAACCCCAAGGAATGCAGTTTTGGCGATAACCCCGGAATGTTTGTTTCAAATACTACTAGCTTCAATCTCGGCGCTCACAATGAGATACTCTGTACCAACCCGACGATAACACCGGGAGGACATGCATACCTCAAAGATGACAATGAGGACCTTGAAATAAATGCGGCGATCAATCTCGGTGAGCTCGAGCAAAATCTCGCTTTATCGGCTAATCCGAATGATAACACCGGTGAGGGGGAACATCGTCATCTCGCCAACACGATGCCACGCCACGTCGTCTCAACATTTCATACACATCTTTACGCAACGATGTCCCACAAGAATCAAGGATAACCAATCTCGAGTGACTATTGTGCGGGGTAACGGATGGAATTTGATGCTTGAAGACCGGAGGGCATCGTCCCATCTTCAATGACTTTGTACAAACTCTAATCCTATACCATTGTACAACTCTCGACAACGGCGGTCCGAAATAGGTCCTGTATACGTCAATCGGATGCTCGGATTGCACTTCTGAAAGTTCGAGTGGTATTACAGTGCCTGGGTGCACGTACTACAATGCCCACCCGGGTTGCCACTGGTACACCTGCGGCTCAGTCGTAGGTACACCTGCGGCACCACCCTCTATAAATAGAGGATTTACGGTGGCCATTTTGAAAGAAAAAACGGCGAGGACGCCTTGGCCAATTTGCTCTGCACTCACTCCATACTGTGTACTTTCACATTTTAAACACCTGTGAGCTCATATATAACTACTTTTGTACCTACAAAAGCCAGTGTTTACCCACTTTAAAGATATAGAAGTCTTCTTTGGCAGTCAACTGTAAGCCTTCTCACACCCTTCTTCACGTTTAGAGTCGTGTTGCGAGCATTTTCCCGGACTTCGGTCCGCGGTTTTATTTCAGTTTATATATATATATATATGGACTAACATTATCGAGTTATACCTCGATTGAGCTTGAACTTGATGCCCGAGCGATTATTTACTTTATATATATATATATACTTATATATATGAATCAAGCGATCGAACTTTGTTCGATGAGCCCGGATTTTACATCCTGAGCGTTTACTACTTTTTAATATATATATATATATATATTATATATATTAACGTGTGTATTGACTTTGTTCGATGAGCACAGATTTTACATTCTAGCGCTTACTTGCTTTTAATATATATACTTATATATTAACTGTGTGTCGGACTGCATCGATGAGCACAGATTTTACATCCTGCAGGTGCATTTATCACTTATATATATATATATATATATTTTCGTCCCACTATGCTTCACTTACGTGGTGGTTGATCGCTTTTGCCTTTCTTTACGTTTAATTCTGCGCCTGAGTTTACTTAAGTGGCGATTGATCGCTTTAACTGACTTTCTTTACATTTTGTCCCGCTTTGAGTTTCCTTCGTGGCGGTTGGCCAATATTCTGACTTTATTTACATTTCGTCCCTTTGGAGTTTCCTCTGTATGGGTTGATAGCTTTTGACTTTTTATTTACATTTCGATCCCCCATGGAGGTGCTTCATGGTTGGTGATCATGTTCAGATATATATATATATATATATATATATATATATATATATATATATTTACATCTTTAATATATATACCGCCATCGCTTTCATAAAAATTATGGTATCTTGTGCACCTAGGAATCATGTGATCACAGATTCACCCATTGGATCTAGATTCGGTTCCGTGATGGACATTTTCAAATATGGCGTAGCGGCTTGTAAATTATTCTCACGGTTATGCAATTTCCTCGGATGGTTTCCATACCCATGAGGAAGTCGGCATTATTTTGTACATTATTTTCGTACGGATGCCTCGCATCTGTAAAATAAAATCAATCAAGTCGAACACTTAATAAAATGGGAGTGTAAAAGGTCTCAATTACTATTGAGCATCAGGGTTTGGAAAACCTCTTTTATAAAATATCACTGCCATATCTTGCTTAAAATTAAATTTTTACATAAATTCAAACCCTGTGTATATAGGTGCGAACGAGGCCTCTCATTACTTCCAAATAACAGCACATTGACCCACACACACACATATTCGGATAATAGTTTCTTGAAAAGAGGCGGTCATCTGTGGTAACACGGATGTCGGGGGTGCCTAACACCTTCCCTCCGCATAACCAAGTCCCCTGACCCTAATGAATCTCGGTTTCAATTTACATGCTTAGCGTCACATCATCACTAGGTCAATGTGCAAACCTTTTTCTCGGTTGTGTTGGTACAACCATTTAAAAACTAACTGGAGACTCTTAATAGGTCCATCGTCGACATTATACATGTCGGACCTTTTTCACTTATTTTTTCAAACAAATCTCACCTAAAATGAGAACACCAAAGAACAAGTAACGGAAAGGGACATCTAAAAATACCGACTTCCACAGGAATAATAGAAGAATTCACCAGGTGTGCATAATCCGCACAGACAGGTTATTCCAATAGAATAATAAAGAATGGAACCAAGTTATGCGTAATCCGCACAGATAGGATGTTCCAACAGAATAATAAAGAATGAAACCAGGTCATGCGTAATTCGCATAGACATGATTTTCCAACAGAATAATAAGGAATGAAATAACAATAGAATTCACCAGGCATGCGATAGACCGCACATATAGGTTATTCCAACACAATAATAAAGAATGGAATAACAGATGAATTTCACCATGTATGCGGTACTTCGCATAGACAGGTTATTCCAACATAATAATAAAGAATGGAATAACAATCCTAACGATTATTGAAAGAAAATAACTCTCATCATGAATACGAAAGAATAATACCCCTTACCTTAGGAAAATTGGATACTGGAATAGTGAGGTAGCAGACTTCTCTTCTTCGTTGTCTCTATAATTTCTCTCTATAGTAATTGCTTTAAAGCTTTTGTGAATTGGTGAGAAATGAAGGAAGAATGAGCTTCTATTTATAGGAAAATATAGTTTCGATAATTGCACGTTTTGGGGAACAAAATATTACAGTATAATATCTTCCTCTCTTTCTTCATTTTTAATTTAGTCCTGCAAGTATTATCAAACTTTCACCACCTCCCCTAATAGTAAATAATGTGAATTAATAGTTCATTCATGTGACTCAATAGTATAATCATGTGAAAAAACAAATTACAGTATAGTACCTTCAACTATACCTCCATTTTTAATTTAGTCATACAAGTATTATCAATCTTGCACCACCTCCCCTAATAGTACATGAATGTGAATCAATAGTACACACATGTGAACAAATAGTTATAAGCATGTGAAATAATAGACATTAATTGCTCATTGATCCAATTAATTACCCGATTGGTCAATATAACCGCCAGACATCAATTATTATCGAAATAAATGTCGATTTCTACTAACACTAATAATCCCAACAGAATGGAACTATCAATTTCATCTTTAATCAACACAACTTATTCATCATTAATATTGTAACTCACAATATTTAACAACCAGGTCGTTCCCAGGAAAGAGGGGGCTTTCCGATAAGGATTTCTCCTTATTGGTGTGCAATTAGGTGACCAAACCCCTCCTTAACAGAACTTCTAGACATTGTCAATATTGCAAATAATAATATGAATAACTTTGCCGTCTCAATTATTGATTTAATAATAATAAATATTATGCAGATGATACTGTGACAATAATTGAATCAATAATATGAGAGATATGATGCAGCAATTACTGTAGAAATATTGAGTATAACTGAATGACTTCTCACATAAGCATCAATAATCAATACTGTGTGCTACTATGCAACCACGCGTATTACTGTACTTTCTTCGTTATTTTTATAAAAAGATATTTCTATCGTTTTCTAACTACGACAATTCTTCCGTTGTGGGGTCCACCAATGATTGTGTCGTCGTACGAATATTCCCCGACAAAAAGAATATTCCCCGACCAAACGAATATTTTATAACAACTTGCATACATTGCAAAAATTTATAAATATTACCCACAACTATAACATTATATCAAATCCACACCATAATATTCAAAAATATATTTCGAGAAAATTATTTTTTAATCATAAAAGTTGGGGTCTTACAACCTCCCCTTCTTATGAATTTCATCCTCAAAATTAGGGTACGTACCTGGTATATTGAAGATTTGAGGATACCTTGATTCTAATTCCCAGGTCATTTCCTCAACATCGTGGTTTCTCCACAAAACTTTGACTTGAGGTATAACTTTAGAGCGTAGCTTCTTATCCAAGATTTTAACAGGTAACTCTTCATACGTTAAATCTTCATCTATCTCATTTGGTTCTAATTCAATAATGTGGTTTGGGTCTTTCACATATTTACGTAACATAGATATGTGAAAAAACGTTATGAACACGAGAAATACTTGGCGGTAAGGCGAGTCTATAGGCTAATATTTCTACTCGATCGAGGATTAAAAATGGGCCAATGAATCGAGGGTTGAGTTTTCCTCTTTTTCGAAATCTTGTAACTCCCTTCAATGGAGCAACACGTAACAACACATGATCTCCAATATCGAATTCGACGTCCTTTCGATGAAGATCAGCATAACTCTTTTGTCGATCTTGTGAGGTTTTTATACGTTATCGGATCGTTTGAATCTTTTCCATAGTCATACGTACCAACTCCGGTTCCAACAATGTTGCTTCACCCACCTCATCACAACATACTTGAGAATGACACTTTCTTCCATACAACGCCTCAAATGGAGCCATACCAATACTTGCTTGATAACTATTGTTGTAGGAAAACTCCACCAATGGTAAGAACTTGTCCCAACTTCCTTTGAAGTCAAGGACACAGAGTCTTAATAAATCTTCAAGAGTTTAAATAGTCCTCTCCGACTGCCCATTCGTCTGAGGATGATATACCGAGCTAAATCGTAAATTCGTGCCCATAGCTTTTTGCAAACTAACCCAAAATCTTGAAGTCAATCTTGGGTCTCGATCAGAAACTATGGATACTGGCATACGATGCAGTCTTACAATCTCGTTTATGTATATACGATCAAGACGTTCAAGTGTATAAGTTTCTCGTATAGGTAGGAAATGAACAAACTTGGTCAATCTATCAACAATGACCCAAATTGCATCTATGCCTTGAGAAACCTTAGGAAGACCAGTAACAAAATCCATGGTAATGTGTTCCCACTTCTATTTTGGAATTTCAAGTGGTTGCAATGGACCTTTTGGTACTTGATGCTTTGCCTTGACTCGTTGACAAGTTAAACACCTTGAGATAAACTCCGCTATCTCTCTCTTCATATTGCTCCACTAAAATGTATGTCGAAGATCATGATACATTTTGGTACTCCCAGGATGGATAGCAAACGGTGTGTTGTGCGCCTCCATCATGATTTTATACTTTAAATCAGGATTGTTAGGAACACAAAGTCTGGAGTTGACTCGAAGTATTCCTTCTTCATCGATTCTTGTTTCTGGCATAGCACCTTCTTGCAATTTCTTCCTCATACGCATCAGCTCCAGGTCTATAGCTTGAGCAGCTTTAACTTTATCGATTAAAGTCGGTTCTACTCATATATTCGCCATCATCACATGGGTCCTTGGAGTCTTTAACTCTATCTCCATCCTTTGTAAGTCATATAAAATGGGCCTTTGCGTTGACAATAATGCACTCGTACCCGCATATGATCTTCTACTCAATGCATCAGCTACTACGTTCACTTTCCCAAGATGGTATTGAATGGTATGATTGTAATCTTTCAACAACTCAAGCCATTGTCATTGCCGCATGTTGAGTTCCTTTTAAATGAAGAAATATTTGAGGCTTTTATGATCCGTATAGATCTCCACCTTCTCTCCATACAGGTAATGCCTCCAAATCTTAAACGCAAAAACGACTGCTGCCAACTCTAGATCATGAGTAGGATAATTCCTCTCATATTCTTTGAGTTGTCGTGAGGCATAGGCTATGACTTTCCCATGTTGCATGAGAACACATCCTAACCCTTTGCCTGAAGCATCACTGTAGATGACAAATCCTCCGAGCCATATGGTATTGTCGAATAGTCTTTGAAATAAGTCTCCTCTTGAGTTCTTGAAAACTCTTCTCACATTCCTCGCTCCAACCGAATTTTGTATCTTTTTGAGTTAGCTGAGTTAATGGAATAGAGATTCGAGAAAACCCTTCTACGAATCTCCAATAATAACCAACTAAGCCGAGAAAGCTACGTATTTCGGTCACTGATTTAGGTTGCTCCCAACTTTGAATTGCTTCAATCTTTGTCGGGTCAACAGATATCCCATGATTTGATATCACGTGCCCAAGGAATGCAACTTCCTCAAGCCAGAACTCGCATTTCTTCAACTTGGCATATAACTTATTTTCACGAAGCTTTTGGAGTATCAGCCTCAAGTGTTGCTCATGGTCTTCACAGGTTTTGGAGTATACAAGGATGTCATCAATAAAGACGACCACAAAGTGATCCAAATATTCCTTGAATACTCAATTCATTATATCCATGAAGGCAGCATGAGCATTAGTCAATCCAAAAGACATGACTAAGAATTTATAATGCCCGTACCGAGTTCTGAAAGCAGTCTTTGGAATGTCATCAGTTTTAATCTTCAACTGATTATATCTGGAACGAAGATCAATCTTTGAAAAGAATTTGACGCCTTGCAACTGGTCAAACAGGTCATCAATGCGAGGCAACGGGTACCTATTTTTTATGGTGACATGATTCAACTCCCGATAATCAATACAAAGTCGCATACTTCCATCTTTCTTCTTCACGAATTGAACAGGAGCACCCCAAGGAGACGTACCAGGACAAATGAAACTGATGTCTAACAATTCATGCAATTGGGTCTTTAACTCCTGAAGTTCAATATGAGTCATTCGATATGGGGCTTTGGAAATGGGTTTTGTACTAGGTTCAAGGTCGATAAAAAATTCAATTTCACGCTCTGCGGGTAGGCCAGGAAGTTCTTCTGGGAATACGTCAGGAAATTTATTAACAATTGAAATATCTTTCAAATCTGACGTATTTTTGTTTAAATCTGTGACATGAGCTAAGAAAGCTTAACATCCGTTTTTCAATAAATGAATAGCTTTATGGCTTGAGATGACCGTGATTGATTTTAATGGGTTGGTCGCTTGAATTCGCATAATAGGTTGATTAGGAATATGAAAGCTAACAACCTTACGAAAATAATCAATTTTAGCATGATGAGTAGTTAACAAATCAATCCCTAGAATCACGTCAAATGCAAGTATTTTTAAAGAAATAAGATCGACAGGTAACGTGCGGTTACCGATTTGAATCAAACAAGACTTAAAAACAGTGGATGTAATGAACGTTTCTCCCAACGGAGTTTCAACCGATAAGTCAAAGTCTAATTTCTCCGAAGTCAAATTTAAACGTTAAGCGCAAGTAGGAGAAATAAAAGAATGGGTAGAACCGGTATCAAATAAGGTATAGACTTCGTTAGAGTTTATGATAAGCTTACCCGTGATGACCTCGTTCGGGTTCCTTGCTTTCTGGGAGGTTACGACAAACTTTTTCCCTTGAACTACCGGCTTTGACTTTTCTGGGACGGCCTTTGGTGCCTCCATCCCAGTTGGACTTGTCTTTGGTGCATGATAAAATTGGGCTAGGTGACCTTCTCTTCCATAATTATAACACGCTTTGGACTTCATCGCGCAGTTTGGACTGATATGTCCCTCCCCTCTGCATTTGAAGCATATGATAGGTGGTCGTTCTCCTTCCATAACAACGGGTGCTGGTGCTGACGGCTTTCCATCATTGTTGAATCTCCTTTTCTTGAAATGTCCATTTTTACTGTCTTGGCCATGATTACCACCGAAGTGGTTACCATTTCTGGCATGTTGATTCCCTCCACGTTTTTTTTCACTGCTTCGATGACTGCTACCACTAGTATTATCATTTTGTCGGCTGCTTTCTCTTGGTTGAGTTAACTGAGCCCTATTAACAACATCTGAATACAAGCACAGTTTGTGAGAAATTAAGTATTAACGTATCTTGGGTTTCAAACCTCTTAGAAACATCCGCGTCATTCTCTCCTCATTATCAACCAAGTGAGACGCAAACCGGGACAACTCGGCAAACTTAGCTTCGTACTATGACACGGTCATATTATTCTGCTCCAACTTGATGAACTCTACCTCTTTCATGTGATGAATACTTTCGGGAAAGTACTTGTCGTTAAATAGTTCTTGGAACTTCTCCCAAGACATCTTCAGTGAGGCAGGTTGAGTACGCTTTACCGATTCCCACCAATAATCTGCCTCTCCTCGCAACATAAAGGTGGCAAATGGAACCTTTTGCTCCTCGGAGCATCCCAAAACATCAAATATCTTGGTGATCAGATTTATCCATGCTTCCGCCTTAAGTGGTTTTGGCTCTCCAATAAACTCCGGTTGTCCCAGCTCCTTGAACTGTTTAGCGGTGACCGTCCGAGAGTTTCCAGTGTTTCCACCTACATTTTGGACAGGAGCTGCTCTTGCCTGATGTTGCATGAATTACATAAAGCCTTTGAACATTCCATCGTTCATCATTTGGTCAGTGTTGTTGTTTGCATGAGGATTGTCGTCTTCTTGATGCACATTATCCTGATTATTGATCTGTGGAGACTCAACGGTCTCTTGTGCTCCATTGCTATTCTCAACATTGTCGGATGTCATTTTCAAATACTGCCACAAAACAAGGGTTAATTAACATGTCACATATTATCCCTATACCCTGACCGACCAAATAAATACCAAATAAACTTAGGTAGGTCATACTAGCGAAGGAATTCCCCGTCTCTACCCTCCTAGTTCTTGTCTCACATCTCAGCCAGGGATCATATTCCTAAGCTTTGATACCAACTGTGACGCCCCCAAAATAGGTATACATCACCCATCTTGAGTCGCCAAATACATGGTACAAAATTCAAATACAACTTAATTATACAACAGTCGTGTTAAATACGACAAAATATAATCTAAGAGTTTTAATAAGAATATTTTCATCTAGACAATACCCACACTCAATGGAGTCCTCATTACATTTATTGTTACACTATTTAACAGAATAGTGAGGACTACTAATGCTATCATCTGGATCATCACTCCGTTCCCCGACTAGTCCCGGCTACGTTCTCATTTCATGAAGAGAACAATGAAAGAAAGGG
Source organism: Panax quinquefolius (assembly GCA_020205615.1). NCBI lineage: Eukaryota > Viridiplantae > Streptophyta > Magnoliopsida > Apiales > Araliaceae > Panax > Panax quinquefolius. The sequence continues at coordinate 49,028,219 of CM035174.1, read as the reverse complement.
TGAGCTCAACTAGCCGAGTAAGAAATATTATGACTAAGATAATGCAGAATAAATTATCATTAGCCTTCAACAATGTTAAACTGATAAAATATAATAACATCAAGTTTAACTACATCGAAACAAGCAATCCATTAGAAGAGTCAAGTAGAGAATAAAATCTACTATCTTCTATGATTTAAAAGGTTTTTCATCACTTTTATCGCTGAGACTCAGCTTAATAAATAAACCACATCATCCCTACACTACGACCAATGATATTCATAAGTATCACGACCACAAATTATCCATGCACTACGGGCCAAGGATATTCGTGTATTCATCAATGATCATGATCATGCCAACAACTGTCCATCAATGCACTACGGCCAATGAGGACTTTTACCACATCATTTGTAACATTACGGTCATGATTATACCGAATAATCCATGGTCATAATTATACCAAGTCCATCTATGAACTACAGGCCACAAATGACTTTCAACATATTATAAACATGAGGATGATGACAATAATATAAGAATTCAATAAAACAAGTTCAAGGATAAATTTGTAAAGATTTATAATTTAATTTATCCAGAAATCAATAATGTCCAAATTGTCAACATGATACTGCTTTGTGCAGTAAAATTCAAGAATGCTCAGAAATATTTCCATGAAAAGATACTGAATGAAGCGCAAATATCAAGGATATTTCACTAATTTCATGGAGTATAGAAGCCAAAACTTTAATCAACTGAGTATAATAGAATATATGAAACCACAAATGGATTTTTGCCGCCATGCGGTAATCCACGTAGATAGATTATTCCAATAGAATAATAAAGAATGGAATAACAGAAGAATTCACTAGGCGTGCGTAATCCGCACAGACAGGTTATTCCAACAGAATAATAAAGAATGGAACCAGGTCATGCGTAATCCGCACAGACAGTATGTTCCAACAGAATATAAAAGAATGGAACTAGGTCATGCGTAATTCGCACAGACGGGATGTTCCAACAGAATAATAAAGAATGGAATAACAACAGAATTCACCAGGCATGCGACAGACAGGTTATTCCAACAGAATAATAAAGAATGGAATAACAGAAGAATTTCACCATATATGTGGTACTTCGCATAGACATGTTATTCTAACATAATAATAAAGAATGGAATAACAACCCTTACGAGTATTGAAAGAAAATAACTCTCTTCATGAATACGAAAGAATAATACCCCTTACCTTAGAAAAACTAGATACTGGAATAGTGAGGTAGCAAACTTCTCTTCTTCTTTCTCTCTATAATTTCTCTCTATAGTAATTGTTCTAAAGCTTTTGTGAATTGGTGAGAAATGAAGGAAGAATGAGCTTCTATTTATAGGAAAATATAATTTTAATAATTGCACATTTCGGGGCTCGAAATATTATAGTATAATACCTTCCTCTTTTTCTTCATTTTTAATTTGGTCCTTCAAGTATTATAAAACTTGCACCATCTCCCCTAATAATAAATCATGTGAATCAATAGTAAATCATGTGACTCAATAGTTCTAAACATGTGAAAAAAATAATTACAGTATAATACCTTCATCTATACCTCTATTTTTAACTTAGTCATGCAAGTATTATCAATCTTGCACCAACTCCCCTAATAGTAAATGAATGTGAATCAATAGTACACACATGTGAAAAATAGTTATAATCGTGTGAATCAATAGCAATTAATTGCTCATTTATCCGGTTAATTACCCGATTGGTCAATATAACCTCCAGACATCAATTATTATCGAAATAAATGTCGATTTTACTAACACTAATAATTCCAACACAATGGAACTATCAATTTCATCTTTAATCAACACAAACTTATTCATCATTAATATTATAATTCACAATATTTAACAACCAGGTTGTTCCCAGGAAAGAGGGGGCTTTCTGATAAGGATTTCTCCTTATTGACGCGTAATTAGGTGACCAAACCTCTCCTTGACAGAACTTCTAGACATTGTTAATATTACAAATAATAATATGAATAACTTTGCCATCTCAATTATTGATTTAATAATATAACATATTATACAGATGATACTGTGACAATAATTGAATCAATAATATGAGAGATATGATGCAGCAATTACTATAGCAATAATTGAGTATAACTGAGTGACTTCTTACATAAGCATTAATAATTAATACTGTGTGCTACTATGCAACCACGTGTATTACTGTACTTTTACTACCGGGTAGTTAAATTGTTTTAACGGTAACACTTTCGCCGTTATTTTTATAAAAAGATAATTTTATCGTTTTCTAACTACGACAATACTTCCGTTGTGGGGTCCACCAATGATTGTGTCGTCGTACGGATATTCCCCGACAAAAAGAATATTCCCCGACCAAATGAATATTTTATAACAACTTACATACTTTGCAAAAATTTATAAATATTACCCACAAGTATAACATTATATCAAATCCACACCATAATATTCAAAAATATATTTTGAGAAAATTATTTTTTATTCATGAAAGTTGGGGTCTTATAGAGACCGAGACTTCATCGGCTGCGGCAGTATCCATAATGTCGGGTATTGATTCGGATGATAGAGAGCCCATGGAGGACATTGATTCCCACACCGAGGAAGAGCCATTTACTGGGTCGTCAGCAGCTCTTTTAGATTCTCCCAAGATTAAAGAATCGCTTGTAGATCCGAAGATTCAACACAAGATTTTGAAGCGAGTCTCCATCTGATGACCTTCGAGAGAGATCAGACTAGAGCCTTGATGTTGACAGCTCTTGATAGAAGAGACGCCGCTCTATTAGAGAGAGACGAGGCATTAGCTCGTAGAGATGCCGCTGTTGTTGAGCGGGATGAGGCCAGATCAGCTAGAGATGCAGTGATAGTTGAGCGGGATAGCGCCATATCTGCCCGGGATGTAGCCATTACAGATAGTACCATAGTGAGGTCCCTTACGAGTGGCATGATTGCAGAGATGAACATGTATATTGATGAGCACCGCGTCACCATGCAAATGGCCGTAGATCTGTTAACTCGTGCGGATACCCTTGTATAGGAGACCACAACGTTACCTCCTTCTATTGAGAGGGATGCCATGTTGGGCTTGATAGCTAGCATATACACTAATTTGTAGATGGGCTTATATTTTCCTGCACAGACTAGCTTAGCCATTTTGTCATGTACAGTTCATATTGTATATATCAAACAACATTATATATAACACGAAAAAATATTTTTGATCACTTCCCTTTTAGTTATGCCTTATTGCTTGCTCGATATTTGTTTGTTTCTTCAGGGCTTGTGATCTTGATGTCTTTTGAATTCTTCCTTGATGGATGGACATTGAGTTGTCTCAAGATATTTTAGAATGGACTGTTGATCTGTGTGTATTCCCTACCATCTTTGGTGTCTTGGGACTAGTTTCTGTATGTAAATATGGAGAGGAATCTGGCTTTCCTCTCTTAGGTTGACCACACCATAGATGGTCGCTAGTACTCCTATTCAAGAGGAGCCCAGTTAGTTCCATCTCTTATGGATTTGTGTTTCTCTTTGAGCAATCAACCACATCTTAGATGGTTGCCGAGTCTCCCATTTACATGGGGAGGTCAGGTAATTACATCTCTTTGGTCTGAAGCCAATGAAATGTGATGGATTGAAAGATGATCCTAGTACCATTGATAAGTGTTTGTGTTTTGGTAGGGGTTGAGACCAAACCATGAATGGCTGCCTACATACTCCTACTAAAGAGGAGATCAGGTCTGCGTAGTTTGAACCTGGTGTAGAGGTTCAATGCTGTATGTGGCAAAAAAGGTGTAGGAATGTTTTTGTTGTTTTTATTTTTGTAATGAGAAGGGTGTAGAAATGTTTTTGTTGTTTTTGTTTTATTGTGATTGGGCCATATAAAATGGTTGCCTACATACTCTAGTGTATCAAGGAGATCAGGTCAGCATAGTTCGCCCCATGTTCAAGGTAATTTGTAGCTAATGAAAAGTTTGATCTCATATTCAGGACAAACTGCAGGTGAGAAAGTTTAATCCCATATACAGGATAAACTGCGGGTGTGAAAAGTCTTATCCCTAGTGGGGTAAAACTGTAGGTGTGAAAGGTTCAATCCCTGGTGGGATAACCGAAGTTGAGTAAGGGTTGAAAACTAAATGGAGAGAAAAGGATCTGGCGATCCAAAACCAGGTTGCTGGTTAGATAATGTGTTTATCCCTAATGGGGCAGATGAGTGTGAAGAGAAGTTGTATGTAGTGAAGGGTTAAAAACCTGAAATGACTGGGGATCTGATGATCCAAAACCAGGATGTTTGCTTGATGGTGACCTCACATAGTACCGTTTCACGGTGTCCGAGTTGATAAGCTGTAGAAATTCATCGCCATCCATTTCCTGTAATCTAAGAGCACCTCCTGTCAATACCTCCTTGACAATAAATGGGCCTTCCTAGTTAGGGGTGAATTTTCCCTTGGACTGATCTTGGTTGTCAATGATCTTCTTCAAAACCAAGTTATGTTGTTTAAACTGTCGTAGCCAGACTTTTCTATTTTAGGACCTGGCGATCCTTTGTTGATATAACTGACCATGAAAGATAGTAGCGGCACGCCTTTCGTCTATTAAAGACAATTAGTGATACCTATCATGTACCCATTGGTCTTCATCCAGCTGAGCATCTATCAACACTCTGAGGGATTCCATTTCCACTTCTATGGGGAGCACTGCTTCCATCCCATAGGTTAATGTGTAGGGGGTTGCCCCAGTGGAAGTGCGCATTGATGTTCTGTAGGCTAACAGAGTCAGAGGCAATAAGTCAGGCCATCCTTTGTGGTTGGCGGACATCTTCTGCATGATCTTTTTGATGTTTTTGTTAGCCGCTTCAACATCACCATTCATCTTTGGACGGTAGATGACGGAGTTTAGAATGTTTGATGTGGAATTTAATGCACAACTCCTCCATCATTTTGTTGTTGAGGTTCTTAGCATTGTCTGACACAATTGCCTCTAGTTGTCCGTATCGACAAATAACATTGTTTCTGATGAAAGAAATGATGACTTCTTTGGTAACCCCAGGGAATGAGGCTGCTTCTACCCACTTGGTAAAGTAGTCGATCATGGTGAAGATAAACCAATGCCCATTACTGTCTTTGGGCTCGATGGGCCCGATCACGTCCATTCTCCACATTGAGAAGAGTCGGGGCGAACTCATATTGTGGAGCTCCTTTAGAGGGGCGTGGATAGCATTCCCATGAATTTGGCATCGATAACATCTCTTGACGTGATCAACACAGTCAGCTTTGAGAGAGAACCAGTAATGTCCTGTTCTTAGGATTTTCTTTACAAGTAGAGGGTCGCTCATGTGTGGGCCACAGACTCCACCATGGATCTCATCCATGAGCCTCTGAGCTTGGTCCTTGTCCAGACATTTGAGGAGACCTAATCCTGCATCTCTCTTATAGAGTGCATCTCCGCTCAGGTAGAACTTCATAGCCAGTCGATGAATTCGCCTTCATTCAGTCAGGCTCGCCTCAGCGGGTGTAGATCCATCTTGTAAGTACTCCTTGATATGGTGATACCAAGGGTGTTGGATGGGAGGTAGCTCATCCATTACTTCTCCAATGTAATTCCCATAGGCTGGAGCCTTTTGTTGGGCAAATGTGAGGGTTGGCATGTCTTCCTTGTCATATATGTTGATCAAGGAGGCCAAGGTTGCTAGTGCATCCGCAAAATTATTCCTATTTCGAGGAATGTGGAGGAAGGATATTTCTTCAAACTTTGAAACCATCTATAGAACTTGTCGATGGTAAGGTAGCGAGTATAGACCTTTGGTGTGATAGATTCATGTGGTTTTTCTTATTACCAACTCAAAATCTCCAAAGACAGTTAACCGTCTGATTCCCATTGATTGGGCAAGTTTTAGCCCCATGATGCAGTCTTCATACTCAGCTGTGTTGTTGGTGTTGGCAAACTGTAATTTGACTACGACGGGATGTTGTTCCCCCGTAATAGATACCAGAACTGCTCCAGTCCCAGAACCTTCCATGTTTACAGCTCCATCAAAACACATCTTCCATGTTTGGCGTGCATCGTACTGATGGTGTTGCTGAATTGCCATTACCCCCTTCATTAGGGAAATATGTTTCCAAGGGTTTGAAGTCCTCTGAAGGTGCGACGACCAGTTGATCTGTAATTCCTTGACCTTTAATGGACTTCTGCGTCACGTAAACGATGTCAAATTGTTGTAGGATCAACTGTCATCTGGATAGTCGGTAGTTCAACATGGGTTTACTGAACATGTACTTGAGAGGATCCACGCGGGCTATGAGATGGGTTGTGTGACCATGGAGGTAATGTTGTAACCTCATGAAAGCTCATGCTTAATTATAATAAGTCTTCTCAATCAGAATGTACTTGTGTTCACTGCTGCTGAATCTTTTGATGAGGTAGTAGATAGCTCGTTATTGGCCTCTATCGTCTTTCTATCCCAGCATGCAGCCCATGGCATTGTCACTTATGGACAAGTACATGAACAGGGGAACATCATCCCTGGGTGGTACCAAAATAAGGGCTTTGACTAACTACTTTTTGATTGTAAGGAAGGCCTTCTGACACTCATCATTCCATTTCATGGAGGAGTTCTTCCTTAACAATTTGAAGATAGGCTCACAAGTTACTGTGAGTTGAGAAATGAACCTGCTAATGAAGTTGATTCTTCTCAAAAATCCCCCATATTTCCTTCTCTGTCTGAGGAATGGGCATTTATGTAATGGCCTGGATTTTGGTGGGATCCAGCTTAATCCCCTTATGGCTGACTAGGAATCCTGGCAACTTTCCTGATTTAATGCCAAAGGCGCACTTGGCTGGATTCGACTTCAAGTTGTACTTACACAACCTGTTGAAGAGCTTTCTGAGATGGTCTAGGTGTTCTTCCTCCTTCCGGGATTTGACGATGATGTCATCCACATAGATCTCTATCTCTTTGTGGATTAAATCATGGAAAAGAGCCATCATGGCTCGCTGGTAGGTTGCTCCAGCATTGATGAGGCCGAACGATAACCGTCTATAGCAAAAGGTTCCCCAAGGCGTGATGAAGGTAGTTTTATAACGATCCTCTTCAGCAACCATAATCTGATGGTACCCCACGAAGCAATCAGCAAAGGAGTACATGTCGTATTGAGCAGTATTGTAAATGAGAATGTGGATAAATGGCACGAGAAAGCTATCTTTAAGGAAAGCTTTATTCAGATCCCGGTAATCTACGTAAGCTCGCACCTTCCCTCCTAGTTTAGGCACAGGGACTATATTGGATAGTAATTTAGGGTATGTGGACACCATGATGATGCCTGCTTGAAATTGTTTCACAATTTCCTCTTTAACCTTTAAACTCCACTTAGGTTTTAATCGCCTGAGCTTCTGTCTGACTGGCCTAAATCCCTCATTGATGGGTAGGTGATGAATGACAATGTCAATGGACAAACCCACCATGTTTTCATGAGACCATGCAAACACATCCTGGAATTGGGTTAATAGTGTAACCATGTCATTCCTTTGGTTTGGAGTGAAGTCTGTACCAATCTGGATTAGCTTATGGTTTCTAAGGTTCCGAGATTGAAGGAAGTTGTAAGACCCCAACTTTTATGAATAAAGATTAATTTTTCTCGAAATATATTTTTGAATATTATGGTGTGGATTTGATATAATGTTATAGTTGTGGGTAATATTTACAAATTTTGCAAAGTAAGCAAGTTGTTATAAAATATTCGATTGGTCGGGGAATATTCGTTTTAACAGGGAATATTCGTATGATGGCACAATCATTGGTGGACCCCACAATGGAAGGTATTGTCGTATTTAGAAAACGACAGAATTATCTTTTTATAAAAATAACAGCGAAAGTTTTACCGTTAAACTGTTGAACTACCCGGTGGTAAAAGTACGATGTCGTGTGGTTGCATAAGTAGCACATTGTATTGATTATTGATGCTTACGTGAGAAGTCACTCGCTTATACTCAATTATTACTACGATAATTCTTTGCATCATATCTTTCATATTATTGATTCAATTATTGTCACAAATTATCTCGCATAATATTTATTATTATTAAATCAATAATTGAGACGATAAATTTATTCATATTATTATTTGCAATATTGACAATGTCTAGAAAGTTCTGTCAAGGAGAGGTTTGGTCACCTAATTGCGCGCCAGTAGAGAGAAATCCTTATCGGAAAGCCCCATCTTTCCTGGGAATGATCTGGTTGTTAAATATTGTGAGTTATAACATTAATGATGAATAAGTTCGTGTTGATTAAAGATGAAATTGATATTTCCATTGTATTTTGATTATTAGTGTTAGTCGAAATCGACATCTATTTCGATAATAAGGTTTGTTTGGAGGTTATATTGACCAATCGGGTAATCAATCGGATATATGAGCAATTAATTGCTATTAATTGACATGCTTATAACTATTTGTTCATATGTGTGTACTATTGATTCACATGCATGTACTATTAGGGGAGGTGGTGCAAGATTGATAATACTTGCATGACTAAATTAAAAATGGAGGTATAGATGAAGGTACTATACTGTAATTATTTTTTTCACATGATTGTACTATTCATTCACATGATTGTACTATTGATTCACAAGATGTACTAATAGGGGAGGTGGTGCAAGTTTGATAATACTTGCAAGACTAAATTAAAAATGAAAGAAAAGATGAAGGTATTATACTGTAATATTTCGAGCCCCAAAACGTGTAATTATCGAAACTATGTTTTCCTATAAATAGAAGTTCATTCTTCTTTCATTTTCACCAATTCACTAAGACTCACAAGAGCAATTATAGAGAAAGAAGCTATAGAGAGAAAGAAGAAGAGAAGTCTACTACTTCACTATTCCAATATCCAGTCTTCTTCTAAGGTAAGGGATATTATTTTGTTCAGTATTCATAGGAATAATATTTTCTTTCATACTCTGTAGTATGTGAGTAATATTATTTCATCTCGTATTCCTGATTATACCATCATTCGGTTAAAGTATTGCTTCTATATTCCGTGAAATTAGTAGAATATCCTTAAAATTTGCGTTTCATCTAGTATCGCTTCACAAGGATATTTGCTGCACATTCTTGTTAAATTTTAAGTTTTTCATGCCGCAGTACTATCCATTTATACGGTACTATTCACAAAAGTACTATTCACAAAGTACTATTCATGAATACTATTCACAAAATACTATTCACAAAGTACTATTCCCGAACTACTATTCACGGGGTACTATTCACCCGGGTACTATTCACCCGGAGTACTATTCATAACAAAAAATGATTTCTTTTCGGTCCAAATCATTTTTGATATAGTATCATTCTTGAATTTTACTCCACAAAGCAGTATCATGTTGACAATTTGGACAATATTGAATTCTGGATAAATTAAATTATAAATCTTTAAAAATTTATCCTTGAACTTGTTTAATTGAATTCTTATATCATTGTCATCATCCTCATGTTTATATTATGTTGAAAGTCATCCGTGGCCTATAGTGCATAGATGGACTTGGTATGATTATGACCAGGGATTATTCGGTATAATCATGACCGTAATGTTACAAATGATGTGGTAAAAGTTCTCATTGGCCCGTAGTGCATTGATGGACAGTTGTTGGCATTATCATGACCATTGATGAATACACGAATATCCTTGGCCCGTAGTGCATGGATAATTTGTGGTCGTGATACTAAAGAATATCCTTGGCCGTAGTGCAGGGGTGATTTGATGAGGTGGATTATTTATTAAGCTGAGTCTCAGTGATAAAAGTGATGAAAAATCTTTTAAATCATAGAAGATAGTAGATTTTATGCTCTACTTGACTCTTCTAATGGATTGCTTGTTTCGCTGCAATTAAACTTGATGTTTGTTATATTTTATCAGTTTAACACTATTGAAGGCTAACGATAAATTATTCTGAATTATCTTAGTCATAATATTTCTTACTAGGCTAGTTGAGCTCACCCTTTTGCTTTCGTTGTTCTCTTCAGGAAATGAGAACGTAGTTGGGACTAGTCGGAGAACGGAGTGACGGTCCAGATGATATCATTAGTAGTCCTCACTATTCTATGAAATAGTGTGATAATAAATGTATTGAGGACTCCATTTGAGTTGAATACTGTCTAGAAGACAATATTCGTATTAAACTCTCAATTTATGTTTTGTCGTATTTTACACGACAGTTGTATTATTAATTTGTATTTGAATTTTGTACCATGTATTTGGCGACTCAAGATGGGTGATGTATACCTATTTTGGGGGCATCATAGAAGTGGTTTGATCAAGGTTGGGTTTTGGTTTGTGTTCGATCTATTCTTTGATCTCCCGAGGTTTCTCAATGTCCTCTTGTATTTCCATCAAGGCTGAGTCCAACTTTTCATCAAAGTTAATCCTTGTGGAGAAAAGGCACCTTATCAGCAAGTATAGGCACATCTAAATTCAGAGTCCTTAAACAAATATGCTTTCGCTTAATATAAATGAAACTATTCAATCATACAAAGTGTTAGCATGTATTGATAAAACAATTGCTAATACTGTACAGAAAAGTAAGCAGTTATGATTATCTATAGGGCAGAAGGAGTTTCTGCCCATTTTACCCTTGTCGACCAATGAAAGGAGTGCTGCTCCAATTGTCAAGGGTGAAGTCCTGATGGACTGCAGTAATGGAGGGGCTATCATCGTCCTCTTTCTCCCGAATGATGACCATTACGTCTTGGCAATCATCGTCTGGGCTGTATCTATTTGTATGTTCATCATGGACAATGATGCATACGTTTGACATCATTCTGACGATGTCTTATTTACGTCTCCATTCCTCTTCTTCCACTTCGGGATTTGGAACCAAGACTTCTTTCCCCTTTACCAGTATTGTTAGAGTTTATGCCCTAGAGGCCAATTATTTGATATAATTGCTTAACGTTTTGATATTATATTTGATTGAAGAAATTTATAATTTTTTTATGGTTTTATTTACTGTGTTATATAAATGTTAACACAATAAAAAAATCCTTAGAATAGTGATACAAATTATATAGTTTCATGTATATGACTTGAATATGAGATTATATAATTACAATTTGTATCATTATTCTTAAATGTCCCTAGTCTAGTATCATTGTTGATGGGACAACAATGATGCATTAAGACTAGTATGTGGATTGACTGATGACCAAATCTCATTGGTCATAAATATATGAGATATTAAGTCGATGCATAGGTACATGTTAGAGAACGATGTACTGGACAGATCCATCATGAGAATTCTATGTGGAGCATTATGCGAAGTGTCATTAGCAATTCTCATAGTGACAATGATGTAATGGTCCTCCGACTTGAAATCACTATATTTCTACATGGAAATTTATGTACTTTGATATCATCAGATGTCACCTTTAATAGGGTGGACTATAAAGGTGATTATTGGGTACATCATGAATCGTGTGAGGAATATGAGTGATCTAGATGGAATTTAACCATCCTATATATTGGGGGTGATATCCATAGGCCTCTTGATTGAGTGAGACTATGAAATGCATGGTCATGCTCAAATAATGATTTGTTTTATATAATCTACTCATTGATTAAGAAAAACTCAAATTAAATTATGAAGAGTATGACACATTCCATGACTCGAGTTTAATCTAAGATATAAAGGTTAAAAGGATTAAATTACATTGAAACATTGGTCACGAAAAGGCTGCATCGAATCATCGATCTTATTATTACTTGGGTAGCAATGATGCATTACTAGATGTCGCTCACTGCTTATAATTTTATAATATGATTTTAAAATTATTACCAACGTAATAAAACCTATAAGATCACACACATAGAACATAATTTAAAAGGGAATTAATTTAAATTTTAATGATTTAAATATATTAATATTATTAATAGCATTTAAATCACGAATTTAAATTAAAAGGATAATTTGTATATATGTATATTAATTAAGTAAGACTTAATTAAGATATATATATATATATATATATATATATATATTAGGATTTTATGAAATTAGGTTTTGATTAATACCTTGTAACTACTATATATATATGATATATAGCAGCCACTTAGGGAATATCTTATAACTTCAAAACCCTAGCCGCTCTTAGAGAGAGACTAAAGAGAAAACCTTTCGAAAAATCTCGTTCCTTTGGTGGCTAGTACTGTAAGTCCCTTTATTGCAGAATTGTGCAACGGTTCGTGCGATGTTCGTGTGGATACCATAGAGATGGAGTTTTGTGAGGAATTGCGTTGGAGATTCGAAGCATTTCAGAAGCATTTTCATATTCGGTATAATCTCTTTACACTGAGTTAATTGATTTTTGCATGGATCCTGTTTAGGGTTTCGAAATTGCTTTAAAATTTTAATTTCCACTATGCGTTTCTGTATTGAAACCCTACAAGTATAAGTTTAGGAAATAACATAGCCATTACATGGGCAGGCACCTGTACCAGAAACCGTGCAGGCTCTGGAACTGTAGGTAGAGATAATCGTCGTGTGGCTGAAGTTGAAGGAATTTGTTTGTGCTTATGAGGATTCCTGCGACTGGAACTAGCAGTATAGCCTAGTCCGACTGTCCCTGTTTGACTGGGACATTGAATGGGGCGCTTGATGCCCTGATTGTCTTTGCCCAACCCTTGTCCAGGTTGATAACCTAATGACATCATTTCTTGAGTAACCGACATTACTTCGGCAGAAATCTGGGGTATGAGAGGTGGCACCCCAACAGGAAGATAGTGAGTGTTTCTCACCTCCAGGGCATGAAAACTGACCAGGTCAACTTCTGAATTGAAGCTGATGAATGGTAGGTCACCTTGTGTAAGACATTCCGGCTCAGCATCGACAGTGACTAGGTTATTGTTGATAATGTATTTAAGTTGCTGATGAAGGGTGTAGGGGACTACCCCGACCATATGAATCCACGGTCTTCCCAAGATCAGGTTGTATCCTGTATCTATTTTGAGCACATGGAAAGATATACAGAATGTATGTGGACCAATACCCACTGGCAGTTCAATCTCCTCGACAGAGTTTCGTTGGGATCCGTCGAAAGCTTTAATAACCGTATGGCTACTTTGGATCTGATTGAGATTGATGTTCATCTTCACCAAAGTAGCCTAAGGAAAGATATTCAGAGATGAACCTCCATCTATCAAGACTCCTGCAACCATATATCTGGAGGACAAAACCGCAATGTGCAACGGCTTGTAATGATCGGTCCCTTCGGGAGGTATATCGTCATCAGTAAAAGATATCACATTGTTGTTAAAAATGTGATCCACCATATTCTGGAATTTCTCAACATCTATTGACTTAGGCAGTTGGGCTTCTTCCAAAACCTTGAGTAATACCTTATTGTGATCCTCAGACGAGAAAACCAAGTCCTGTATAGAAATTTGATGTGGAGCTTCTCTTAAGCTTAAAACCACCTTGGCTTCATTATGGCCCATAGTACGGAGAAATTCTTCTACCTTTTCCATGGGAATCTTCCCCTTTGATTTTATAGTAGGCTCCATCACCCGTTGGGGAAGATACAATGGATTATCCTTTGACACTGCAGCAGTCATATGAGATGTGGAACCTTTAGCCCCTCCATAATTCCATGGAACTTTTCGTAGGCTGACAACAGTATATTATGGTATAAATGGCAATATAATTGGCTCTGGTGCAGCAACTTTCAAAGGATTGTCAATACCTTTGAGCTGAACGGGTTGGATTGTATGTGAGGGTATAGCTATATCTGCCTCAGAAGATATGACTACTACGACTTCCTTCCACTTTGTAGGAAACGCGTCCCAACTCTCTAGTATCATAGCATCATCGTCTGCTATCTACAAGACACCGCTGTCAATTAAATTCTAAATAAGGTGGCAGAGTGCCCAACATTCTTATGTGCTGTGACCGCAAGATTAGGAGTGATATTGGTACACTCCATTGAAATCAAACCATCTTGAACGCGGGCTGACTGGAGGTAGAAGAGTTGTGATTCTTCCTTCATGTATCAACATCTGCAGTATTTCTTCCATCGGTTGGCCTAGGTATGTAAATTCCCTTTTGTTGGCAAAATCCCGACGAGCCTTAGCATTTACTATTTTGGCAATTGTATCCTCCAGTGTTTTCTTTTCTAACGTATGCGGTGTAGTGTTGGTAACAAGAGGAAAGAGACTAGCAAGCTCCTAGCTAAATAATTGGCGTGTGACCTGGTGTTGATGGACCACTAGTTCTGCTAATTGGTTAACTTGCTCACGCAGAGCATTCATTTTCTGTTCCATTGTAAATTGGAACTTTGCATAGTCCCACTTATCAGCATTATCCTTGCTGGTCTGGGAAGATCCACCATTAAAATTGGAACTCTGTCCACTGCTCCAATTAATCATATTAACCTCTTCTTCTTTGTGTTGAGGAAGAGGGTTGTCTTGCACATGGGGTTGATTGGGTTTGGTGACCACGATCTCACCGATGTCTATTAAATCCTGGATCTTGTATTTCAAGGCCCAGCAATCCTGAGTATCATGTCCCAGAGCCCCGGCATGATAAGCACACTTCCGAGTAGCATTGAAACCTCTCCCATTTAGGTTGCCTGGTGGAAGAAGATGCGTAATTTTCTTCTGAGTGGTCAGAAGATTGAGAATGTTCTCGAGAAAGTCCCTTAAGGGTGTGAAAACTGGAGGGTGTTTGACTTCCCCACCGTTAGGCAATGGAGGGTTTGAAGACTGTGCTTGAAAGGGAGTGTAATTTCTTATTTGGATAGGCATATTTTGACTGCCCTTCTGACCTTGTAGTATTAAGAAAACATCATTCTCTTTCCTTTTATGGACCCTCTGGGGGTTGTTTCCATAATTTTCAGACTGGATGTGCTCAGCAACAGTTTTTTCCTGAGTTCAATCCCATCTCAGCCATCTCCCCATGTTTAATCATTTCAGAGAATGGTTTGCCAATACCAGCTAATACTCTCTCATAGAAATGAGCTTCTTGTATATCTATAAAGGTCATCACCATCTCTAACTCATTCATAGAGGGAACAATTTAAGCAGCAAGGCGTTTCCACCTTTGAGCATATTCTCTAAAAGATTCATTGGTTTGTTTCCTGACTTTAGTAATTTGGTACCCTTCAGGGGCCATTTGAGACTGGAAGCTATCTTGAGTGAGGAAGGCATGAGCTAGCTCCTCCCAGCTATGGACCTTTGAATTGTCTAATCTGGTATACCACAATCGGGCTTCTCTAGTCAGGCTTTTCTGGAACAGCTGCATTCTGAGCTTCTCATCCTCGGCATAAGATCTGAGTTCTCCAATCAATACCTTCAAATGTGTGTAAGGGTCTCCTAACTCGTCATACTTTTCAAAGTCAGGAGTTTTGAACTTCCCTGGATAATGCACACCAGGGAATATACAAAGGTCAGCATACGAAACACTCCATGTGTTCCAATTCCTTTGATAGAATGGATGGTCTCTTCCATCTGAAGAACTTTCTTTCTGATATCATTGGTGTCTAGATCTTTTTTGAGATAGGTGGTATCATGAATTTTGTTGGTTGGATCCAACTGAAGCTCAGGTACTGGAATGGCTTTATCCGGACCTTGGGTTCCTCCTTGTGTAGAGGATTTAGCATGTACGGGTATCCTTGCACCCTGAGTAGATTGGTGTAGTTCTTTAAGCAGAACAACCAAATCTGTGATTTGTTTACTTAATCCGTTGAATTCTTCGTGAGAGACTGGATTAAGATTAGCCTGGTCAGATGAAATCATAATTGGATGTAGGCTCGTGGTCTTTTTGGAATTTGAACAGGTAATAGGTCCGATTTTTTCCCTATGAAAAACTGACGTAGTTTAGTTTTTAGGGAATGTATAAATGTTTACATGCTATGTGATGTATCCGTTTTAGGAATTTTATCCTACAAAATGGATGTTAGCTGTTTGTAATACAAGATATGTTAGTGTGAACACATATTTCTTCATATTTCTCATTACATGGAGATGAATATGGAATGAAATTACAAGTAATTGACTTTACGAGTAATTTGAAATGAGAAAGCTTGAAGAGACTTTCCTACGTGTTCAGTTTATCAGAGGTTGACCTATCTTAGATTACTCTCGCGACTTTTTGGCATGAAGGTTCCCTAATCATCGTAATTTACTCGACGGGAAATTAATCCGATCTTTCAACTGGAGCGAATTTGGGTGGTGCCTTTCCTGAGCCTCGTTGGAATTAGTCTTCCTACGAGTCCAGTAATCAAACACCGACAGGATAGCCTCCTGATGGAGGAACCACACAACATACATTCACATACAATGTGTCTCACCGTTTATGAAAATGATGACATGTGTGAAGCACTAATATCACAAGCAAATATAGTGTAAAGCAGTAAGTAAATGCATTCGTACACATCCATCAAATGTAAATGCAACATCCACACACAAGCATATAACAATTTTGAAAAGCTTGTAATAGCGGCTCAAGTCCTCTTACTGGAGTCCCCAGTAGAGTCGCCACCTGTCGACGTCGGGATTTTTATTTGTACCTTTTTCTGTTCTTGTCTTTTGGTGTTCTCATGTTAAGTGAGATTTGTTTGAAAAAACAAGTTGTAAAAAGGTCCAACATTTATATGTTGACGATTTGACTGTAAGAGTTGCCAGTTGGTTTTTTAAATGGTTGTACCAACACAACCGAGAAAATGTTTGCACATTGACCCAATGATGTGACACTGCTAAACGGGTCTGTGAAATCGAGATTCGTTAGGGTCCGGGGACTTGGTTATGCGAAGGGAAGGTGTTAGGTACCCTCGACATCCGTGTTACCATGGTGATCGCCACTTTTCAAGAAACTGTTATATGAATGTGTGTGTGCGTGTGTGGGTGGGTGGGTGGGTGGGTGGGTCAATGTTATGTTATTTGGAAGTGTGCGAGGCCTCGTTCGCACCTATAAAAACATGATTTGAATTTATATAAAAATTCGGTTTTAAACAAGATATAGTAGTGTTGTTTTATAAAATAGGTTTTTCAAACCCTTATGCTCAATAGTAATTGAGGCCTTTTACACTTCCATTTTATTAAATGTTCGGCTGGATTGCTTTTATTTTCGAGATGCGAAGCATCTTTGAGAAAATAATGTACAAAGAAGTGCCAAATTCCTCATGGGCATGGGAGCCATCTAAGGAAATCCAAACACCGTGAATAAATTTACAAGCTGCTTACAGCTGAAAATGTCCATCACGGGAACCGAATCTAGATTCAGTAGACTGAATTTGTGATCATATGATTCCTAGGTTCACATGATACCGCAGTTTATATGAAAGTTATAAGTAGTTATATATATATAAGCTGTAAATATATATATACAGACATAATCAACCACCACAAAGCACCTCCATGGGGGATCGAAAATGTAAATATATAAAAGCGGTAAATATATATATAGAGACATGATCAACCACCACGAAGCACCTCCATGCCGGATCAAAAATGTAAATAAAGCTGTAAAAATAAGATCAACCACCATGAAGCACCTCCATGGGGGATTGGAAATATAAATAAAGCTATAAAGACAATCAACCGCCACGAAGTAAACTTCAGGTGGGACGAAATCTAAAGAAAGCAGTAAAAATGATCAACCGCCACGAAATAAACTCCAGGCGAGACGAAATGTAAATATATATATATATATAAGCAGTAAATGCTCCGGATGTAAAATTCAGGCTCGTCGAACGGAGTTCGACAACAGTTCATATATATAAGTATATATATATATATATATATATAAGATCAGGTAAGGACTCCCTTACGATACTAAAATGCGGACTTTATTTTTTTTGCTTTTTTTTTTAAAACAACTAAAAAAAAGTTTAATATTTTATGGAACTGAAATTTTTCTATAATATAATGTTTTGGGCGTGATTTGGATACCTATACCAAAAATGTAAGTACACGATGCACACAGTATATACCGCTTTTTTGTTATATGTATCCAAATCACACCCAAAACACTATATTATGGAAAAATTTCAATTCCATAAAATATTAAACCGTTTTTTTTAGTTGTTTTAAAAAAAAAGCAAAAAAAAACAGAAAAAAAAAGTCTGCATTTTAGTATCGTAAGGGAGTCCTTACTTTATCCCTGACCTATATATATATATATATATATATATATATATATATATATATATATATATAAGCAAATAAACTCTTCGGATGTAAAATCCATGCTCAATCGAGGCATAACTCGATAATGTTAGTCCATATATATAAATATATATATATATATATATATATATATATAAAAAAAATAAAAGCCACAGATCGAAGTCCGGGCATACACACGCAACACGACTCTCAACGTGAAGAACGGTGTGTGCAAAGATGAAGAGGAAGGCTTTAAAGTGTGTAAGAAGGCTTACAGTGGGACTGCCAAAGAAGACTTCAATGACTTTAAAGGGATGAACACTCGGCTCCCGCCAGTAAAAATATAGCAATATATAAGCTCACAATGGTTTAAAATGAGAAAGCACTCAGTTTATAGTGTGTACAGAGCAAATTTGACAGGGCTTCCTCGCCTTTTCTCTTCTTAAAATGGCTGCCCCAAGCCCTCTATTTATAGAGGGGGGGAGCCGCAGGTGTACCTGCAGCTTCCTGGGTGCCCTGGGTTCCGCGTGTCCCGCCATCTCGAAATACATGCACGCATGCAACGTGTTGTCAGCTCGAACTTTCAAAACTTCAATCTGAGCATCCGATCGAGGTGTATAAGACCTTTTACGGCATGCTATTATGGAGAGCTACACAGTGACATGGGATTAAAGGTTGTACAAAGTCAGGAAGATGGGACGT
This sequence comes from Panax quinquefolius, assembly GCA_020205615.1. Lineage (NCBI taxonomy): Eukaryota > Viridiplantae > Streptophyta > Magnoliopsida > Apiales > Araliaceae > Panax > Panax quinquefolius. The sequence continues at coordinate 49,009,344 of CM035174.1, read as the reverse complement.
TGCCCTAGGTCTTTAAGCTTCAAATTCTATCCGGTATGATGTCTTGTGCAGTAGTCACTCGGGATTAGCGCTCTTTGGTTCTTTTAGGACATTGCTATGTAGAATGTATGTATGTTGTTATTGAGATGGCGCGATGTGAGTTTAGGATGGAAAAATAATGGTCCTGCCCTTCACCGGGGTATCTCTGGTTTGAGCTGATCTAGCGGTCGTTACTAAGGGTTATCTCTGTGATTGGACTGCTGCAGGTGTTGACCATCCTCAGTGTTGTTTCTGAGATGTGCCTGACTTCCCGAGGTTATCTCCGGACTTGGTAGATGAGTGCCTCGGGGCTTTTGCCGAGTGTTTGAAGCTGTTTGTATAGGTTTGAAACAAGCATTTTCGGGGTTATCTCTGGAACTGCAATTGCATGCCTCGGGGTTATCTCCGAGGTTGATACTATCTTTCCGGTGTTGTTTTTGGGGCATATACTGAGTATCTCGGGGTTATCTCAGAGATGAGACGGTCTTCTCTGGTGTGATTTCCGATATTTAAACTACATTCCTCGGGGTTATCTCCGAGGTTGAAACTGAAGCTCCCGGTGTTATTTCCAGGACTAAGGTTGAAACTTCTGGTGGTATTTCCGGGTCTAAGCTAGATATCTTGCGGTTATCTCTGAGATGGTAATACTAAATATCCCAGGGTTATCTCCAAGATTGAACTAAGCTGTCTTCCAGGGTTATCTTTGAAAGACGATTCTGCCCTCCTGCAATATTAGTAACTGGTATGCACAAAATTTTGAGTGTCTACAGGTAGCATCGGGTATGAAGTCAATTTGATGTTCAATTCCCCGAATCGGTGGTAAACCTTATGGGAGTTATTCAGGAAATATATTAGTGTAATCATGCAAAAGAGATGAAACAACACTAGGCAAAGAAAAATTAACGTTAGTATTCAAAAGCGCCTCTTTATACCAAAGTATAATCATCGGTTGCTTAGAATCCAAAACTAGCTTCACATCATTTTTTATTGCATAAATGTTTGTTTTTCCCTCTTCTTCTTTCTTTTTCTCTCTTATTGATCTTTTCTTCATTCTTTTTTTTGAACATGATCTTTTTACAAATGAATTTGATCCTCATGCACCTGTTGTGCTGACATAGGACACAAAGTGACTTTCCTTTTATTGTGTACAAAGGAATATTCATTAGAGAAACCATAATGCTTAACCCTCCTATCGAATTGCCATGACCTACCAAGAAACAAATGTCCAGCCTGCATACGAACCACATCGCACAATATCTCATATGCATATCGACTAATAATAAATGGAACTAATACCTGCTTGGTCACTTTAATATCTGAACTATAATTGAGCCATTGTAAACGATACTGCTATGGATGCTTGGATGTAGACACTCCTAATTTCTCCACCATTGTAGTACTTGCCACATTAGTACAATTGCCTCCATCTATCACGACACAACAAATCTTCCCATTCACAAAACATCTATTATGGAAAAGATTTTCCCGCTAATTACTACTTTCCTCTTTCACTTGTGTACTAAGTGCCTTTCTCGTGACTAAAAACTCACCATAAATGGCAACCTCCCTATCGTCTACCTTCTCTAATGGCGGCATATAATCGGTGTCACTATCTTCTCCTTCAGTTTCCACCTCTCCATTGTCAAGCAGCAACATAGTTCTTTGATTTGGACATTGACTAGAAATATGTCCCCTTCCTTGACAGTTAAAACATACAATATCTTGATTATGACTAAAAGAAGGCTGTTCATTTTTACCTTGAAATCCCCTATTAGTCACTCTTTGCTTAGGCTCCACTTTTGGTTTGATCACATCTGGCTTTTCCTCGTGCTTTACAACATTAGACTTCCAAGATAAACCAATAGCTATTTTTTAATCTTAATAGCCATGTGTACCATATCCTCCAACTCAACATAATGTTATCGCTCCACCAAATCTGCAATTTCCCAATTTAACCCGGCTGAAAATCAAGCCATTGTCACCTCACAATCCTCATCTATATTAGCCCTAGCCATTAACATCTCCATCTCTTTGAAGTAGTCTTCTACACTCATACTTCTTTGTTTCAAATTATGAAAACTTTGATATAAATCTCAGTGGTAGTGGCTTGATGATAAGTGGGTTAGAAACATATGAATTCAATGTCTTTTAACTTGAAATATTGTGAGTTTTTGGGTATTGTTCTTATTACTGTTGGTGTTTTGTGTTATTTTGCAAGGCAAGAGGCATTGGTAGAATCAGAAGTTGATATAAGAGAAAATTTGGAGGAATTAGACATTCTGTCAGAGTAGCACGAGGCGCGCTGAGTTTATACCTAAGATGGCGCGGTCGTGTTGGACGATTTCAAGGTTCTGCATATGTAGCGTGGGGCACGCCAGTCTGACGAAATTAGCAGATTTTGTTTCGTTTTTGTTCCAAGCTGATCGAGAAGAGGACTTTCACTTACATAATGTTTTAGGGTTTTGTAAAAGACTATAAATACTTGATTTTAACTAAGTTTAAGGGGACTTTTGAATGCAATTCATTGTGAGCCACTTCTACGGAGACTTGGAGATTTCCATTGGAGAACACACAAGACAAAGATTGAAGTTTTAGAGATTAGAGTTCCTCGATAGAGTTTTTTTCTTCTTCTCTTTAATTCATTATATGTACTTGAGATGTTTTTGATTTTAATCTTTTAGTTTTTATTACGATGATGAATTAATTTCCGATTAGGGATACAATGGAACCTTTTGCAAAGTTATAATTCAAATATCATTATTCTCACTTGTTGATCTTTTTAAGTTGATTATTATATTCATTGCTTAATTAAATAATTATTTGGCCAATAGTTAAACTGGTATTTTTGATTGAATTGAATGAGGAAATCTTAGATTAGATCTGAATATAATAATGCATGAATTTGTTGGTTCTTGTTAAGGAAAACATAGCAGTGTATGAGACAAAAGTACTTGTATGCCTTGCGTAACCTTGTTAGGAGTTTGTGCTTAAAGAATATATTTTAAGTGTCTTGCATAAAAATAACAATATAACTGAAATAGATCTTTTTATTAGTCATTAAAAGATGTTAATAAATTTATAGGCAATCCTAATTAGCAACTCATTGGATTAATCAAGTGGGAATACTTAACACGAACCTCTTCTTCATAACAACTTTCATCCATGCCCAAGTTTCAATTTGAGGTTCCCCACATCTCCGTCAGCTAGTCATCAACTGATCCCACCAACTAACTGCATAATCTAAAAATTTTATGATGGCTAATCTGACTTTCTTGAAATTTGAGTAGTTATGACAATCAAATACCCATTCCATCTTCTTTTCCCATTCTAAGTATGTCTCTGGATTGCTCCTCTCTTGGAAAGTTGGAATTTTCATTTTGATGTTATCCAAGTTATTATCCACCTGATTTTGATCTCCCCTATTCTTAGCTCCATGTCTCCGATGAAGGAAGTCGGATTCTCGTTCCTCTTCTTCGCTATTTCTGTCATCGTAATCATTTTCTCCTTCCGTTCTAGCCCCTCTTTGATGTGTTCTACCTTGTTGATGTGCCCCATAAGGATGTTAAGATTACTCCCTTCGGTTAGCACTCAACCGATCAAATCTATCATTCATATTCTCCATTGCCATATTAAATTTTATGTTCTTCTCCTTTTCCATAGCTTCCATCATGAATTTTGCATTAAATTTTTTAGGAACCTCTTCCATAGCACTCTTATCCTTTGAATTAGACATAATTCGCTACAAAACAAAGGTTAGTAGAAAAAAAATTTCTTACCACTCCCTTACGTGTTTCGGTTGAATTAATGTTTCACTCGTGTATGCACTCAAAATTGGCTTTTTACCCTCGGTTAAACTCGCTACTCTTTCCTTTTACCTCTAAGTATTCTCTCTAATAGATTCTTTTTTAATTCACCGAGAAAAATTCATAGTTTTACTAATAAATTAAAAAATACTTATCACGAAACAAATTATAGAAGGTATGAATCTCAACGATAGCACGCAATCAACTATTCAAACAGAAATTTAACGATAAGTAACTCGCTAGAAAACTTAGCTTTGATACTTAATAATGGACACCAACGACACCTTGACCCTCGCTTATATGTAAGCGGTAATCTTGGTACAATCGATGATTGATGCGGTAGAAGACGCCACACACAACTATGTATTATTGTATGATGATGAGTAAGTTTTATACCTACGAATTAGATATCAACTAACTAAATTTGTTGCTTATTCTTATGTTTTGTAGTTACTTTTCATGCACTTTTTGTCCTTTTTGTAGGTCTTGTGTATAGGAGTTGTGTAGGCAATAATTGGCATAGAGCAGCATGAAAAGATGAGAGAAACGACATAATGGGAGCAGTGCACTTTTAAATTGACTTAGGATGCAGTATGCGCCACGCTGTCTCCGACCAATCGAAAACCCTTCTCTGTCGTAGGCGGCACCTGCGCCCCAATGAAGTTCAAAAGCAGCACGGCTGCACCAATTTGGGGGTTGAATGGAGTTGACATTTTAATTTAGCAGTGCAATTGAGTTGTAACGTGAATAGGATTTCATAGTAGGATTAGGATTTGTAACATACATTATAAATGATAGTTTAAGTCAGTTAGTATGGGGATTCTGATTTTCATTCATAAACCCTAGTTTTTAATTATCTATCGGAGATTGAAGCAATTTGGTTAACATTGGAAATTCAAAGCAGGAACTGAAGAGGAACTTCAAGATTGCAGAAATTAGATTTTATTCTCTTCTTTACTTTTACTTTTTTATTTGTATGCTATTTCAATTGTGGATTCTAGACTTCAATTCCATGATAATGAACTAATTCTCTTATTTAAGATTGTAACGGATCTTATTGTGTAGCTTATTGTAGTATGCTTCTCTGTTAATTATTGTGATCTATTCAATGGATTGTCTATTATGATTTGAACTTATTTGAACTTAAGTGATTAATTGTCTGATTAATAATTACCGTGATAACATGTATGAACTTGGGAAATATATTATAGGTTTAGATATGATCATAATAACGTGTGATTGTGTTTTCTGGATGGCGATGGAATTCATGATTTATGTTTTAGATTGAGATATACGTACCTACACACTGGATATAATCTAATTAAGGAACATATAATGTAAACTCTCTTTAATTTTAATTCACATAGGAATATAATGAGTTAGTGAATTAGGGTGTTCAATATAATTCTATCAATTTTGGATTTGGATTGATATGTTTTTAATGCACCGAGAGGTGGTTATAAATACTGATGAGTTCCTGATTAACAGTCCAGAATAATGATTATAATTAATGGAAAATGTATTAATTAAAGTGAAGCATCAAATGAAGTTGTGATCTTAAATCTCCATAATCTGATTTTAAACTCGTGGTAGTTATTGTTAGTTTAATTAGTATTTTTCTTTTCAATAATTCAAAAATTTGCTAATTGTGACACCCCCAAATTCGGGTACTTCATTTCCACCGAATTTGGTGCTCACTATCAAAATAATTACATCTAACTACCCATAATAAAGGATAAAAAATTAATAAATAACTTAAACAATAATCTCTCCCATTAAAGGGTTACATCATAATCTCAAAATAAATCCCATGTAATCTAATCTTAAAATTATTACATCAGTTTGCAGAATACATTATAAAATAAAACAAGTCCAAGTAATCCTTGTGTAGCCTAAAATGAATGAATGAATAGATGAATGATTAGGTCATCGCCCTAATTTCAGCACTTAATTTCTTTTTATAGCTTCCCCACAATCCTAATCCAATTAGGCTTCAAATAAGCTCCACATAAGAAGTCAAACAAAAAGTCAATACCAGTCAAACCATCAAACACGCGCCTTTGACCGGTCAACATCAGCCGAGGCTCAGCGCCCCGGCGCTGGGATTAACACTATATGTAGCGCCCCGGTGCTGTAGGTTGAGATAATCACCATTTTGCCATTTTGTAGCTTAAAATCCCCAATTTGTCCCTGCAGCTCCCAAATCTGCAAAATAACACATAAACAAAGTAAAAATATTCCTAAATGGCTCGAAGATACAACAATTTAAACCCAAGTATATCCGATTTATGGGTATATTACCCAATCATCTAATACCCCCAAACTTAAATCGTTGCATGCCCTCAAGCAACAAACACAAAACAATACTAACACTATGAAAACGACAACTCATGCAAATGCAACTAACTAAATGAACGTAATTCCAGCAATCCAATAGCTCATGTATATCCATAGGCCTCAGAAAAATCACAAAAACATGCTAATACATCATGCGAACACAGATCAATGATATCCCAACAATCAACGAATTTGAATCTGTTATTACTGATATTGTGAGTGTGTGTTCAACAACCATGCTAACCCATGACAGGCAAAAATATGAAAGATAATAAATTTCTTAGTAAGCATCATACAGTGTAAACTCGAGAACTCATCAAATATAATTGTTTCAACTAAACTCAAACAATCACCTGAATTCAAGAGTCAAAATGGAATACTTATGCTTTTCTTTTCTTTTCTTTTTTTTTATAACGGGGGCTTTTGCACTTTTCCCGCTGTATTTGTATTTATAATTTTTTTCTAAATATACATAAATGACTGTGCAATGTCTCATCCCATTAGGCTAACAGTGTTACCCCTTAGCGAGCTTTCGACCAACGACTCCCAAACCGTGAAAGACCTTAGGGCGCTAGGTGTAAAGACAATCCCCTCGGGCGTACTTGCTCAAGTAACAAAGGCCCCGAAACAAGACTAGTCACCATGCATACTTTTTTTTTCTTTTTTTTTAGCTTATATATTCCAAATATTTTTCCCCCAAACTTGAGCTTATGTATAAATTCAGTCTTCTCTAGCTATTCAAATTGTCCTTTCATTTCACTAGCAATCATCCTTTAGAACTCTATTATCTAACCATTTAAATTATCATAGCCAACATGGTCGTTTTTCAAAGTGCTTTCCTATAATATCAGTGTCAAACAGATAAAGATTCAATTCATGTCAAGAAAATCATATCACTAACTCAACAATCCTTACTAGACTTGTTCATGCAATTCTACTTTCATCTTTGGCCCCCAAATATACACACTATCAAAACTGGAATTACATGCAATCCTAAATGCAATAATAAACTAACAATCACAAACCAAATCCACAAACTAATAACAACTACAACTTAGAAATAAAAATTAACTACCCCAAACTAATCTAGAGCAATGTTCTCATGTGAAAAATAAAGCAAAATAAAATAGAGGACTTCCCCGACGAGCTTATTCCTCGGGTGGAGCATCCTCATCCTCGCTCATCTCTTGATCGGAAGGGGGAAATACTAGCAGAACTGGAGCAGTTGGGAAATGGCTAAGTTGAACGCCCGGATGTGATTGGATGGTCAGTGCATTTTGTGCAGCAAATTGGTCAACTAAAAATTTGAAAATCACGTCTTGACGTTCCGCCAAGCACACATTCTTGGACTCCATATTGTAAAACCAGCCGTCTATCTGCCGCTAGACAGCTTCGGGGACCACACCACGATGAGCTGCGGTAGATGGCCCATAAGTAGGTGGAGCCTGAGGTGATGGGGCTTGTGTAGGTGCAACTTGGGAAATTATGAAACCCAATCACCTAGGGTGATTTGCCCCACCTGTCCACACTTTATAACGACTGATCAACTTATGGTCCAACAAGGGCATAGGCGTTTGAATCATCTCATCTGATTTCCATTTTACCCCAAACTTCGCACATAGAACACAAATTAACGATGGATGGGGTAAACCTCATGTGGTTCCTCCTCTAGATTCTCGGAGAATGGATTGCTGAATCACGTGGCTGACATCTATTTGCAAGCCTTGAATAATAGAATATAGCAGCACCGCTCTTTCATTTATGACATGGCTCACATGTGTGCATGGCATGAGTTTGGCATAGATGAAGGCATACCACGCCTTCCCATATAGACTGAGGTTAGAATGGGGGAAGGTCATGCTACCGCGCTCATGCATTGTCCATGTGGTGCCCGGTTGACACAGCTCTCGGATTATCTTCTCATAATTTGGACCATGGCTCAGAAGCCCGGCATATTCGTCGTTCAGGTCCTCTAAATCCATTTGATAGCACCCATTTATGTCCTCATCTTCAATTTCCACAATTTTTCCCCTGACAAACACTTCATAGTGATCCTGTTCAGGAACGTTAGCATAGAATTCTTTTACAACTGCAATCACTGCTGGATCGGGCTGCTCGGTGAGTGTGAACCAGTTTCACTCAGCTATCATCACCGCTATATCCCCGTCTTTGGATTGGTCGGGTCTTAAACCACGTTCGGGGACTAGTGAGCAGGTAGCCATCTTATTGTAGTGCTCCTGTGCCTCGGCGGAGACAAATCGTCGGCTATCAAATCTCGAAGGAGCCAAGGCTGAACCCGACCCGTCTCCACGTTGTCGCTTTGAAGACATGTCAAAAAATATATACGAAATTCACAAGCACATGTATTAGAATTGTGCAGGACTCTAATATGAACAACCGTGCGTGTGAAACTACCCCCAAACTTTCCCGATAAGTGGGCGTGTTGTATCATGGTTGTGGGTGTAGTGAGATACATCATACAAGTATCAATTGGACCGAGTAATCTCATTTGATATGTGCAGATCCTAATTAGTCAAAGAGTTCATGGTAACAGTCAAATAGGCAATGCATGTATATAGTTGGCAAATCAAAATTCTCGTTAAAACACACCCTAAGTAAGCATCCAAACAGTATACTTCTCCTTCTTATGATATCCCAGTTAAAAAAAAATAGATTTCTGTTAGTGTGATGGTAAGTGTGCAAGTGAATTCAAAGCAACGATATGGTGTTATGTGGAACTTTAGCCATTAGGATTGAGTCAGGAAAAACATCAAACACCTTGTGGGCAATTTTTATTATACTTGTAACACTTTCAATTATCTAACAATTCAAATCCACAAACATGCAATTACCATGAATAGACATAGATATGTTATTCGGAATTCAGTAGTGTCATATGTAGGGAAGAAGGAGTAGAATTAAATCGGAGAAAGCATATACATACCTTGGATATGGAGTGGGAGATCAAGTTCACCAAGAAGAGAGTTCAATGCAATATCACAATGTATAACTTAGTAAATCATGAAGGTTGTATGAATGCGAACGAGGCGGAAGTTATAAGTAGGTGACAGGGAAAAGTTTAAATTTTGGACGTGTGCAACAGTTACAAATATGAGACAGGGATTATGCATAATTGGAACCAACTTAGGACTCTTAACCTGACCCCCAGCGCCGGGGCGCTGGGTTGTAGTGGATTGGTAGTGCCGGGGCGCTAAGATGCAGGAGCTGAGGCTGAGTTCTAGCGTCGGGGCGCTGAATTACCCTTGTCCGAGAGTGTTGGGGCGCTGAGTGGCAGGGGCTAGTATGTTGAGCTAGCGCTGGGGCGCTGTGGCGTGTGTAAGGATGGGCATCGGGGCGCTGAGAGTTGATTGCACCTACTGATGCTTAGCGTCGGGGCTCTGATGGCTATGTCTTGGTGAGCGCCGGGGCGCTTGCATCAGTCTTGGCTTGTCCCCTTTTTCAGAATTGCAACTTACCTGGGAGCAAGGAATGTAATGTTAAGGCTATGCACGAGTATAAACTTACAACTAAATATAATTTGGAAATTATATTTTTATTTTATTTTTATTTAACAACTAATTTAACTGAAGTAAATCAAAATAAGTGCAAATGCTTGGGTTGCCTCCCTATAGCGCTTGGTTTATAGTCGTCAGCCCGACTTTTCCGTGTTGCTCAATTGGTCGTTGGATCGGAGAAGTACATGACCGTAGCTTGACGTTCGATGGGTCCACTCTAATAATGTTTCAGACGTTGGCCGTTGACCTTGAATGTACACTTTGAGTTCGGTTCTTCGACCTCAATGTTTCCATGTGGAGCGACAGATATAATCACGAATGGCCCGGACCACCGGGATTTCAATTTCCCAGGAAATAAACGCAAGTGTGAGTTGAACAGTAATACTTGTTGGCCCGGTTCAAATGTTCTATCGAGAATTTTTTTATCGTGCCAGGCTTTGACTTTCTCCTTGTAGAGCTTAGCGTTTTCGCAGGCATTGAACCGGAATTCATCCATCTCGTTTAACTGCAGTAACCTTTTCTCACCCGCCGCTTCTAGATCAAAGTTCAGTTTCCGAATGGCCCAGTGTGCATTGTGTTCTAGCTCGACCGGAAGGTGACACGCCTTTCCAAATACCATTCTGTAAGGTGACATGCCGATTGGATTTTTGTACGCTATTCGATATGACCATAAGGCATCGTCAAGACGCAATGACCAATCTTTTCGTGACGGATTGACCACTTTTTCCAGAATTCGCTTGACCTCCCTATTCAATACTTCTGCTTGACCATTGGTTTGGGGATAATACGCGGCTGCTATTTTATGACGAACCCCATACTTTACAAGCAATTTTGTGAACTGCTTATTACAGAAGTGAGTTCCCTCATCACTTATTATTGCTCTCGGTGTCCCAAATCGGGCGAAGATATTTTTCTTTAAGAATCGAAGAACAACGTTGGCGTCATTTATGGGTAAAGCTGCGGCTTCTACCCATTTGGAAACATAATCGACCGCCAACAAGATGTACTGATTATTGAAGGAAGATGGAAACGGTCCCATAAAATCAATTCCCCACACGTCGAATAGTTCAACCTCCAAAATTGTGTTGAGTGGCATTTCATTGCGCTTGGAGATATTACCTACGCGTTGGCATCGATCGCATTTCAGCACAAAGATATAAGCATCTTTGAATAAAGAAGGCCAGAAAAATCCCGATTGTAGGACTTTTGCTGCTGTTCGATCACCGGAATAATGACCTCCGTAATCTGAGGAGTGGCAATGGCCTAATATACTATCCATTTCTTCATGAGGCACACATCGTCTTATCATTTGATCTGCACAGGCCTTAAACAGAAATGGTTCATCCCAATAGTATTGTTTCACATCGTGGAGAAACTTCTTTCGTTGTTGTGAGGTCAAATCCGGAGGTAACACTTTGGCAACCACGTAATTCACATAGTCAGCATACCAAGGCAATATTGTGGTTACTCGGAATAGTTGTTCATCCGAAAATTTTTCATTGATCAGTATTTTGTCTTCCTTCTGTACCTCTGCATTTTCCAACCGAGAAAGATGATCCGCCACCTGATTTTTTGTACCCTTTCTGTCTCAGATCTCCAAATCGAATTCTTGTAACAACAGTACCCACCATATTAAATGCGGTTTTGCATCCTTCTTCTCAATCAGATATTTAATGGCAGAATGATCAATGTAGACAATTACCTTGGTGCCAATAAGATAGGCTCTGAATTTGTCGAAAGCAAACACCACTGCAAGTAACTCTTTTTCGGTGGTTGTGTAGTTCAGCTGGGCATCCGTCAACGTCTTACTAGAGTAGTAGATAATGTGAAAAATCTTGTCGTGACGTTGTCCCAACACTGCTCCCACTGCGTAGTCATTGGCGTCGCACATCAATTTAAACGGTAAAGACCAATCGGGCGCTACAATGATTGGAGCATAGACTAACTTCTTCTTTAATAACTCAAATGCCTCGATACATGACTGATCCATCTTGAACGGTACATCTTTCTCCAAGAGTGAACATAGGGGTTTCAAAATCTTTGAAAAATCTTTAATGAAGCGTCTGTAGAAACCTGTATGTCCCAAGAAGCTCCAAATTCCTTTTACAGATGATGGAGGAGGCAGTTTCTCAATTGTCTCAATCTTCGCTCTATCCACCTCTAATCCGGATGCGGAAACCTTATGTCCCAGAATAATCCCTTCTTGCACCATAAAATGACATTTTTCCCAGTTAAGCACCAGGTTAGTCTCCACACATCTTTTTAACACCAAGATCAGATTCTTCAAACACAAGTCAAAACTAGCACCAAACACGGAGAAGTCGTCCATGAATACCTCTAAATTCTGTTCGACCATATCGGAGAAGATTGCCATCATACATCGTTGAAAGTTTGCCGACGCATTACATAAACCAAAAGACATACGCCAGAATGCAAAAGTACCGTATGGACTTGTGAATGTGGTCTTTTCTTGATCTTCCGGAGCTATGGCAATTTGATTAAACCCGAAATATCCATCAAGCAGACAGTAGAATTGATGTCCCGTTAACTTGTCCAACATTTGATCAATGAACGACAAGGGGAAGTGATCCTTGCGTGTGGATTTATTCAACTTGCGGTAATCCATACATACTCTCCAGCTTGTAATAGTTCTAGTCGGGATGAGCTCATTAGCTTCATTCTTCACCACCATTCCATACCCCCTTTTCTTGATGCGACCGCATAAAGGACTTACCCACGAACTGTCTGAGATTGGGTAAATAATACCGGCATCCAACCATTTTATAATTTCCTTTTTCACCACATCTTTCATAATGGGATTTAACCTTATTTGCATCTCAATGGTTGGTTTTAACCCCTCTTCCATTAAAATCTTATGCATATAGAAAGATGGGTTAATACCTCGAATATCCGCTATAGTCCACCCAATCGCTGTTTTGAACTCGCGCAGAACTCGTAGCAATTTTTCCTTTTAGGTGTCAGTTAACTCTGTCGAAACAATAACTGGTAGAGTCGAATCTTTCCCCAGATAAGCATACTCAAGATGAGAGGGAAGTGGCTTTAATTCCAACACCGGTGGCTCTTCTATCGAGGGTTTGCACTTTTTACCTTCCATTTCGGGCCTATCAAGGGTGTCGAATGGTTGATTGTTTTTCCGGTAGAATGATGTTGTATCTAGCCATTTGATCTGTTCAATGTCCTCATCAATACCATAGTCGTCTATGCCGAACAACATGGATTCTATCGGGTCCTTTGAGTAATTGCCTCAAATCTTGTGATTAACTAACTCATCCATTAAATCTACCCGCAAACACTCACCTTTTTCCTTCGGATAAGACATTGATTTAAACACATTAAAAGTGACCCGTTGATCTTCAACTCGCATCATCAATTCTCCTTTCTGTACGTCGAACAAAGTTCTCCCCGTTGCTAAGAATGATCGCCCGAGAATGATGGGAATTTCCTTATCTGCTTCACAATCCAAGATAACAAAATCTGTTGGGAAGATGAATTTATCCACTCTCACTAATACGTCTTCAACGATACCTCCTGGATATGTAACTGATCGGTCTGCCAACAATAAACTGATATTTGTCGGCTTTGGTGCCTTGAGCCCGAACTGACTGTAGACTGATAACGGCATCAAATTAATACTGGCCCCCAAATCACACAGTGCTCTCCCCAAAAACTGATTACCAATGTCGCACGGAATAGTAAAACTACCTGGATCTTTCAACTTCGGAGGCAACTTGTTCTGGATAATTGCGCTGCATTCTTCGGTTAGCGCTACTATTTCAAAATCACCCAGTTTTCTTTTCTTGGACAACACATCCTTCATGAACTTAGCGTAGCTCGACATTTGTTCTAAAGCTTCGGCAAATGGGATGTTGATATGCAATTTTTTGAAAATATCCAAAAATCTTGAAAACTGCTTATCTAACTTGGATTTCTGAAACCTTTGCGGATACGGTATGGGCGACATGGTGATCGTTGGTTCTGGTGCATTCTGCTCTATGACTTCATCTTTATCTTTCCCAATTTCCACAACTTCTTCTATTTTAGTTATCGCGTTGTCCCTCTTTTCATTATCCTTAACTGTCTCTTGCAAATCTTTCCCACTGCGTAAAGTTACAGCCTTGCAATGCTCGTTTCTGCCCGGATTTATTTCTGTATCACTCGGGAGCATTCCTAGTGGACGGTTATTCAATGCATGTGCTATTTGCCCCACTTGATTTTCCAGATTCTTTAACGATGTCCCATGGCTTTGCAAAGTCAGCTCTACCTGATTCATTTTCTTGTCTTGTTCCTCGTTCCTTTTGTCAGATGCTCTAATAAATTTTTCTAATGCTTCTTCCCAACTTGGTTTCCTTTCTGGTTGTTGTTGAGTCTGATTTTGAAATCCGGAGGTGTTTTGCTGTCTAGGTGCTTGAGCTGTACCTTGATTGTTACTCCATGAAAACCCCGAATGATTTTTCCAACCTGGGTTATAAGCATTTTGAGTCGGATACGGTTGAGTTGAGCGATTATAATTTCCTAGGAACTGTGCTGATTCAGAATTTATGGCACATTGATCCGTAGCATGACCCCCAGCACACAACTCACAAACCATCGCTACCTCCTGTGTGGCTTGTGGACGCCATATTTCCATATGCTTAGCTATTGCGGTCACTTGTGCTGTTAATGCTGTCATCGCGTCCACTTCATACTTTCTCGATGCTTTCAGATGATTAGACCTCGTCATGGGCCACTGATAGTTGTTAGTGGCCATTGTCTCTAACAATTGATATGCCTCATCCAAACTCTTGGACATGATCGCTCCTCTTGCTGCTGCATCAATACTAGACCTCGTGGACGCGTGCAAACCATCACAAAATATCCCTAATTGCATCCACTGCGTAATTCCATGATGAGGGCACTTACGGAGCATATCCTTGAACCTTTCCCACGCCTCATATAACGACTCTGAATCAAATTGTGCGAAAGTATGAATATCGTTCCATAGTTTTGCCGACTTCGCTGGTGGGAAGAACTTAGCTAAAATTTTTTGAGCTAAGTCATCCCAAGTGGTGATTGAGCCAGGAGGCAATGAGTATAACCAGCTTCGTGCTTTATCTTTTAAAGTAAACGGGAACATCCTCAACCTTGTAGCATCTTCCGATACATTGTTAAATTTGAAGGTATCGCAAACTTCCAAGAAACTCAAGATATGCTCATTAGGATCATCTATCGAATTACCCCCAAACTGACATGTATTCTGTAGCATCTGAATTGTTCCCGATTTTATCTCGAAACTGTTCGCATTGATTGCCGGCCTCTTAATACTCGAATGTAAATCTGTGACTTTCGGCATGGCTTAATCCCTAAGTGATTTTTGTTCGTTCTCTGCCATGTTCACGGGTATTTCCTGGTCTGCCAGTTCTTCTTCCAAATGTATAACCTCACTATTCAAACGCACTTTCCGGAACTTCTTTTCGATGTCGTCTGTATACGGAAAAAGTTCCTTTTTAGCCTTCGATCTAGTGTGCATACACGCACAAGAATTCCTGCCAATCCAAGAAGAAAAATAAGTAACGTTTAAATTAAGACCGAATTGATTATAACAAATATGAAATTAATATTAATAAAAATTCCCCGACAACGGCGCCAAAAACTTGTTGGTTGATTTCGCAATCAAAGAATACGTGCAAGTATACACGGTCAACAAGTAATAAAGTTATAAGAAAAGTATCGTTCCCATAGAGAATCTTAATTAATAAATTCCAACTACTAGCACTATATCAACCAACAATGATAAATTATGATTTTCTGAAATATTAGAACTAAATTAAACAATTAAAGATATTATTCTAAAATAAGCAAATAAATAAACGCAGATTTGAATGATTGATTTCCTATAAATAAGGATTAAGACTTCAATATCCCCAATTATGAACTATAACTCAATTACCCAATTATCCCAATTATTATGTCTACTGAATTGTTAACAGGAATTCTCAAATGTCAAAAGTCCTTTTCCAAGTAATCAACTGACTTCTATTTAATCCAGATTAATCTTGTTATATTTCTATGCAAAACAAGTGAATTAAACTCTTTCAATTCCAATTCCTTATGTCTTACATGCGGTGAAAAGATATTTCCATTCAACTCACAAACTTAATTATTCACTGTGCAAATAAATAAGTCACACATTATCAAACCTAGTTCTAACCCTAGAATTCCTCTTTCAATTCCTTCTAGAGTAACACGATAATTATTGGCCAAATAATTAATCAATAGATGCAAGGCATGATAAACAATTCACTTCAACATAAATAATTGGAATAAACTGAATAACTAATTTATAGCCATAAAAGGTTCAATTGAAATCTTAATTAAAGAATTAGTTCATAACAGAAATAAAAACCAATAATCATTTGCAAATCATCCTTAAAGAATTACAAATTGAAAATAAGGAGAAGAAGAAGAAAAACTCTGTAGCCAATCCTTAGTCTCCAAGTAATCCTTGTGTAGCCTCCAATGAATGAATGAATAGATGAATGATTAGGTCATCGCCCTAATTTCAGCATTTAATTTCTTTTTATAGCTTCCCCACAATCCTAATCCAATTAGGCTTCAAATAAGCTCCACATAAGAAGTTAAACAAAAAGTCAATACCAGTCAAACCATCAAACATGCGCCTTTGACCGGTCAACATCAGCTGAGGCCCAGTGCCCCGGCGCTGGGATTAATACTATATGTAGTGCCCCAGCGCTGTAGGTTGAGATAATCACCATTTTGCCATTTTGTAGCTTAAAATCCCCAATTTGTCCCTGCAGCTCCCAAATCTGCAAAATAACACATAAACACAGTAAAAATATTCCTAAATGACTCGAAGATACAACAATTTAAACCCAAGTATATCCGATTTATGGGTATATTACCCAATCATCAAACCGGATCCGCGGTGATTCGGGACCTCGGATTCGGGGCCCTCACAGTTGGTATCAAAGCTGTAGATTATGAACCTTAGGTTGGAATACCTGAGACTAATAACCGTAGTGATTAGGATAAGTACTAACTCAAATAGAGTTAGTGTGTCGGTAAGATTCAAAGATGAATCTCAGCGGGGTATAAGATACTGAGTTCCCTAACTCTGATAATAAAGTTGAACAGTAGTGATGAATAGATAGAGTCTAAAAGACTAAAAGTTCAAAGATAGAAGATCGAAAAACAAAATGAACAAGACATATAAATGAATTGTAATATATACGATGAGATCACCCTGTGATCGGATAAGGTTATAGTATGGAGAAAGATCAAGCGAATGATTGAAAAGTTTACAGCAAGATTGCTGGGTGTCAGTTGTACTATGAATTGGTACAAATTCAGGAAAGGATTTTGTATACGGATTAAATGAAATTCGTATGGAGAAGGGAGTTAATATTAAGTGGGGATTTCAATTGAGGACTCATGTCAGGAGCTGAGTTGTATGATTCTTCGTATGTAAGCTGAATTGTACTTGGTGTAAAAACCACTTAGTTTCCGGCAATGATAATCATTGAAATGTTTGTGTCGCGCTATTTGCTATATGCATGTTAAGAGGATGATTCCTTTTTCATGTGTATAACAGATAGATAGGTTATAGGTAGAGAATATAAGGTTAAGTACGAGTTCTTAAAACTCATACTTATGTGACATTCTTAATTCATAGTTATATGAAATGTTTATGAACCCCTCAGCGAATAGACGCCAAAGGTCTGACTAGGACAAATTCTTAAAACTCATGTGATTGTGGGAAGTTAATGAACTCATAAGTGTGGTTTGACGAACTGGGTATTGTTGTGTGTGAATGAAGAATTGAGGATTTTAGGAACAGATAGGCTGTTAAGCAAATGATTATTAGTGGAGATATAAGTTTTCCTAAACTCCTAGCTATGCTAGACTTCAAAATTTTGACATAAAGCTAAATACGCACTATGTGCTTTAAAAAAAATATAGACTCGTAATCATTTTTTGAAGCGGTTTAAAGTATAGTCTATACTACTTATTTCGGCTAGACGCAAATGATTTGAAATATCAAAATTTATTTTATTTATCACTTATGTACCATTTAACTTGGTGCAGAGATGATAAAAAGATGATAGAGTTATAAATACAGGAATACTTAGTGTGAATTCGATCTAAAAATTATTGTTCTACTATTGTATGATGTGTTATGACAAAGTCATATAATGACGGCATCCTCAAACGGACTGTTAATACAGTACAGCATCATGACGTCATTCTCAAAAATATTTTTAAAAAATTTTAATTTTCCAACGGGGTTTGGCTACACCTAAATAATTCGATTGAATTGAATTATTGATATGAGTCTATGCTATTCGATTCAGCTGGACCAATGTTTATGAAAACTATAAGAGTTCTTTGAAAACTTTCCCGAACCAAATTGTTTTGGTGCGGAATCCAATAAGACTGAGGTAAGAAAAAGTTTATACGCCCAAGGCGGATACGAGAAATAGATCAGACCAGCAGTAATTTATAAGTACAGGGCATACCGGGCTAATTACCCACTATGTCCATAAGATATGACGGTTTGCGGATAAATTTCCATATAACCTTTGCGAAAATGACAGACAATAGTCTATATAACTCCTCAGCAATATTTGAAAATTTTTACTCTTGTGAGGAATGTATTGGGTAACATGTGATGCTGTGTATGAATGATGTATGGTGCATAGTGTAAGGTAAATTTCGGGGACGAAATTTTTAGAAGAAGGAGTGAATGTGACAACCCGAGAATTCAGATATTTATAAAATCTTAAAATATTGAATTAAGGTTAAATAATAAACCTAGACAGAAAATAAGTGAATGGATTTGAGATTTTCGAGTAGGAATTTTGTGAAATTTAAAATTTCTGTGGTGAATTATTCAGGATTAAGTATATATGTATATGTTCCGTGAATATGAATATTATGTGATGGTTTATATTTGTTTATTATATAAACAAATAAAAGAAACTAGTGTGATCCTAATTATATATTAGTAATGAAGAATTGAATAACTTAAGGGTTATGAGATGAGAGAATTATGGTATATAGAATATATACAAATTCTAAGAGATTTATTTTATACATCTCAGTTAATTAATTTTATAACCTAATTATAGCAAGTCTAATTAGGTTAAGAAATTTAGGGCATGTAAGTAAGGATTTATGTTGAAATTGAGGAAATGAAAACCCTAACTAAATAATTAGGGAATGATAATATTAAAAGTATTGGACCTAATCTATTTCCTTGGCCCAAATATTTTTATTGGAAAGCCCAAAGAATTAATTATTTAAATTCCAAAACAAATTGACTAGAAATCCTAATTAAATATATAAGGTTATGTAAATTAAAAGTATTGGACTATGTAAATTTCATGGCCCAAGAAATTAAACTTAAAGTCCAAAAGATTATTTATGGG
This sequence comes from Panax quinquefolius, assembly GCA_020205615.1. NCBI lineage: Eukaryota > Viridiplantae > Streptophyta > Magnoliopsida > Apiales > Araliaceae > Panax > Panax quinquefolius. The sequence continues at coordinate 48,990,225 of CM035174.1, read as the reverse complement.
AAGCCCAAAATATCAATTATAATGGCCCAAAGAATTAAATTTGTAGCCCAATAAGAGAGAGGGTACTTTAGACATTTTGTATAATAGATATTATATAAAACAAAAACCAAACTTGGTAAGAAATTGGCCACTTGGCTGGATATGGAAGAGGAGAAAAGAGAGGATGGCATGTAATCATTTAAGCCACAAATTGTTAAGATATTTCACAACTTAGCCATGTGTCAAATTATTTATGAAGCCACCTTGTTCAAAAATCTTCCACATATTTATTTAGTGCTTAGTGAGTGAGAGAGAGAAAGAGCAAGGAATATGGGAGGAGTATCCGGCCATTTTGTAGAGAATTAACATGTGACTTATTGGATTTTCAACATTTGGTTACCAACTCTTACCAAATCTCCTTAGGTGTCCAATTTTTATTTAACCAACACATTAAGCTAAAGTGCAAGCAATCTTTTAATGATTGAGAAAGAGAAGGCAAGAGAGAGTTGTTGGGAGATCAATGTGATATATACAAAATATATCTACACATTTTTTTTACACCACAAAAACCATTTCATTTCTCTCTCATCCTATTACTTCCAAGTTTGCTAACCAAAAACTAAATAGAGAGGGAGAGAGAAGAGAGGAGGTTGGGCAGCCATGGAGGAGGGGAAGGGAAGTTTTTGGTGAGACATCAAGGCTCCATAATCAAACTAAGAAGAAGAAGAAGAAGGAGAGCATGGTAATCAAAGGTATAAATACCTTTTGTTATGTAATTTTTGATTATTGTAAATCAAATCATGAAACTATGTTTCTAAACTTAAAAGCCATGAATATACTTGTTATTGAGTGTTTGATGTTTAGATATACTCATATTGGGTGTTGTTTTAGTTGGAAATCAAAAATAAAGAAAAGTGATTTTTCTAGTTTATAAGTGTACTTTGGATTTCCACCGTTTTTGTTCTACACCTTCTTTTTGCGATCTGTCAAAGAGAGGTGCTAGATATGTAAGTTAACTACTAAACCCAAGTAGTAGCACTAAAAAAATTTTAAGTACATAGTCCATAGTGACTGATTTAGCAAAAACAGGTTTATGTCTTTTAAGGAAAAACTGACTATTTTTGGACAGTCAAGAGTATGGGCAGTTTAGTCATTTTTCGGACATTTAAAAATTCTGGAAATATTTGAGAGGATACTATGATAAGTTATCTAACATCTCCTAGTGGAATAACTGAAAAAGGAGTTGTAGATTTCCGTATGGATCCTTTTTAACAAAGTAGGAAAAGTGAAAATTTTACAAAAGTAAACTGCCAAGAACTTTCTAGGGACTGTCTCGGCAGCTTAATTTATGAGAAAAATTATGGCCTTGTGGGACATGAAAATATATGGTATTAAGTACCTCCTGTCTAAAAATGAGCTCATTCCGACCTAAACTGACCAAATTATGACCATTTCAATTTCTGTGATTTTCTGACAAAAATTGATATAACCGGAGTTCTATAACTCCGATGGCCACGAAAATTAAACTGGAGTGTCACGTTAACACGTATAAGATTGTGTCAAAAGATGTGAATTTTTGGATTTAAGCGTGATGTGGCTAATTTCTTAAGGAATTGACTAAAAATGATTTTTGGAAAATACTAAAGAAAGTTGGAAAATTATGAAAAAATATTTTTTGTGTATGATTTATGAAAGTCAAATAATAATCTAGAAGGGGGGTTGAATAGATTATTACAGATTTAAAAAATTATCTAAGGCCTTTTTAAATTTTTGAATAATTAATTTGTAGTGTTAGAAATTAATATGTAAGACAGTAAAAAATTAATCACACAATGCAGAGAGAGTTGTCTGGTTCACAACATACATTCCGGGTATGCTGCTACGTCCAGTCTCAAGCTCCTCTCCAGGACTTGAGATCCAATTACTATCAGTAATAAAAACTACTTCAACAGGCGGAGAAGCCTTTACAAAGTTTTATAGTCAAACTTCCAACTATTCCCAACTAATCTATCTTGGACAGCAAGCTCCCCGCTCCCTCCTCAAGCTTAGTTGTACTTCTTTTGAGTTCAGTTCTATTCTATGATCTGGTCTTGAAACAACAGCCTCTTCCTCACCTCACACGTACACTAGAGACCCAACTTCCCGCTGACCTCTCTAAGACTCTGGTCTTGGTCGAAGAATTACTCGTCTTTCTCACAGGTACATAAAATAAACTAACTAACCTTTTCTCCTTTTTACAAATGATTTTACAACAATATGCTTCTCAAATAAGCAGATAAGAATTTAGTACATATGGATGCTTCTTAAATAAGCTGATATAATTTAGTACAGATTGATGCTTCTCAAATAAGCAGATATCAATTAAAGATCAAATATATTTATAAAAGTTCAAAGACTTTTATACTTAAGAAAATATGATTCTTTGTAAGCAAATAGTAATTTGTGCTTAGATCAAATAATGCTTCTGTGTAAGCAAATATTTAAATTATGCACTATTATAAAAGTTCAATAACTTTTATATTTTGTGTGCAAAGATGCTTCTTGAATAAGCAAATAAGTCAATTTTAGATTTTACTCAAAAATGCTTATGTTTAAGCAGATATATAATTTAATGCAAATTTATAAAGAAATATTTATTCTTCATGGAGTAAAGAAAAAGTCGGTTTAAATAACTTTTAGAGTGAGAATGTTTCTGAGTAAGCAAATAAGTTATTTTAAATCGTGAATCAAATATGCTTCTATTTAAGCGGATATATTCACTTAAGTTTGTGAAATAAAAGTTTAAATAACTTTTATATTATGCAACAAGTATTTTATGAATAAATAAATTTATGAACAAATACTTGTGATGATGTATATCAAGTATAATAAATAAAGCGGTTAAGCAATACTTGATATAACAAATATTATTTGTTTAACTCAAATAATATATAAGAATATTTTATCTATTATGTGAACTTTTATAAATAGTATCACTTGGTACTATAAGAATGAATCGTATGTTTTGGATTCCTCTCCGTAGAGGTTTATCTCCGTAGTAGCCTTAGCGCCCAAGTATAACAGAATTTATAATTTTCACAATTGATATTTATATAAATATTTTCAATAGATCACTCGATTCTCAAATCGATTCTTGATGACTACTCTTTTTGGAGCGAAGATCTCAAAGTTGTTTTGAGCTATCAAGTGTCGTATCTATTTTTCGATATTTATATAAATAATATCAATAAAAGGTTACTGAAGACTATAAGAAATCGTACGGTCGGATTCCTCTCCGTAGAGGTTTATCTCCGTAGCCTTGAGGCGCCCATGTATCATTTTATTTGATAAATAGATGAAATATAGATATATAGAATTGTGTAGAACAATTTATATTCGTATATCTATAAATATAAATAAGAAAGAGATAATTCAAATAAATAAATCAAACCACTTATCTCAATTTGCTTAGACCAATTTCCTCTTCTCAAATAATCAGAACTTTTGTAAGAAGAGAGAGAAAGCTTTTTAGAGAGAGAGTATGTGGGAGAGAAAATAAGCTTTTCTTTTTAAGTGAATTGGCAAATTAGAAATGAAGAAAAAGCCTCTTATTTATAGATTTTTGAAGTCAGGGGCAAAAAGGTAATTTTTGAAATCTGATTTTAAATGAATGACTAGGATTGCTTATTTTTGAAATCAATGATTTGGATGAAGATAGATCACACGGATTGCCACATGTTCCGCCTTCAATTTTTCGCCTAGGCCAATTTTTGCCAACATAGCATTTAATGTTAACCCATTCAATTTAGTCAATGCTAGCAAACTAACTCCACAATTTCGGTCAAAGGTAATAAATGCCATCAAGTTTCATACATACACATACTCACGCCATCTATATATATATATATATAAATATATATGAATTGGGGGGGCGTCCGGTAGCTTAATGACCGGTGCCTCTCTTATTTTTTTTATTTATTTTGGTTTTTTAACCACAATTATGAGAAAAATAAATAAAAAATAATAGAACAAGTTTGAAAAAAAAATTATAAAAGAAAGTATATTTTCTATTAAAAAAAACATTGTAATCTGTTTACAGTATTTTTTTAATAAAAAATATACTTTTTTTTTACAGTTTTTTGTTCAAACTTGCTCTATTTTTTTTTATTTATTATTCTCATTATTGTGGTTAAAAAACCAAAAAAAAAAAAATTTAAAATCGTAGTGCACCGATCATTACCGGTCATTATGGCACCGGACCGCCCCTTGATCCTATATTATATATTTATAAAGCATGCCATGTACTGATAACTTATGAATATATATACTAATTATATGTAATACTCCCTCCTATTCATATTAAATGTCTTTTTAGAGTTAAGCACACTTATTAAGAAATAACACAAAATGTCTTTTGTATCCCTAATTAATTATTTCTCTCTTCACAATGGTCCATGGAATTGCATTTACTAAGCATATTAAATAAAGGGGTAAATTAGGAAAAAATAGTGCAATATTGCATAGGGATTTCAAAACGACACTTATATTGAATAAAATGAAACTCTCCAAAACGACACTTAATATGAATAGGAGGGAGTAATATACTACTCCCTCCGTCCCAGGATAAAAGTTCTTATTATTATTTTGGGTTGTCCCATGTTAAATGTCCACTTTCTTTTAATAACCAAATTTTTACATATTTTTTCCTATTATGCCCGTAGCATTAAATATCTCAAACTTTTCTTATTCTAATTCTCTCTCCATATTTAATGACATTATTATAGACAATTTTATCATTTTATTCATCTTCTTAATATGCGTGAAAAGTCCACTAGAACTTTTATCCTGAGACGGAGGGAGTATATATATATTGTATGCATGCATGTTATATATATATATATATATATATATATATATATATATATATATATATATATATACATGCATGATTTTTATATATATAGAACATATATATACACGGTTTTTGTTCAAAAATAAATGATACACCATTTTGTCAACACATGCATTTATTATATATAATAAATTTAGCATACATGCATGGTTTTTAATATATATATAGAGTGGTGCTAGAGACACAAATTATTTTATAAACATTTTACAAACTGCTGATATGGCATACTCCATATCAGCCTATTGATCAATAAATTGTTTAATGTAGTCTTCGGTTCCACGCAATATACTGATGTGGAGTATGCCACATCAGCAGTTTGTAAAATATTTGTAAAATAGTTTGTCTCTAGCATTATTCATATATATATATATATACTAATACACGTTAACTATATGTACATAATATGCTATACACACACACATATTTAATAAATGCATATTAAACAACTTTGATACAATTAATGCTTTCAATTCATTTATCATTTAATACACAATTTGACCAACACATGTTTGAAGCCTCTATACTCGGTTTTTTAAGTCCTAAAAAGAATGTTCCATTAGCTTCTTTCAAACATTTAGTGCACGGTTCACATGCATGCAAATTATTATATATTATATGTATAGCACTTTATATATATATATATATATATATATATATATATATATATATATATATAAGTAATAAAATAAGTTTTCCCAATAAATATAATTTAAAATGATTTTTGAAATCTTTAAATAATAAAATTAATTTGAGAATAAATTGAAAATGTTCATATAAAAAATGATTTAATCAAAATCTCTAGCATATGCATTCTATTTTGGTCAATAAGCAATAATTCGTTTAATGCCCATTTTCAAGTTCCATTTCGGTCAAAGCTTGTTCATGTAATGAATTCTCACATAATTATATCTAAGCACATACATGAATTGATAAGGCTTTTGTCCCAAAAAGAATGTCACCAAATTAAATTATCAAAGGAAAAAAATCAATTAAATAAGGTTTAGAAAATATTTTTGGTCAAAATAAATAAGATAATTATAATAATTATAATATAAATCCTATGGAGAGGATTCTACCCTTTTAATTAATTTATTTACTAATTATTGTTATCATCAAAATAAAACTAAAAGTTGGAGACCCAACAATCTCCCCCTTTTGTATAATGACAATCAACTAAAAATATTTTCCATAAAAGCTCCCCCTTAAGTTATGCAACCATAAAAAATTTTAAATTTTTGAAAAACTAACATGCAACAATATATAACAGTTATTTTTCTTCTCCCTATTTATATTTTTCTTCTCCCCCTTTGTGACGCCACCAAAATTAGGTATACATCACCCATCTTGGGTCGTCAGATACATGGTATAAAATTCAAATACAACTTACTAATACAACTGTCGTGTACAATACGACAAAACATAACTATGAGTTTGAATACAATTATTGTCTACTAGAGATTATACAAACTCAAAAGGAATCCTCATTATAATTATTAACACACTATTTCACAGAATAGCGAGGACTACTAATGCTATCCTCTGGACTGTCACTCCGTTCCCCGACTAGTCCTTGCTATGTTCTCATTTCACGAAAAACGAATGAAAAGAAAGGGGTGAGCTCAACTAGCCCAAGAAGAAATATTATGACTAAGATAATGCAGAATAAATTATCGTTAGCCTTCAACAGTGTTAAACTGATAAAATATAACAACATCAAGTTTAACTGCAGCGGAACAAGCAATCCATTAAAAGAGTCAAGTAGAGAATAAAATCTACTATCTTTTATGATTTAAAAGGTTTTTCATTACTTTATCACTGAGACTCAGCTTAATAAATAATCCACATCATCGAATCACCCCTGCACTACGGCCAAGGATATTCTTTAGTATCACGACCACAAATTATCCATGCAGTAAGGGCCAAGAATATTTGTGTATTCATTAATGGTCATGATCATGCCAACAACTATCCATTAATGCACTACGGGCCAATGAGGACTTTTACCACATCATTTGTAACATTACGGTCATGATTACAATCAATAATCCACAGTCATAATCATACCAAGTCCATCTATGCACTACAGGCCACAGATGACTTTCAAAAAATATAAATATGAGGATGATGACAATGATATAAGAATTCAATAAAACAAGTTCAAGAATTAATTTGTCTAAGAACCAATAACGTCCAGATTGTCAACATGATACTGCTTTGTAGAGTAAAATTCAAGAATGCTCAGAAGAATATTTCCATGAAAAGATACTGGATGAAGCACAAATATCAAGGATATTCTACTAATTTCATGGAGTATAGAAGTCAAAACTTTAACCAACTGAGTATAATAAAGAATGGAATAACAAAAGAAATCACCATGCATCTGGTACTTCGCATAGACAGGTTATTCCAACAGAATAATAATAACGGAACCAGGTCAGGCAAAATTTTCACTGACCGGATGTTCCAACAGAATAATAAAGACGGAACCAGTCCGATGTAAAACACATGCATGGATGTTCCAACAAAATAATAATAAAGATTTTAATCAGGTCCTGTAAACACCTGCACGGGATGTTCCAACGAGAATAATAATAAAGATGTAACCAGTCCGGTGGAAAACACACACATGTGGATGTTCCAATGAATAATAGAAGAATGTCACCAAGTATAGGGTAAACCACAGCGTATCAAAGTTATTCCAACAGAATAATAAGCAATGGAATAACAACAGTTCTCTTCATGAATAAGAAAGAATAACACCCCTTACCGTAAAAGAACTGAATATAAGAGTAGTTAAGTAGCAAAAAACTTTTCTTCTTTCTCTCTATAATTTTCTCTCTCTAGAGTTTCAGTGAATTCGTAAGAAAATAATGAAGGAATGAGCTTCTATTTATAGAAAAATAGAATGCATAGTAACTAACTCATGAACGGTCCAGATTGATTTACTTTAATCTGACGGTCCATATGTAAAGCAAAATCTTTTAAATAAAATATAATATATTCTATTTATAAAATATATATATATAATAATAATAATAATAATACGCAACTCCCCATTCTTCGACTCAATTTTCTTTCACTTCCCTACCAAAGACTAAATCATACATATATATATATATATATATATATATCAAGCACATGGCACCATTATATATATATATATATATATATATATATATATATATATATATTATGATAATAAATCTCTCCCGACCAATTTTATCAACACAAAGCTTTCGTTTGAAAAGTTGGCTACTAAGTCCAAGACTTTGAAAAACAAAGCATCCTGCCAAAATCCATCAAAACCACCACTATTCACCCACATGCTAATATAAATATATATATACTTTATAACTTTCTTCCGATTATTTTGAAAAATGGGTAAATGGGGATCCATAAAATTAGCAAAAATGAGTGACTTCTTACGTAAGCATCAATAATCAATACCGTGTGCTACTATGCAACCATGCGTATTACTGTACTTTTACTACCGAGTAGTTCAACAGTATTAACGGTAAAACTTCCGCCGTTATTTTTAATAAAATATTTTTGTCATTTTCTTAATCCGACAATAATTCTGTTGTGGGGTCCACCAATGATTGAGCCGTTGTACGAATATTCCCTGCTAAAACGAATATTCCCCGACCAATCGAATATAATATGACAACTTGCATACTTTGCAAAATTTATAAATGTTACCCACAACTATAACATTATATTAAATTCATTCCGTAATATTCAAAAATAATAATTATAGAAAAATCATCTTTATTCATAAAAACTGGGGTCTCACAACCTCCCCTTCTTAAGAAATTTTGCCCTCGAAATTAGGGTACGTACCTGGTATGTCAAAGAGGTAAGGATACCTTGACTTCATTTCAGATTCTAACTCCCAGGTCATTTCCTCAACATCGTGGTTTCTCCACAAAACTTTACTTGAGGTATAACCTTGGAGTGTAGAATATGTTCCTTCTTATCCAAGATTTGAACAGGAACCTCTTCATACGTTAAATCTTCCGCTATTTCGTCCGGTTCCAACTCAATAATGTGGTTCGGGTCTTCCACATATTTACATAACATGGATATGTAAAAAACGTTATGAACACGAGACATACTTGGCAGTAAAGCGAATCTATAGGCCACTGTTCCTACACGATCGAGGATTAAAAATGGGCCAATGAATCGAGGATTGAGCTTTCCCCTCTTTCCAAATCTCGTAACTCCTTTCCATGGAGCAACACGTAACAACACATGATCTCCTATATCGAATTCCACGTCCTTTCGATGAAGATCAGCATAACTCTTTTGTCGATCTTGTGAGGTTTTTATACGTTGTCGGATCGTTTGAATCTTTTCTGTAGTCATACGTACAGACTCCGGTTCCAACAACGTTGCTTCACCAACCTCATCCTAGCATATTGGAGAACGACACTTTCTTCCATACAACGCTTCGAATGGAGCCATGCCAATACTTGCTTGATAACTGTTGTTGTAGGAAAACTCCACAAATGGTAAGAACTTGTCCCAACTTCCCTTGAAGTCAAGGACACAGAGTCTTAATAGATCTTTAAGAGTTTGAATCATCCTCTCCGACTGTCCATCCGTCTGAGGATGACATGCCCAGCTAAATCATAAATCTGTGCCCATAGCTTTCTGCAAACTAACCCAAAATTGTGAAGTGAATCTTGGGTCTCGATCAGAAACTATGGATACTGGCATACCATGCAGTCTTACAATCTCATTTATGTACATACGAGCAAGACGTTCAAGTGTATAAGTTTCTCGTATCGGTAAAAAAAGAGCAGACTTGGTCAATCTATCAACAATGACGCAAATCGCATCTATGCCTTGAGAAAATTTGGGAAGACCGGTAACGAAATCCATGGTAATGTGCTCCCACTTCCATTCTGGAATTTAAAGTGGCTGCAATGGACCTTTTGGTACTTGATGCTTCGCCTTGACTCGTTGACACGTTAGACACCTTGAGATAAACAACACTATCTCTCTCTTCATATTGCCCCACCAAAATGTATGTCGAAGATTATGATACATTTTGGTACTCCCAAGATGGATTATAAACAGTGTGTTGTGCGCCTCCATCATGATTTTATACTTTAAATCAGGGTCGTTAGGAACACAAAGTTTGGAGTTGACTCGAAGTATTCCTTCTTCATCGATTCTTGCTTCCGGCATCGCACCTTCTTGCACTTTCTTCCTCATCGTATACGTACTCCAGATCTCAGTAACTTGAAAGCGACTTTAATTTTATCAATTAAAGTCGGTTCTACTAGTATATTTGCCATCATCACGTGGGTCCTGGAGTCTTTATCTCTATCTCCATCCTTTACAAGTCATACAAAAATGGGCCTCTGCGTTGACAATATTGCACCGTCATACTGCATATGATCTTCTACTCAATGCGTCGCCTACCACGTTAAACTTTTCGGGATGGTATTGGATGGTATGATCATAATCTTTCAATGGATTCAAGTCAACGTCGTTGTCGTATGTTGAGTTCCTTTTGAGTGAAGAAATATTTGAGGCTTTTATGATCCGTAAAGATCTCCACTTTCTCCCCATACAAGTAATGCCTCCAAATCTTTAGTGCGAAGACAACAACTGCCAATTCTAGATCATGAGTAGGATAATTCCTCTCATATTCTTTGAGTTGTCGTGAGGCATAGGCTATGACTTTCCCATGTTGCATGAGAACACATCCTAACCCTTTGCCCGAAGCATCACTGTAGATGACAAATCCCTCCGAACCAGATGGTATTGTCAGAACAGGTGCTGAAATGAGTGTCCTCTTTAGTTCTTCAAAACTCTTCTCACATTCCTCGCTCCAACCGAACTTTGTATCTTTCCAAGTCAGCTGAGTTAGTGGAGTAGCGATTCGAGAAAACCCTTCTACGAATCTCCGATAATAACCAGCTATGCCGAGAAAGCTATGTACTCCAGTCACTGATTTAGGTTGCTCCCAGATTTGAATAGCTTCAATCTTTGCTGGGTCAATAGATATTCCATGAATTGATACCACGTGCCCAAGGAATGCTACTTCCTCAAGCCAGAACTCGCATTTCTTTAACTTGGCATAAAGCTTGTATTCACGAAGCTTTTGGAATATCAGCCTCAATTGTTCCTCATGATCTTCACGGCTTTTGGAATAAATAAGGATGTCATCGATAAAGACGACCACAAAGTGATCTAAATATTCCTTGAATACTCGGTTCATCATATCTATGAAGGCAGCAGGAGCATTAGTTAATCCAAAGGACATGACTAGGAATTCATAATGCCCATACCGAGTTCTAAAAGCCGTCTTTGGATTGTCATCGGTTCTAATCTTCAATTGGTGATATCCGAAATGAAGATCAATCTTTGAAAAGAATTTGGCTCCTTGCAACTGGTCAAACATGTCATCAATACGTGGCAATGGGTACCTATTTTTGATGGTGACATGATTCAACTCCCGATAATCAATACAAAGTCGCATACTCCCATCTTTCTTCTTCACAAATAGAATAGGAGCACCCCAAGGAGAAGTACTAGGACGAATAAAGCCAATATCTAATAATTCCTGTAGTTGAGTCTTTAACTCCTGAAGTTCAATAGGAGCCATTCGATATGGGGCTTTGGAAATGGGTTTTGTACCAGGTTCAAGGTCGATACAAAATTTAATTTCACGCCTGGGGTAGGCCGGGGAAGTTCTTCGGGGAATATGTCGGAAATTCATTAACAATAGAAATATTATTCAAAACTGACGTATTTTTGTTTAGATCCGTGACGTGGGCTAAGAAAGCTTGACATCCATTTTTCAATAAACGAATAGCTTTATGGCTTGAGATGACAGTGATTGATTTTAATGGTTTGGTTGCTTGAATTCGCATAATAGGTTGATTAGGAATATGAAAGCTAACAACCTTACGAAAATAATCAATTTTTGCATGATGAGTAGTTAACCAATCAATCCTTAGAATTACATCAAATGCAAGTATTTTTAATGCAATAAGATCGACAGGTAATGTGTGGGTACCAACTTGAACCAAACAAGACTTATAAATAGTGGATGTAATAAAGGTTTCTCCCAATGGAGTTTCCACAGATAAGTCAAAGTCTAATTTCTCCGGAGTCAAATTTAATCGTTGAGCGCAAGTATGAGAAATAAAAGAATGGGTAGAACCGGTATCAAATAAAGTATAGACTTCGCTAGAGTTTATGATAAGCTTACCCGTGATGACCTCATTCGGGTTCCTTGCTTTCTAGGAGGTCACAACAAACGCTCTCCCTTGCACTACCGACTTTGACTTTTCTGGGACAACCTTTGGTGCCTCCATCCTAGCTGAATTTGTCTTCGGTGAATGACAAAATAGGGCTAAGTGACCTTCTCTTCCATAATTATAACATGCTTTGACTGATCGCCGCGCAATTTGGATGATGTGTCCCTCCCCTCGCATTTGAAGCATATGATAAGTGGCCTTTCTCTTTCCTTAACAACGGGTCTTTGGTCTTGGCGTCTTTCCATCATTGTTGAATCTCCTCTTCTTGAAATGTCCATTCTTATTGTTTTGTTCTCGATTACCACCGAAGTGGTTACCATTTCGCCTCGTTGATTCCCTCCACGCTTTGTCATCACCGCTTGATGACTGACTCTCCGATGGTATTATCATTTTGTCATTTTGCTCTCTTTTTAGTTGCGTTGACTCGTTATCGCGCTCCACCAACTAAGCCCTATTTACGACATCCTGAATACAAACACAGTTTATGAGAAATAAGATGTTGACGTATCTCCGGCTTCAAACCTCTTAAAAACATTCGGGCCATTCTCTCTTCATTATCCACCAAGTAGGATGCAAACCGGGATAACTCCGCAAATTTAGCCTCGTATTGCGACACGGTCATATTGTTTTGCTCTAATTTGATAAACTCCACCTCCTTCATGCGACGAATACTTTTGGGAAAGTATTTATCGTTGAACAGCTCTTGGAACTTCTCCCAATACATCTTGATCTGCGAAGTTGAGTACGTTTCTGGAATTCCTACCAATGTCTGCCTCTCCACGCAATATAAAGGCGGCAAAGAGAATCTTTTGCTCCTCGGAGCATCCCAAGACATCAAATATCTTGGTGATCTGCTTTATCCATGCTTCTGCCATAAGCGGTTTTGGCTCTCCCTTAAACTCCGATGGTCCCAGCTCCTTGAATTGTTTAGCGATGACCATCTGAGAGTTTCCAGTGTTTCCACCTACATTTTGAATAGGAGCCCCTCTCGTCTGCTGTTGCATGAATTGCATAAAGCCTCTGAACAATCCATCATTCATCATTTGGTCAGTGTTGTTGTTTGCATGAGGATTGTCGCCTTCGATGCACATTCTCCTCGATTATTGATATGTGGAGACTCAATCGGTCTCTTGTGCTCCATTGTTATTCTCAACATTTTCGGATGTCATTTTCAGATACTGCCACAAAATAAAGGTTAATTGACATGTAATATAATATCTCTAAACTCTGACCAACCAATTTAAATACAAAATAAATTTAAGTAGGTCATACTAGCGAAGGAATTCCTCGTCTCTCCCTCCTAGTTCTAGTCTCACATCTTAGCCGGGATCATATCCTCGAGCTCGACATTGAATCGTGGCGCCCCAAAATTAGGTATACATCACCCATCTTGGGTCGTCGATATCATGGTACAAAATTCAAATACAACATACTAATACAACTGCCGTGTACAATACGACAAAATATAACTATGAGTTTGAATACAATTATTGTCTACTAGAGATTATACAAACTCAAAAGGAGTCCTCATTACAATTATTAACACACTATTTCATAGAATAGTGAAGACTACTAATGATATTCTTCGGACCGATCACTCAGCTTCCCCACTAGTCCTCTTTATGTTCTCATTTCACGAAAAAACGGTGAAAGAAAGGGTGAGCTCAACTAGCCCAGTAAGAAATATTATGACTAAGATAATGCAGAATAAATTATCGTTAGCCTTCAACAGTGTTAAACTGATAAAATATAACAACATCAAGTTTAACTGTAGCGGAACAAGAAATCCATTAAAAGAGTCAAGTAGAGAATAAAATCTACTATCTTTTATGATTTAAAAGGTTTTTCATGACTTTTATCGCTGAGACTTAGCTTAATAAATAATCCACATCATTGAATCACCCCTGCACTACGGCCAAGGATATTCTTTAGTATCACGACCACAAATTATCCATGCACTACGGGCCAAGAATATTTGTGTATTCATTAATGGTCATGATCATGCCAACAACTGTCCATCAATGCACTACAGGCCAATGAGAACTTTCACCACATCATTTGTAACATTACTGGTCATGATTACACCGAATAATCCACGGTCATAATCATACCAAGTCCATCTATGCACTACAGAATACCACGAGATGACTTTCAAAAATATAAATATGAGGATGATGACAATGATATAAGAATTCAATAAAACAAGTTCAAGAATTAATTTGTTCAAGAACCAATAACGTCCAGTTATCAACATGATCTTCGCTTTGTAGAGTAAAATTCAAGAATGCTCGGAAGAATATTTCCATGAAAAGATACTTTAGATGAAGCGCAAATATCAAGGATATTCTACTAATTTCATGGAGTATAGAAGTCAAAACTTTAACCAACTAAGTATAATAAAGAATGGAATAACAAAAGAAATCACCATGCATGCGGTACTTGCGATGATGTGTTATTCAAACGAGAATAATAATAATCGGAACGGTCGGGCAAAATTTGCACCGAAGCGGGATGTTCCAACAGAATAATAAAGATTTTAACCGGTCCTAAATGTAAAACACACATGCATGGATGTTCCAATGAATAATAATAAAAAGACGGAACCAGTCCGGTAAAACACACAGAGCAGGATGTTCCAATGTAATAATAGAAGAATGTCACCAATTATAGGGTAAACCACGTATCACGAGTTATTCAAATGAATAATAAGCAATGGAATAACAACAGTTCTCTTCATGAATAAGAAAGAATAACACCCCTTACAGTAAAAAAAGAACCGAATATGAGAGTAGTTAAGTAGCGAAAACTTTTCTTCTTTCTCTATAATTTTCTCTCTTTAGAGTTTCATGAATTAAAAAAAAATAATGAAGGAATGAGCTTCTATTTATAGAAAAATAGAATGCATAGTAACTAACTCATGAATCGGTCCATTGATTTACTTTAATCGGCCGGTCCATATGTAAAGCAAAATCTTTTAAATAAAATATAATATATTCTATTTATAATATATATATATATATAATAATAATACGCAACTCCCCCATTACTGACTCAATTTTCTTTCACTTCCCTACTAGCACTCAATCATACATATATATATATATATAATATATATCAACCATGGCACCATTATATATATATATATATATATATATATTATAATAAATCTCTCCCCGACCAATTTTATCAACCCAAAGCTTTTGTTTGAAAAGTTGGCCACTAAGTCCAAGACTTTGAAAAACAAAGCATCCTGCCAAAATCCATCAAAACCACCACCATTCACCCACATGCTAATATAAATATATATATACTTTATAACTTCCTTCCGATTATTTTGAAAAATGGGTAAATGGGGATCCATAAAATAAGCAAAAATGAGTGACTTCTTACGTAAGCATCAATAATCAATACCGTATGCTACTTATGCAACTACGCCATTATTCTTGTGTACTTTTTACTACCGAGTAGTTCAACAAAGATTAATTCAGAAACTTCCGCCGTTATTTTCAATAAAATATTTTTTTCGTTTTCTCAATCAAAATGATTATTACATTGTGGGGTCCACCAATGATTGAGCCGTTGTACGAATATTCCCTGCTAAAACGAATATTCCCCGACCAATCGAATATAATATGACAACTTGCATACTTTGCAAAATTTATAAATATTACCCACAACTATAACATTATATTAAATTCATTCCGTAATATTCAAAAATGATAATTATAGGAAAATCATCTTTATTCATAAAAACTGGGGTCTCACACCCTTTGTCATCATAAAAAATGGGGGGAAAGAGTAGTATAAATTACTTTTCAGAACCTGCAGAAGAAGATATTAGAAATTTTTTTTAAAAATCTAGTTGCCTCCTGCATGATTTGAATTTGTGTGGTTTCCTTTGATTGACCAAAATTACTATACAAGAATAGAGATTATTTACCATTTAGAAGTAAAAAAAATTTAAAAGAATGTGCCATATTAAATTTATTATATATAATATTTTAAAACAAATTTAAATATTAAATATATTCTTTAAAAAATATTCTTGTATATATATAATTTTTTATATAAAAATATGTATATGGACATATATATATATATATATATATATATATATATATATATATATATATATATATAGATGCATATATAATTATGAGAAAATTAACATTATACTTGAACAATTATGATGACCTGCATAGTCAGAATCTTTTTCACCTGATTTCATTTCTACCCCTAGGAAGATGTTTAATTCTCCTTTTCATGCTCATTTTTAAAAACCTTACTCATGCTTTCAGAGAAATCATTTCACAAAGTAATATCAATAGACCCAACAATGTTGTTGTCAGTTATTTTTACTAGAATCAGCTCCAAGACATACCTGGAACATTAATCAATTTCAAGAACTGGTACCCTTTAATAAGAAGGGTCCTTTGGGTGAGTTGTCCATTTTGTATAAGGAACATTTGTGTTTTCCTTTACAAAAATGGGTACAGGATAATCAATCTTAGTAGACAATAGCATTTTATGAGTAGAAAGTCTATAAGATGCATGATTTATTCTATTATTATATCCTGAAAAACTTTGATGAAATTTTTTTATAAGATTTTTAACTTTTATTATAAAACTTTTTTCTTGTATTAATAATTGGTGCAATGTTCGTTCCTTTAGGCACCCAAATCATTTTTCCTTTATAATTTCCATTTCGAGCATTACACATGTGAAAAGAATGACCATTTCTGTTACAGTAAGAACATTTAGTAAATGGAGATGTATAATTTTCTTTTTCTTTACTTTTAACATGATAAAGTCCTTTATTTTTACTAAATTCTCCAATGTATCCTAATCCTTCTTTGTTAAATCCATATCTTTGTTTATTAAGCATGACATCAAGGTTTTCTTTTCCTTTTGTGAATTTAAGAACTATAAAATTTAAATCATCACGTTCTTTAGTTAAAATATTAATTTGATCTATTAAAGAAGAATCTTCATTTTATTTTTCTAATTCTATCTTTAGAGATTCATTTTCAAATTTAAGATTTT
Organism: Panax quinquefolius; assembly: GCA_020205615.1. Lineage (NCBI taxonomy): Eukaryota > Viridiplantae > Streptophyta > Magnoliopsida > Apiales > Araliaceae > Panax > Panax quinquefolius. The sequence goes on along the minus strand of CM035174.1, from coordinate 48,973,035 downwards.
AATATCTTCAATTAACACTTGATTTTTTATTTGAGTATTTTCATTAATTACAGCAAGTGTTGAATTTTCAATTTCAAGATTTTTATTTATTCTTTCAAATTGTTCTAATTCTTCTTTTAAGGAATCATTTTCCAATTTTACTGTATTTAAACTTTCATTAGTTATAATCAAGTTTGCATTTTCCATTTTACAGATTTTTGTTAATTTTAATTAATTTTTCTACTAAAATTTTTAGCTCAATAAAATCTTCTTTAATAATTTTATTATCTTCATATAAACAATTATACGCTTCTTGTAGTTTATGATGTTTTTCATTTATATTATCTAAGGTATTCATGACAAACGAAGTACTAGATAATTGATGTTCAAAATGTACCTCAGATCTTGGTGATGACTCATTGTTTGCCATTAAGCACAGATTTGCAATTTCCTCAGCTTGTTCAGCAACTTCTTCATCATATCTTTCTTGATTTATAAGTAACTCTTTGAAAGCAATTCCTTTCTCTCTGATATTTGTATCCGATCCTGCTTTTTCGACTAACATGTCGACTTCGTGGGCACGCAGATTTCCAATAAGGCAATCAAGAGGATAAGTAGTTAGATCTTATCTTTCTTTAATAGCAATAACTTTCATTTTCCAGATGGATGGAAGGGCTTTGAGAATTCTTCTATTTTTCTCGTTAGTTGTATATGCCTTCCCCAGATGTTCTAGTTCATCATTGATTCAGGAAAACTGTGTTTCCATATCAATGATCTTTTCACCTTCTTCCAGCTTGAAACTTTCATACTCCTGGATTAGAGCATCTTTTCTGGTTTCTTTGATATGACTGGTTCCTTCATAGCTTAGAATCAATTTTTCCCAAATTTCTTTTGCATTCTTGCAGTTGCTAACTCTTTTGTATTCTTTTTCAATGAGAGCACTGGTCAGCACTTGTTCAGCTAGGGATGCAATGTTTATAGCCTTTTCATCATCAGTATTGAATTCATCAACATCTTTCTCAACGATCTTTTCTCCCACGATTTTTGTTGGAACTTTTACACCTTGTTCTATTGCAAGCCAAACTTTGATTCCTTGTGATTTGGCATAGATTCTAAATCTGCTCTTCCATGTGGCAAAGTTTGTACCATCAAATAGTGGAGGTCTGGTCATTGATAGTTCTTCTCCGCAACCAGTAGCATTGTAGGCCATAGATGGATCTACTCTTAGATATGCCTGTATTTACTCAACAAACAAGTTAAAGAGCACCGCTTTGATACCAATTGAAAGTCAAATAATAATCTAGAAGGGGGGTTGAATAGATTATTACAGATTTAAAAAATTATCTAAGGCCTTTTTGAATTTTTGAATAATTAATTTGTAGTGTTAGAAATTAATATGCAAGACAGTAAAAAATCAATCACACATGCACGAGATATTTATGCGGTTCACAACATACATCCGGGTATCTTTGCTACGTCCGATCTCAAGCTCCTCTCCGGACTTGAGATCCTATTACTATCGATAATAAAACACCTTCAACGAAGTGAGAAGCCTTTACAAAGTTTTATAGTCAAACTTTCAACTGTTCCCAACTAATCTATCTTGGACATCAAGCTCCCCGCTCCCTCCTCAAGTTTAGTTATACTTCTTTTGAGTTCAGTTCTATTCTATGATTTGGTCTTGAAACAACAGCCTCTTCCTCACCTCACAAGTACACTAGAGACCCAACTCCCCGCTGACCTCTCTAAGACTCTGGTCTTGGTTGAAGAATTACTCGTCTTTCTCACAAGTACATAAAATAAACTAACTCTGACCTTTTCTCCTTTTTACAAATGATTTTACAACAATATGCTTCTCAAATAAGCAGATAAGAATTTAGTACATATGGATGCTTCTTAAATAAGCTGATATAATTTAGTACAGATTGATGCTTCTCAAATAAGCAGATATCAATTAAAGATCAAATATATTTATAAAAGTTCAAAGACTTTTATACTTAAGAAAATATGCTTCTTTGTAAGCAAATAGTAATTTGTGCTTAGATCAAATAATGCTTCTGTGTAAGCAAATATGTAAATTATGCACTATTATAAAAGTTCAATAACTTTTATATTTTGTGTGCAAAGATGCTTCTTGAATAAGCAAATAAGTCAATTTTAGTTTTTACTCAAAAATGCTTATGTTTAAGCAGATATATAATTTAATGCAAATTTATAAAGAAATATTTATTCTTCATGGAGTAAAGAAAAAGTCGGTTTAAATAACTTTTAGAGTGAGAATGTTTCTAAGTAAGCAAATAAGTTATTTTAAACTTTGAATCAAATATGCTTCTATTTAAGCAGATATATTCACTTAAGTTTGTGAAATAAAAGTTTAAATAACCTTTATATTATGCAACAAGTATTTTATGAATAAATAAATTTATGAACAAATACTTGTGATGACGAATATCAAGTATAATAAATAAAGCGATTAAGCGATTACTTGATATAACAAATATTATTTGTTTAACTCAAATAATATATAAGAATATTTTATCTATTATGTGAAGTTTTATAAATAGTATCACTTGGTACTATAAGGAATCGTACGGTCGGATTTCTCTCCGTAGAGGTTTATCTCCGTAGCCTTTCACTTGCATACGCCCAAGTATAATGTAATTTATAATTTTCAGAATTGATATTTATATAAATATTTTCAATAGATCACTTCGATTCTCAAATCCGGTTCGGATGACTACTCTTTTTGAGCGATCTCTCGTTGTTGTTTTGAGCTATCAAGTGTCATGATCTATTTTTGATATTTATATAAATAATATCAATAAAAGGTTCTTGAAGACTATAAGGAATCGAATGCAGTTGATTCCTCTCCGTGAGGTTTATCTCCGTAGCCTTTGGCGCCAAGTATCCTTTTATTTGATAAATAGATGAAATATAGATATATAAAATTGTGTAGAACAATTTATATTCGTATATCTATAAATATAAATAAGCAAGAGATAATTAAAATAAATAAATCAAACCACTTATCTCAATTTGCTTAGACCAATTTTCTCTTCTCAAATAATCAGAACTTTTGTAAGAAGAGAGAGAAAGCTTTTTAGAGAGAGAGTATATGGGAGAGAAAATAAGCTTTTCTTTTTAAGTGAATTGACAAATTAGAAATGAAAAAAAAGCCTAATATTTATAGATTTTTGAAGTAAGAGGCAAAAAGATAATTTTTAAAATTTGATTTTAAATGAATGATTGGGATTGCTTTTTTGAAATCAATGATTTGGATGAAGATAGATCACACCGATTGCCACATGTTCCGCCTTCAATTTTTCGCGTACGCCAATTTTTGCCAACATAGCATTTAATGTTAACCCATTCAATTTAGTCAATGCTAGCAAACCAACTCCACAATTTCGGTCAAAGGTAATAAAAGCCATCAAGTTTCATACATACACATACTCACGCCATCTATATATATATATATATATATATATATATATATATATATAAAGCATACCATGTACTGATAACTGTGAATATACTCCTATATACTAATTATATGTAATAATATACTATATAATATTGTATGCATGCATGTTATATATATATATATATATATATATATATATATATATATATATATACATGCATGATTTTTATATATATAGAACATATATATACACGGTTTTTGTTCAAAATAAATGACACACCATTTTGTCAACACATGCATTTATTATATATAATACATTTAGCATACATGCATGGTTTTTAATATATATATATATATATATACTAATACACGTTAACTATATGTACATAATATGCTATACACACACATATTTAATAAATGCATATTAAACAACTTTGATACAATTAATGCTTTTAATTTATTTATCATTTAATACACAATTTGACCAACACATGTTTGAAGCCTCTATACTCGGTTTTTAAGTCCTAAAAAGAATGTCCCATTAGCTTCTTTCAAACATTTAGTTCACGGTTCATATGCATGCAAATTATTATATATTATATGTATAACATTTTATATATATATATATATATATATATATATATAAAAAATAAGTTTGCCCAATAAATATAATTTAAAATGATTTTTGAAATCTTTAAATAATAAAATTAATTTGAGAATAAATAGAAAATGTTCATATAAAAATATGATTTAATCAAAATCTCTAGCATATGCATTCTATTTTGGTCAATAAGCAATAATTCGTTTAATGCCCATTTTCAAGTTCCATTTCGGTCAAAACTTGTTCATATAATGAATTCTCACATAATTATATCTCATCACATACATGAATTGATAAGGCTTTTGTACCAAAAAGAATGTCACCAAATTAAATTATCAAAGAAAAAAAATCAATTAAATAAAGTTTAGAAAATATTTTTGGTCAAAATAAATAAGATAATTAAAATAATTATAATATAAATCCTATGGAGAGGATTCTACCCTTTTAATTAATTTATTTACTAATTATTGTTCTCATCAAAATAAAACTAAAAGTTGGAGATCCAACAATTTATATGTATATGTGTTTGGACAAAGGATAGAAAAATAATAAGCTGATTTGGTATTTTCATGAGAAAGATATGGAATCCAGCTTGCTGGATTGAAAAAAGCAGTTCTTGAATTGAAAATATGTTGAATCCAAATTATTTGGATTGCAATCTAGTCACTGGATGTGATATCCAATTTGCTGGATTGCAGTTTAGCGTGCTGGATTGGCTATCTAGATACTGAATTTAGAATCTAGCTTGCTGGATTCCAAATCTGGGTTGCTGGATTGGTATTTGACTTTTATGTTCAAGAAAAACTTTTAATATATGAGATTAAAGTATTTAAATCATATAAATATAATATTAATGATTGAAAATTTATGATAAATGATAATAATTATTCAAAAATTATTATGAGACTTGGAAAAATATTTCGACTGTTAATAAATTATCTAAGATAATTTTTAAGTGTTAAGAAAAAGTTTAATTGAACTTAAACTCGAAATTTTGTCCGACTAGACCGTCGGGATGTTAGAATTGTGTCGGATTCAAGTTAGACTGAAATAGTTTGATTTAATACCGAGTCTTATGTGTGTTATATATTGATAGGGTTATGTGTTATGTGTTTAGGTTATTCTATGTGTGTGTATATATATATATATATATATATATATATATATTATAGTATTATATTGTGATGATATTATTCTAATATTGGAGATCTATATTACTAATATTAGGTCTTCGGATAAAGCGTTATAAATTGTGTAGCGGTAATCAACGGTTCAGGCAAGTTTTTACTTAACTCTACTAAGAGTTGTTTCATTCAGATATGCTTATGGTTAATCATTGCTGATTTCCATGTAGAATTGTACTCTGTACATATTGCATGTATAAGTCAGGTATGAAAGGCTGATCATCTTCATTACTAGTTGGTCCAGATATATTTGTTCATGTTTAATACTTGTTCAGTCAAAAGATTGTTCCTGCTAGTTCATAATTATATTGTTGAATTATAGCCAGCTTATTATTCAGACTCTTTCAATCATGATATATCGTTAAATTATTGAACTTAAACTTGCTGGGCAATCCTTATGCTCACCCTTGCTATATCATAATAAAACATTGCAGATTAAGGCGATTGCTTCGGATACAAGGAAAGGTTAAAGACAGTTCCAGCTTAAAGTGAATGTGTGCGATTAGATTTGTAATAGTATTGTATGATAATAATGTTATGTGTTAGACAAGTTATGATTTGTGTATAAGTTAAGGTTACTCGACCTTGGGAAAAATATTGTGTAAAGTTTAATGTATAAACAATTTATGTTTATATTTTCCGCAAATAGTAATAGTTATAGAATGATTGTACCGGATCCGCGGTGATTTGGGACCCAGATTTGGGGTCCTCACATTGATTGGTTAACTACTCATCGTGTAAAAATTAATTGTTTTCGTAAGGTTGTTAGCTTTCATATTCTTAACCAACCTATTATGCGAATTCAAGCAACCAAACCATTAAAACCAATCACCGTCATCTCAAGCCATAAAGCTATTCATTTATTGAAAAACGGATGTCAAGCTTTCTTAGCTCATGTCACAGATTTAAATAAAAATACGTCAGTTTTGAATGATATTTCTATTGTTAATAAATTTCCTGACGTATTCCCTGAAGAACTTCCTGGCCTACCCCTAGAGCGTGAAATTGAATTTGGTATCGACCTTGAACCCGGTACAAAACTCATTTCCAAAGCCCCATATTGAATGGCTCCTATTGAACTTCAGGAGTTAAAGACCCAACTGCAGGAATTGATAGACATCGGTTTCATTCGTCCAAGTACGTCTCCTTGGGGTGCTCCTGTTCTATTCGTGAAAAAGAAAGATGGGAGTATGCGACTTTGTATTGATTATCGGGAGTTGAATCATGTCACCATCAAAAATAGGTACCCGTTGCCTCACATTGATGACCTGTTTGACCAGTTGCAAGGCGCCAAATTCTTTTAAAAGACTGATCTTCGTTTCGGATATCATCAGTTAAAAATTAGAACTGATGACATTCCAAAGACGGCTTTCAAAACTCGGTACGGGCATTATGAGTTCCTAGTCACGTCTTTTGGATTGACTAATGCTCCTGCTGTCTTCATGGATATGATGAACTGAGTATTCAAGGAATATTTGGATCACTTTGTGCTCGTCTTTATTGATAACATCCTCATATATTCCAAAAGCCATGAAGATCATAAGCAACACTTGAGGCTGATACTCCAAAAGCTTCGTGAAAACAAGCTTTATGCCAAGTTGAAGAAATGCGAGTTCTGGCTTGAGGAAGTAGTATTCCTTGGGTACGTAGTATCAAGTCATGGAATATCTGTTGACCCGACAAAGATTGAAGCTATTCAAAGCTGGGAGCAACCTAAATCAGTGACCAAAGTACGTAGCTTTCTCGGCATAGCTGGTTATTATCGGAGATTCGTAGAAGGGTTTTCTCGAATCGCTACTCCATTAACTTAGCTGACTCGAAAAGATACAAAATTCAGTTAGAGCGTGGAATGTGAGAAGAGTTTTCAAGAAATCAAGAGGAGACTCATTTCAGTACCTGTTCTGACAATACCATCTGGCTCGGAGGGATTTTTCATCTACAGTGATGCTTCAGGCAAAGGGTTAGGATGTGTTCTCATATAACATGAGAAAGTCATAGCGTATGCCTCTTAGCAACTTAAAGAATATGAGAGGAATTATCCTACTCATGATCTAGAGTTGGCAGATGTTGTCTTCGCACTTAAAATTTGGAGGCATTACTTGTATGGGGAGAAAGTGGAGATCTTTACGGATCATAATAGCCTCAAATATTTCTTCACCCAAAAGGAGCTTAACATGTGACAACGACGTTGGCTTGAACTATTGAAAGATTATGATCATACCATTCAATACCATCCTGGTAAAGTGAACGTAGTAGTTGACGGATTGAGTAGAAGATCATATGCGGGTACGAGTGTGATATTGTCAACGCAAAGGCCCATTTTATATGACTTGCAAAGGATGGAGATAGAGTTAAAGACTCCAGGTGTGAGACCCCAGATTTTATGAATAAAGATTTAATTTTCTCGAAATAATTTTTTTTTATATTATGGTGTTGATTTGATGTAATGTTATAGTTGTGGGCAATATTTACAAATTTTGCAAAGTAAGCAAGTGGTTGTATAATATTCAATTGGTCGGGGAATATTCTTTTTGTCGGGGAATATCCGTACGACGGTACAATCATTGGTGGACCCCACAACAGAATTATTGTCGGATAGAGAAAACGACAAAAATACTTATATGAAAATAATGGTGGAAGTTTTCACAGATTAATCGTTGAAACACACGGTGTTAAAAAATACAAGAATACGCTGGCGGTTGCACTTGCGAGAGCACACGATATTAATTATTGATGCTTACGTGAGAAGTCACTCGGTTATACTCAATTATTACTACGATAGAATTAACGTATCATATCTCTCTCGTATTATTGATTCAATTATTGTTACAAATTATCATCGCATAATATGATATATTGTTCAATCGGGTATTCGGGACACTTTTAGGTATCGAGTACTATTCATGAGTTACTATTCACGAGTTACTATTCATGAGTTACTATTCACGAAGTTACTATTCACAAGTTACTATTCACGAGTTACTATTCATGAGTTACTTATTCATGAGTTACTATTCACAAGTTACTATTCACCCGATTACTATTCAGGTTTCTTTTATTCAGCTTCTTCCTACTCTTATATTCGGTTTCTTTTTTACGGTAAGGGATGTTATTTGTTGTACTCGTGAAGAGAACTTCATTATTCCATTATTTATTTTTACATTGGAATAACTTTGTATACGCGAGCTACCCTATACATGGTGACATTCTTCTAATATTCCGTTCTTTATTATTCTCGCCGAAATATCACATGCATAACGTTCTGCCTAGAACTCAGTTCCATTATTTATTATTACATCATCACATGCGTGCGTTTCTGGCCACGGGTTCCATTATTTATTATTACGTCGAAATATCACATACGTGCGTTTACTGGCGGATCCAGTTCCATTATTTATTATTCTGTTGGAATAACCTGCCTGTGCGGTCTATCGCATGCATGGTGATTTCTTTTGCTATTCCATTCTTTATTATACTTAGTTGGTTAAAACTTTAACTTCTATACCCATGAAATTAGTGGAATATCTTTGATATTTGCGCTCCATCCAGTATCTTTTCATGGAAATATTCTTCTGAGCATTCTTGAATTTTACTCTACAAAGCAGTATCATGTTGACAATTTGAACGTTATCAGTTCCTGGATAAATTAATTCTTGAACTTGTTTTATTGAATTCTTATATCATTGTCATCATCCTCATGCTTATATTATATTGAAAGTCATCTGTGGCCTGTAGTGCATAGATGGACTTGGTATGATTATGACCGGATTATTCAATATAATCATAACCATAATGTTACAAATGATGTGAAAAAATCCTCATTGGCCTGTATTGGATTGATGGGCGCTTTTTGGTATGGTTATGGCTATGGATTCTCTTTGGTAGTAGTCTGCGAAGATGAATTGTTTATGGCATAATCAAGGCCGTTGATGAAAACATGATTATCTTCACCGTGGTGCATGGATAATTCGTGGTTGTGATCTTAAAGAATATCCTTGGCAGTAGTGCGGGGGTGATTCGATGATGTGGATTATTTATTAAGTTTGAGTCCCAAATATATAAGTGATGAAAACCTTTTAAATCATAGAAGATTGTAGATTTTATTCCCTACTTGACTTTTCTAATGGATTGCTTATTCCGCTGCAGTTAAACTTGATAGTTATTATATTTATCAGTTGAACACTGTTGAAGGCTAACGATAAATTATTCTGCATTATCTTAGTCATAATATTTCTTACTGGGCTAGTTGAGATCACCCTTTCTTTCACTGTTCTCTTCAGGAAATGAGAACATAGCTGGGACTAGTCGGGGAACAGAGTGATGGTCCTAGATGGTCCATTAGTAGTCCTCACTATTCTGTGAAATAGTGTGATAATAATTGTAATGAGGACTCCTTTTGAGTTTTTATAATCTCTAGTAGACAATATTTGTATTCAAACTCACAGTTTATGTTTTGTCGTATTGTACACGACAGTTGTATTATTAAGTTGTATTTAAATTCTGTACCATGTATCTGGCGACTCAAGATAGGTGATGTATGCCTAATTTTGGGGGGGTCATAGTTGGTATCAAAGCTTAGGGATATGATCCCTGGCTAGGATGTGAGAATAGAACTAGGAGGGGAGAGACGGAAAATTCCTTCGCTAGTATGACCTACCTATGTTTATTTGGTATTTAATTTGTCGGTCAGAATATAGGGATAATATGTTACATGTCAATTAACCTTTTTTTATGGCAGTATCTGAAAATGACATCCGAGAATGTTTAGAATAGCAATAAAGCACAGGAGACCGTTGATTCTCCACAGATCAATAATCAGGACAATGTGCAACAGGATGGCGATAATCCTCCTATAAAAAACAACACTGATCAATTAACGAATGACGGTACGTTTAAGAGCTTTTTAGAATTCATGCAACATCGGTGAAAGCTCTTGTTCATAATGCGGGGAGGAAACAATGGCAACCCACGGTTGGTCACCGCTAAAGCAATTCAAGGAGTTGGGACCACCGGAGTTTTTAGGAAAGCGAGAACCACTTAAGGCGAGACGTGGTTAAAGCGGATCACCAAGATATTTGATGTCTTGGGATGCTCCGAGGACCAAAAGGTTCCTTTGCCACCTTTATGTTGCGTGAAGAGGCGGATCACCGGTGGGAATCAGTAAACGCGTTACCCGACTGGCGCGACTCAAGATGTCTTGGGAGAAGTTCGAAGAGTTGTTCAATGACAAGTACTTTCCGAAAGCATTCGTCACATGAAGGAGGTGGAATTTATCAAGTTGGAGCAAAACAACATGGCCAGAGTGTCGCGAAGACGAAGCCAAGTTTGCCGAGTTATCCCGATTTAAGGCCCCACTTGGTTGATAATGAAGAGAGAATGACGCGAATGTTTTTAAGAGGTTTGAAGCCGGAGATACGTCAATATCTTATTTCTCATAAACTGTGTTTGTATTCAGATGTTGTCAATAGGGCTTAGTTAGTGGAGCGCGATAACGAGTCAACGCTGTGACGCCCCCAAAATAGGTATACATCACCCATTCTGAGTTGTCAATACATGGTATAGAAACAACTACAACTTTATTATTATAACATATAAACTGTGAGTTTAAATACAGATATTGCCATCTAGACAATATTCACACGCAAATAAATCCCCATCATAATTATTGATACATTATTTTACAAAAATGGTGAGGAATACAAAACAACTCTCTCTAGAACCTTCATTCCATACCCCGACTAGTACTCGCTACATTCTCGCCTCACGAGAAGAAAAAAATGGAACAACAAGGAAAAGTGAGCTCAACTAGCCCGATAAAGAATATTATGACTAAGATAATATACAAAAAAATTATCGTTAGTCTTCAACGAGGAAAAAATCTAATAGAATACAATAGACAACAAGTTTTAAATCAATATTCACAAATGAAAATAATAATTCATTAGAAGAGTTAAGTAGAGAATGCAAACTACTATCTTCTATGTATGAATTTAAAAGTTCATCGCTCATCTTTTATCCTGTAACATCAATCAATATACATCTGGAATCAAATATTCATCTTTGCACTCTGGGCCAAAGATATTCATCGATTGGTCATGTTCATCTAAACACCGATTCATCTTTGCACTACGAGCCAAAGATATTCATCAGAAATCATTCATCTTTGCACTACAGGCCAAAGATATTCAATAATATCATCATTTAAGACGAGGATGATGAAAATATTTTTAAAAAACGAATCCGGTGAAACAAAATGACAAGGATTAAGGATTAAGGATTCGTACTTTGTTTTATCCATGTCCAAAAATACCTTAAAAATAATCATAGTGGTGTAAAATTCAAGAATGATCAAAACATGGATACAATCAAAGCTAGTATCTAGAATAGATATTTTGAATGAATAGGAAAATTTTTATTTTTCGATGAATAGTCTTAGTATTAAATGAATAATCAAGTATCGTGAATAGTGTCGTATACGTGAATAGTAACCCCGACACTAAAAGTTCCAAATTTGATTAAAAAGTTCAGATCAATACTTCGGCATCATGATATTAGAATAAATAATATCATTAAAAAAATAATATCCTTTACCTCGAAAGATCGGTCTTAAATTTGAAACACCTAATATAAAGCTATGACTTGAACTTGCCATAGTATAGCAATACTCAAAGTATACTCAAAATACTCACAAGAATACGCTCGATAATATAGAGAGAAAAACTTGATTTACGGTGTGATTTTAATTCTAACCTAAGCACCCTATTTATAGGAAAATGCTTAGAACACCAAAGTAGAAAATTTAATATAATAATAATATATATATACAAATTTGTCTACGCACCTAGAACCATCTGAATTCAACAACTTGCATGTGTTTAATGAGGCTAACCAAACACAAAAACGTTTTTGTTAATTAAAACAATTAAAACTTCCAAAATCAATTATTTGAGACTTGAAACTTAAATAATTCATAATAAATAGCTCTTTTACCAGAAAAAATTGAAACTCGGGGCTTTCCATAGGAAATTCCATTATCTACAACTTTGCGAGAAGGAAGTTTTCCAAATTCCAAATGTAATTGATCGAAATCCACAAACAAAGCGATTTTACAAGCTATAATCAAATTTCAAATCGATAAATGGGGTCCACAGACATGTTTAACATGTTTTAAACATTTATTGCAACAAAAATACTCTTCCTCCTCGTATACTCATATATCCCACATTCGTTGTAAAAATATCACCATTATTATATTATTAAAATATAATAATATATTTAAATAAATTATTTTATCGAAAAAAGATAAAATTTCAATTTTCAACAATTGTCACATTAAAAATTTTCTCCATCTATATCCACATAAAATCAATATTTTTCTCATCATATGAATCAATAATTAATTATTCACAAATAATATTACGAATCACAATATTGACAACCAGCGGTTCAGGAAGAGGGGCTTTCCAATAAAAATTCTCCTTCTTGGTAGCATGATTAGGTGACCAAACCTCTCCTTAGACGAGAACTTTCTAGACATTGCCAATAATGTTATCTAATAATATTATTCAGATAATATGAATTATTGCTTCGATAATGAAAAAATCTTGTGTAATGTGACAATTATTGAAAACAACAATATATAAAATATCAACGCAAACAATTATTAAATCAATAAAATATCTTGAGCGATAATTACGTAACCATTATTGAGTAGTGCCTTCTTACGTAAGAATCAATAATTGGTTCAATACTGCAGTGTCTTCTTTGTGTTTTAACCAAGAGTATTTTAACAAGATAATAGCTTGATAACAACTACTGCTTATTTTTAAACAACTTATATTTGTCGTTTTCTTCATCCAATCGCTTTCAGTTATGGGGCCCACAAAAAAATCAAGGCCGTCAGTAATTAATATTCCCCAACAATACGAATATTCCACGACCAAACGAATATTCCCCAACAATAATGAATATTTTATAACCACTTGCTTATTCAAATATTTATGTATTTTAACCATAACTATCCACATTAATCAAATCAACCCTTATTATTTCAAAATAATAAATAGAGGAAAATAAATTTCATTTATTAATAATTTGGGGTCTTACAACCTCCCTCCTTATGAAATTTAAGTCCTCGAAATTGACGTCACGTGTGTGTGTTTGAAAAGGTGAGGATACCTCGCTTTCATTTCCGTTTCCAATTCCCGGTCATTTCTTCTATATAGCATGATTCCTCCACAAAACTTTAACTTTGTGGTATGACCTTTCATGCGTAGGACATGCTCCTTCCTATCCAAGATCTTGACAGTACCTCCTCATCGTTAAGTCTTGGCTATCTCGTCCGGTTCTAACTCTATAACGTGATTCGGGTCTTTCACATATTTACGAAGTACAGATATGTGAAACACATTATGAACACGAGACATACTCGGAGGTAACGCGAGTCGATAGGCTACATTTCCTACTCGGTCAAGAATTTGAAATGGACCAATAAATCGTGGATTGAGCTTTCCTCTCTTCCCAAATCTTGTAACTCCCTTCCGTGGAGCAACTCGCAACAATACATGATCCCCTATACTAAATTCCACGTCCTTTCGATGAAGATCCGCATAACTCTTTTGTCGATCTTGTGCCGTTTGTATACATTTTCGAATCATTTGAATCTTTTCCGTAGTCATACGTACCAACTCGGGTCCCAACAATGTTGCTTCACCCACCTCGTCCCAACATACTGGAGAGCGACATTTTCGTCCATATAATGCTTCGAATGGAGCCACACCTATACTTGCCTGATAACTGTTGTTGTAGGAGAATTCCACCAATGGTAAATACTTATCCCAACTGCCCTTAAAGTCTAGGACACAGAGTCTTAATAGATCTTCAAGAGTTTGAATAGTCCTCTCTGATTGTCCGTCCGTTTGAGGATGGTATGCCAAACTGAATCATAAATCCGTGCCCATAGCTTTTTGCAAGCTAACCCAAAATCTTGAAGTGAATCTTGGGTCACGATTGAAACTATGGATACTGGGCATGCCATGCAACCTCACAATCTCATTCACGTACATAATAGCAAGAGCGTTCAAGGAATAAGTCTCCGTGTTATCGGCAAGAAATGAAAGCGGAGACTTGGTTAATCTATCAACAAGAACTCCAAATAGTATTGATGCCTTGAGAAACCATAGGAAGACCCAGAATTGAAATCCATGGTAATGTGTTCCCACTTCCATTTCGAAATCTCAAGTGGTTGCAACGGACCCTTAGGTACTAGATGCTCCGCCTTTACACATTGACAAGTTAAACACATTGAGATAAACTTTGCAATCTCTCTCTTCATATTGTTCCACCAAAATGTATGTCGAAGATCACGATACATTTTGGTACTTCCAAGATGGATTGTAAAAGGTGTATTGTGTGCCTCCATCATAATCTTGTACTTCAAATCAGAGTCATTAGGGACACAAAGTCTGGAGTGGACTCGAAGTATTCCTTCTTCATCAATTCTTGCTTCGGAATAGCACCTTCTTGTACTTTCTTCTTCATATGCATCGCCTCAAGGCCGGTGGCTTGAAAGCAACCTTAACTTTTTCTATTAAAGTTGGCTCTATCGCGATACTTGACATCATCACACTCATTCCTGCATATGATCTTCTACTCGGCGTTAGCTACCACGTTCGCTTTTCGAGGATGGTATTGAATAGTGTGGTCGTAATCTTTCAACAACTCAAGCCAACGTCGTTCTTGCATGTTGAATTCCTTTTAACGTGAAGAAATATTTGAGGCTTTTATGGTGCGAATATATCTCCACTTTCTCCCCATATAGATAGTGCCTCCATATCTTTAAGCGCAACGATTGCTTGCCAACTCTAGATCATGAGTAGGATAATTCCTCTCATACTCTTTAAGTTATGTCATGGCATATAGGCTATGACTTTCCCACGTCGCATGAGAACACATCCTAACCCTTTGCCTAAAGCATCGTTTGTAGATAACAAATCCATCCGTACCGGATGGTATTGTTAGAACAGTGCTTGAAATGAGTCTCCTCTTGAGCTCTTGGAAACTCTTCTCGCATTCCTCGCTCCATACAATTTTGTATCCTTAGAGTTAGGCGAGTTAATGGAGTAGCGATTCTAGAAAACCCTTCCACGAATCTCCGATAATAACCAAATAAGCCCAAAAGCTACGTACTTGATCAACCGACTTGGTTGCTCCCAACTTTGTATTGCTTCAATCTTCACGGATCAACGGATACTCCATGTTTCGACACCACGTGCCAAAGGAATGCTACTTCCTCGAAGCGAACTCGCATTTCTTCAATTTGGCATATAGTTGGTTTTCACGAAGCCTTTGGAGTATCGGCTTCAAATGGTGCTCATGATCTTCACGGCTTTTGGAATATATGAGGATGTCATCAATAAAGACAACAACGAATTGATCCAAATATTCCTTGAATACTCGATTCATCATATCCATGAAAGCCATGAGGAGCATTAGTCAATCCGAAAGATATGACTAAGAATTCATAATGCCCGTCATCGAGTTCTAAAGGCGGCGTCTTTGGAATATCATCGGTTCTAATCTTCACCGATGATATCCGAACGAAGATCGATCTTTGAAAAAATTGTGCCCCTTGCAATCGGTCAAACAAGTCATCAATACGAGGTAGAGGATACCTATTCTTGATGGTGACATGGTTCAATTCCGATAGTCAATACAAAGTTGCATACTCCCGTCTTTCTTCTTTACTGAATAAAACAGAGGAGCACCCCAAGGAGATGTATTAGGGCGAATGAAACCGATGTCCAACAATTCACGTAGTTGGACCTTTAACTCCACGAAGTTCAATAGGAGCCATTCGATATGGGGTTTTAGAAATGGGCTTTGTACGGGTTCAAGATCAATAAAAATTCAACTTCACGTTACGGGGTAGACCGGAAGTTCTTCAGAAATCGTCGGGAAAAGTCAATAACAACAGGAATATTATTCAAATTTGACGTGTCTTTATTCAAATCCATAACATGGGTTAAGAAAGCTTGACATCCATTTTTCAATAAACGAATAGCTTTATGATTAGATATGACAGTGATTGATTTTAATGGTTTAGTTGCTTGAATTCGTACAATAGGTTGGTTAGGAATATGAAAACTAACAACCTTATGAAAACAATCAATTTTGGCATGATGAGTAGTTAACCAATCAATCCTAAAATCACATCAAAAGCAAGTATCTTTAAAGAGATAAGGTCAACGGTAAGGTGATGGTGCCAACTTGAATCAAACAAGATTTATAAACGATTGGATGTGATAAAAGTTTCTCTAACGGAGTTTCCACGAGATAGTCAAAGTCTAATTTCTCCGGAGTCAAGTTTAAGCGTTGAGCACAAGGCGGAGAGATAAATGAATGGGTAGCACCGTTATCAAGTAAGGTATAAACTTCGCAAGAATTTATAAATAGCTTACCGTGATCACCTCGTTTGGGTTCCTCGCATTTTGACCGATCCACAACAAACGCTCTTTTCGAGAACCGCTTGACTTTGACTTTTACGGGGACGGTCTTTTGAGTCACCGTCCCCATGAACTAGGTTTCGCTTCTGCGTACAATCTCGAAGCGATATGTCCTTACTTTCCACAATTATAGCATACCTTGAACTGTTGTGGCGCTTTGACCGATATGTCCTCTTTCCGCATTTATAGCATATAATGACCGGTGGTCGTTCTCCTCCCTTAGAACCGATCTTGCCAAAGACCTTTATCGTCTTCACATGGTCGTTGTTAAATCTCCTCTTTTTAAAATCTCCTCCGACTCGCTTCTTCTATTTTCATGGCTATGATTACCACCGAGTGGTTACCATTTTTGTCCGTCTTTTTCTTTCTCCGCCGGGTTATCGTTGTTTTGTTGATTGCTATCTCCGTATGATCCTGATTGTGGTCCCTCGGTTGACCGTGTACTTTCGTTATCTCGCTCTAATAATTGAGCCTGTTTACAACATCTTAATAGAGAAAATTTATGAGAAATGAGATATTGTCGTATCTTGGGTTTCAAACCTCTAAGAAACATCTGCGTCATCGTTCCTCATTCTCCACCAAATGAGGTGCAAACACGGATAACTCTGCAAACTTTGCCTCGTCTTTGAGACACCGTCATGTTGTTTTGTTCTAATCGATGAACTCCACTTCCTTCATATAGCCGAAT
This sequence comes from Panax quinquefolius, assembly GCA_020205615.1. Taxonomy (NCBI): domain Eukaryota; kingdom Viridiplantae; phylum Streptophyta; class Magnoliopsida; order Apiales; family Araliaceae; genus Panax; species Panax quinquefolius. Next base: position 48,955,655 of record CM035174.1, on the reverse strand, counting down.
ACTTTCGGAAAGTATTTGTCTTCAAATAGTTTCTGAAATGTCTCCAAAGACATGCCGAAGTGCATTTGGATGGAGTACGCTTCACAGACTCCCCACCAGTGAGTCCGCCTTTTACCACGGAACATAAAGGTGGCGAATGGAACCTTCGTTCCTCCGTGCATCCCAAGACATCGAATATCTTGGTAATTTGCTTGACCCATGTTTCCGCCGTGATCGGATCGCTTTCCCTTAAATTCTGGTGGTCCCAACTCTTTGAATCCTTGGGCTGTGACAACCCGTGAATTGCTATCATTTCCTCCCCGTATTTTGAACACGAGTCTCCTTATGCGATTTTACATGAACTTCAAAAGCTTCTAAACATCCCCTCGTTCATCATCCGCTTTCGGTGGTGTTGTTCACGGGAGGAACATTGCCGACTGTTGCACGTTCTCCTCATTGGTGAGTACAGAGCGTCTCCACGGTCTCATTTCCATTGTTAATATTCTCGATTAACATTCTCAAATCTTGTCATAAAATAAGGGTTAATTAAGGAAATCAATATATCACATAATATCCCTATATCTTGACCAACTAACAAATAAGCTTAGGTAGGATACACTAGCAAAAGGATTTACTCGTCTCTCCCTCCTAGTTCTATTCCCAGATCTCCGCCAGAGATCATATCCCTAAGTTCGATACCAACCGTGGCGCCCCCAAAATAGGTATACATCACCCATTACGAGTTGTCAATACATGGTACGAAACAACTACAACTTTATTATTACAACATATAAACTGTGAGTTTAAATACAGATATTGCCATCTAGACAATATCCACACGCAAATAAATCCCCATCATAATTATTGATACATTATTTTACAAAAATGGTGAGGACTACTAAACAACTCTCTCTAGAACCTTCATTCCATACCCCGACTAGTACTCGCTACATTCTCGCCTCCTGAGAAGAAAAATGGAACAACAAGGAAAAGGGTGAGCTCAACTAGCCCATAGAAGAATATTATGACTAAGATAATATACAACAAATTATCGTTAGTCTTCAACAGGAAAAATCTAATAGAATACAATAGACAACAAGTTTTAAATCAATATTACAGTGAAAATAATAATTCATTAGAAGAGTTAAGTAGAGAATGCAAACTACTATCTTCGATGTATGAATTTAAAAGTTCATCGTCTATCTTTTATCCCTGTAACATCAATCAATATACATCTAGAATCAAATATTCATCTTTGCACTACAGGCCAAAGATATTCATCAGTTGATCATGTTCATCTAAACACTTGTTCATCTTTGCACTACGGGCCAAAGATATTCATCGAAATCATTCATCTTTGCACTACAAAAGCTAAAGATATTCAATAATATCATCATTTAAGGCGAGGATGATGAAAATATTTTTAAAGAAACGAATCCAAAGTGAAACAAAATGACAAGGATTAAGGATTAAGGATTAAGTACTTTGTTTTATCCATGTCCAAAATACCTCAAAAATAATCATAGTGGTGTAAAATTCAAGAATGATCAAAATATGGATACAATCAAAGCTAGTATCCGAATAGATATTTTGGACGAAAAAGAAAATTTTCATTTTTCGATGAATAGTCTTGTTCGTGAATAATAATCAGTATCGTGAATAATGTCATTATCGTGAATAGTAACCCCGACACTAAAAGTTCCAAATTTGATTAAAAGTTCAGATCAATACTTGACATCATGATATTAGAATAAATAATATCATTAAAAAAATAATATCCTTTACCTCGAAAGATCAAGATTTCTAAATTTGAAACACCTAATATATAAGCTATGACTTGAACTTGCAAGTATAGCAATACTCAAAGTATACTCAAAATACTCACAAGAATACGCTCGATAATATAGAGAGAAAACTTGATTTTACGGTGTGATTTTCAATTCTAACCTAAGCACCCTATTTATAGGAAAATGCTTAGAACACCAAAGTAGAAAATTTAATATAATAATAATATATATATACAAATTTGTCTACGCACCTAGAACCATCTGAATTCAGCAACTTGCATGTGTTTAATGAGGCTAACCAAACACAAAAATGTTTTTGTTAATTTAAACAATTAAAACTTCCAAAAATCAATTATTTCGGAGCTTCGGAACTTAAATAATTCATAATAAATAGCTCTTTTATCAGAAAAATTCAAAACTCACGATTTTTCATAGGAAATTCCATTATCTACAACTTTGCGGAAGGAAGTTTTTCCAAATTCCAAACAGAAATTGACCGAAATCCACAAACGGGCGATTTTACAAGCTATAATCAAATTTCAGTCAATAAATGGGGTCCACCGACATGTTTAACATGTTTTAAATATTTATTGCAACAAAAATACTCTTCCTCCTCGTATACTCATATATCCCACATTCGTTGTAAAAATATCATCATTATTATATTATTAAAATATAATAATATTTTAATAATTCGTATTAACCCTAGTACAAAACCCATTTCTAAAACCCTCAAATATTTTCTTCACCTAAAATGAACGTGTAATGTGCCAAAAACGTTGGCTCGAGCTGTTGAAGATTACGATCGTACCATTCAATACCATCGTGGGAAAAATGAACGTGGTAGTTGACGAGTTGAGTAGAAGATCGTATGCATTTACGAGTGTGATGTTGTTAACACAAAGACTCATTTCGTATAACTTACAAATGATGGAGATAGAGTTAAAGACTCTAGGGACCCACGTGAAGATAACGAATATATGATTAGAATAGACTTGAATTGATAAAGTTAAAGCTGCTCAAGCTACATACTCAGAGCTGATGAATGTGAAGAAGAAGGTTCAAGAGGGCATTATTTTAGAAGCAAGAATCGATGAAGAGAGGAAATCTCAACCCTCGATTTTATTGGCCCATTTGAAATCCTTGATCGAATAGGAACTGTGGCTTATAGACTCGTTTTACCGCCAAGTATGTCGCGTGTTCATAACGTTTTAACGTATCGATGTTACGTAAATATGTGGACGACCCGAACCACATTATTAATTTAGAATCGGACGGGATAGCAGAAGATTTAACGTATGAGGAGATACGTGTTAAAATCTTGGATAAGAAGGATCGTATTCAACACTCAAAGGTTATACCTCAAGAATTAAAATCTGAAATGAAGTCAAGGTATCCTCACCTCTTCGGCATACAAGGTACATACGTAAATTTCGAGGGCGAAATTTCATAAGAAGGGGAGATTGTGAGACCCCAGATTTTATGAATAAAGATTTAATTTTCTCGAAATAATTTTTTTTATATTATGGTGTTGATTTGATGTAATGTTATAGTTGTGGGTAATATTTACAAATTTTGCAAAGTAAGCAAGTGGTTGTATAATATTCGATTGGTCGGGGAATATTTTTTTTGTCGGGAAATATCCGTAAGACGGTACAATCATTGGTGGACTCCACAACAGAATTATTGTCGGATAGAGAAAATGACAAAAATAACTTATGAAAATAACGGCGAAAGTTTTACCGTTAACTGTTGAAACACCCGGTGTTAAAAATACGATGTCTGGCGTGGTTCGCACGATAGCACGATATTGATTATTGATGCTTACGTGAGAAGTCACTCGATTATACTCAATTATTGCTACATATAATTGTTGCATCATATCTCTCATATTATTGATTCAATTATTGTTACAGTATCATCTGCATAATATGATATATTGTTCAATCGGGTATTCGGGACACTTTTCGTGTCAGAGTACTATTCATGAGTTACTATTCACGAGTTACTATTCATGAGTTACTATTCACGAGTTACTATTCACAAGTTACTATTCACGAGTTACTATTCATGAGTTACTATTCATGAGTTACTATTCACAAGTTACTATTCACCCAGTTACTATTCACTCTAGTATTGTGCATTCTAATTATTTGGGTACAATATTATTCCATGAGGAGATGCGCTAATTTTTCGAATAGTTGGTTGAAGATATAATAATAAGTCAATATGGACATTGGTGGAGTTATAATAGTAAATCAATATGGATCATTGGTTTAAAGTTTTAATAGTAAATCAGTATGGACCGTTATTTTAAGTTTTAATAGTAAACCAATATGGACCGTCCATTTAATAGTAAATCAATCTAGACCGTTCATGAATTAGTTAATATTCATTCCATTTTCCTATAAATAGAAGCTCATTCCTTCATTATTTCTTACGAATTCACTGAAACTCTAGAGAGAGAATTATAAGAGAACCTATAGAAAAGTATTCTGCTACTTCTCTACTCTTATATTCAGTTTCTTTTCTGATGAGGATGTTATTTGTTGTACTCATGAAGATAACTTCTGTTATTCCATTATTTATTTTTCTGTTGGAATAACCTGTATACGCGGGGCTACCCTATACATGGTAACATTCTTCTAATATTCCGTTCTTTATTATTCTCGTTTTAATATCCTATCGTCGCGTTCTGTGGGACTGTTCCATTATTTATTATTCAGCCGAAATATCCTATCTGCGTAAAAATATCATATATGCATGCGTTCTGGCGGACACAGTTCCATTATTTATTATTACAATAAATATCACATGCATTGCCTTTTTACGGGACTGGTTCCATTATTTATTATTACATTCGAAATATCCTATTTGTGCGTTTACGGGACTGGTTCCATTATTTATTATTACATTGGAATAACTTTTTGCTGTCGCGATCTTCATCGCATGCATGGTGATTTCTTTTGCTATTCCATTCTTTATTATACTCAGTTGGTTAAAACTTTGACTTCTATACCCATAAAATTAGTGGAATATCTTTGATATTTGGGCTCCATCCAGTATCTTTTCATGGAAATATTCTTCTGAGTATTCTTGAATTTTACTCTACAAAGTAGTATCATGTTGACAATTTGAACGTTATCAGTTCCTGGATAAATTAATTCTTGAACTTGTTTTATTGAATTCTTATATCATTATCATCATCCTCATGCTTATATTATGTTGAAAGTCATCTGTGGCCTGTAGTGCATAGATGGACTTGGTATGATTATAACCAGGGATTATTCGGTATAATCATAACCGTAATGTTACAAATGATGTGAAAAAAATCCTTATTGGCCCGTAGTGCATTGATGGACAGTTTTTGGTATGATTATGGCTATGGATTCTCTTTGGCCATAGTGCAAAGATGAATTGTTTTATGGCATAATCAGGACCGTTGATGAAAACAAAATTATCTTAAGCCGTGGTGAATGGATAATTCGTGATCGTGATACTAAAGAATATCATTGGCCGTAGTGCAGGGGTGATTCGATGATGTGGATTATTTATTAAGCTGAGTCTCAGCGATAAAAGTGATGAAAAACCTTTTAAATCATAGAAGATAGTAGATTTTATTCCCTACTTGACTCTTCTAATGGATTGCTTGTTCCGCTGTAGTTAAACTTGATAGTTATTATATTTTATTAGTTGAACACTGTTGAAGGCTAACGATAAACTATTCTGCATTATCTTAGTCATAATATTTCTTACTGGGCTAGTTGAGATCACCCTTTCTTTCACTTTGTTCTCTTGAAAAATGAGAACGTAAATTGGACTAGTAGGGAAACAGTGATGGTCCTAGATGGTGCATTAGTAATCCTCACTATTCTGTGAAATAGTGTGATAATAATTGTAATGAGGACTCCTTTTTAGTTTGTATAATCTCTAGTAGACAATATTTGTATTCAAACTCACAGTTTATGGTTTGTCGTATTGTACACGACAGTTGTATTATTAAGTTGTATTTAAATTCTGTACCATGTATCTGGCGACTCAAGATGGGTGATGTATACCTAATTTTGGGGGCGTCACACCAGGGACCCACGTGATGATGGCGAATATACGAGTAGAACAAACTCTAATCGATAAAGTTAAAGCTGCTCATGCTACAGACCTGGAGCTGATGCGTATGCGGAAGAAAGTGCAAGAAGGTGCTATGCCGGAAGCAAGAATCGATGAAGAAGGAATACTTCGAGTCAACTCCAGACTTTGTGTTCCTAACGACCTTGATTTAAAGTATAAAATCATGATGGGGGCGTACAACACACCATTTGCAATCCATCATGGGAGTAACAAAATGTATCATGATCTTCGAGATACATTTTGGTGGAGCAATATGAAGAGAAAGATAACAGAGTTTATCTCAAGGTGTTTAACTTGTCAACGAGTCAAGGGGGAGTATCAAGTACCAAAAGGTCCGTTGCAACCACTTGAAATTTCAGAATTGAAGTGGGAGCACATTACCATGGATTTCGTTACTGGTCTTCCCAAGGTTTCTCAAGGCATAGATGCAATTTGGGTCATCGTTGATAGATTGACCAAGTCTGCTCATTTCTTACCTATACGAGAAACTTATACACTTGAACGTCTTGCTCGTATGTACATAAACAAGATTGTAAGATTGCATGGTATGCCAGTATCCATAGTTTCTGATCGAGACCCAAGATTCACTTCAAGATTTTGGGTTAGTTTGCAAAAAGCTATGGGCACGAATTTACGATTTAGTTCGGCTTATCATCCTCAAATGGATGGGCAGTCAAAGAGAACTATTCAAACTCTTGAAGATCTATTAAGACACTGTGTCCTTGACTTCAAGGGAAGTTGGGACAAGTTCTTACCATTGGTGGAGTTTTCCTACAACAACAATTATCAATCAAGTATTGGCATGGCTCCATTCGAGGCGATGTATGGAAGAAAATGTCGTTCTCCAGTATACTGGGATGAGGTGGGTGAAGCAACGTTGTTGGGATCAGAGTTGGTATGTATGACGACGGAAAAGATTCAAATGATCCGACAACGTATAAAAACCTCACAAGATCGTCAAAAGAGTTTTACTGATCTTCATCGAAAAGACGTGGAATTTAATGTTGGAGAGCATGTGTTGTTACGTGTGGCACCATGGAAAGGAGTTACGAGATTTGGAAAGAGAGGAAAGCTCAATCCTCGATTCATTTGCGCATTTGAAATACTTGACCGAGTAGGAACTGTGGCTTATAGACTCGCGTTACCGCCAAGTATGTCTCGTGTTCATAACGCTTTTCATATATCCATGTTACATAAATATGTGGAAGACCCGAACCACATTATTGAGTTAGAACCGGACAAAATAACGGAAGATTTAACGTATGAAGAGGTTCCTATTAAAATCTTGGATAAGAAAGAACATATTATACGCTCCAAGGTTATACCTCAAGTCAAAATTTTGTGGAGAAACCACGATGTTGAGGAAAGGACCTGGGAGTTAGAATTTGAAATGAGATCAAGGTATCCTTACCTCTTCGTCATACCAGGTATGTACCCTAATTTCGAGGGCGAAATTTCATAAGAAGGTGAGGTTGTAAGACCCAAACTTTTATGAATAAAGATGAATTTTCTATAAATATCATTTTTGAATATTAAGGAGTAAATTTGAAATAATGTTATAGTTGTGGGTAATATTTATAAATTTTGCAAAGTAAGCAAGTTGTTATATTATATTCGATTGGTCGGGGAATATTCATTTTAACAGGGAATATTTGTACGATGGCACAATCATTGGTGGACCCCACAAACGAAATTATTATCGGATTTAGAAAATGACAAAAATATCTTTTTATGAAAATAACGGCGGAAATTTTACCGTTAACTGTTGAAACACCCGGTGTTAAAAGTACAGTAATATGCGTGGTTGCATAGTAGCACACGGTATTGATTATTGATACTTACGTAAGCAAACACTCAGTTTTGTTCAATTATTGCTACAGTAATTGTTGCATAGTATCTCACGCTATTTGATTCAATTATTGTCGATATTTTATATATTATTTAATCAATAATTGAGATGACAGAGTAATTAATATTATTATTTGGAATATTGACAATGTCTAGAAGTTCTGTCAATGAGAGGTTTGGTCACCTAATTGCGCGCCAATAGGGAGAAATCCTTATTGGAAAGCCCCCTCTTTCCTAGGAAGGACCTGGTTGTTAAATATTGCGAATTATAATAGTGATGATAAATGTTGTTAAAAATATTGAGAGGATTTTTATGAAGTTATTGTTGTAAATTTTTCTTATTATTTAGATCCCCATTTACCCATTTTTCAAAATAATCGGTAGAAAATTATTTAATATAATAAAGATGGGGCCACAAGTGATGATGACTTTTGGTGGGGCCCACAAGAGTTGATAACATTTGAAATTGGGGGGAGAGTTTACGTATTAGTAAGGGAATGTATATATTATATATATATATATATATATATATATAAACTAAATGTGTGTATATATATATTTAGCACATGTATGAATATATATATATATATATATATATATATATATATTGCAATTGATTTGTCTTTGCCGTAAGGCAAAGGTTATATTATTATTATATATATATAAATTTTATAAGTTTTGTTTTATTTGATTTTAAATAGAATATATTATATATTATTTAAAGTTTTTGTTTTATTAGAATATTTTATTGCACAGTAATACACAGTAAAAATCAAATTTCAGAAAGTTTCGTCGATTGAGCGCCCGTGATGGTTTTACTGTTGGTCCATGAATTTTTTTCTCTAAATAGTATCCTTTCCATTCTCCTATAAATAGGATGCTTAATTAGAATTGAAAATCACACCAGAATCAGAGAATTCTTCTTCTATAATATTGAGAGTATTTCTTTAGAGTTTTAGAAAGCTTTGAGCGTAGAAAATAGTGAAGAATATCTCCACCCTACAAGTCGGAATACTTTTCTTTTCAAGGTAAGGGATGTTATTTTTATTCAATATTCGCTTGAAATAATATTTTCTTCCATACTCTATAGTATGTAAGTAATATTATTTCATTTCAGATTTCGAATTTTATACTCATTTGGTAAAAGTTTTGGCTTCTATACTCCATGAAATTAGTAGAATATCCTTCATATATGCGTTTCATCCAGTATCTTTTCATTGAAATATTATTCTGAGCATTTTTGATAAGTTTTAACTTTTTCACGCCAGAGTACTATTCACGGGGTTACTATTCCCGATTTACTATTCACTCGAGTACTATTCAACCGGGGTACTATTCATGATAAAAATTGATTCGTTATCGGTCCAAATTATTTTTGGTACAATATTATTCTTGAATTTTACTCCACAAAGCAGTATCATGTTGACAATTTGGACGTTAATGAATTCTGGATAAATTAAATTATAAATCTTTAAAATTTATCCTTGAACTTGTTTTATTGAATTCTTGTATCATTGTCGTTATCCTCATGTTTATATTATGTTGAAAGTCATATGTGGCCTGTACTGCATAGATGGACTTGGTATGATTATGACCAGAGATTATTCGGTATAATCATGACCGTAATGATACAAATGATATGGTAAAAGTCCTCATTGGCCGTAGTGCATTGATGGACAGTTGTTGGCATGATCATGACCATTGATGAATACACAAATTTTCTTCGCCCGTAGTGCATGGATAATTTGTGGTCGTGATACTAATGAATATCCTTGGCCGTAGTGCAGGGATGATGTGGATTATTTATTAAGCTGAGTCTCTGCGATAAAAGTGATGAAAAACCTTTTAAATCATAGAAGATAATAGATTTTATTCTCTACTTGACTCTTCTAATGGATTATTTGTTCCGCTGCAGTTAAACTTGATGTTTGGTATATTTTATCAGTTTAACACTGTTGAAGGCTAAGGATAAATTATTCTGCATTATCTTAGTCATAATATTTCTTATTGGGCTAGTTGAGCTCACCATTTTACTTTCATTGTTCTCTTCAGGAAATGAGAACGTAGTCGGGACTAGTCGGGGAACAGAGTGACGGTTTAGATGATAGCATTAGTAGTCCTCACTATTCTATGAAATAGTGTGATAATAAATGTATTGAGGACTTATTTTGAGTTTGAATACTATCTAGAAGATAATATTCTTGTTTAAACTTTCAGCTATGTTTTGTCGTATTTTACACGACAGTTGTATTATTAAGTTGTATTTGAATTTTGTACCATGTATTTGGTGACTCAAGATGGGTGATGTATACCTATTTTGGGGGCGTCACAAATACCATCGTGGAAAAGCGAATGTGGTAGCTAACGTGTTGAGTAGAAGATCGTATGAGTTTACGAGTGCGATATTGTTAACACAAAGACCCATTTCGTATGACTTACAAAAGATGGAGATAGAGTTAACGATTCCAATAACCTGCGTGAAGATAACGACTATACGATTAGAATTGACTTTAATGGATAAAGTTAAAGATGCTGAAGCTATAGACCCGGAGCTGATGCGTATGAAGAAGAAGGTACAAGAATGTGTTATTCCAGAAGCAAGAGTCGATGAAGAGAGGAAATCTCAACCCTCGATTTATTGGTCCATTTGAAATCCTCAATCGAGTAGGAACTATGGCCTATAAACTCGCTTTACCGCTAAGTACGTCGCATGTTCAAAACATTTTTCCCATATCGATGTTACGTAAATATGTGGACGACCCTAACCACATTATTGAGTTAGAACCAGACGAGAAAGCGAAAGATTTAACGTACGCGGAGGTACCAGTTAAGATCTTGGATATGAAAGAGCATGTCCTACGCACAAAGGTTATACCACAAGTCAAGGTTTTGTGGAGGAACTGTGCTATTGAAAATAACATGGGAGTTAGAATTGGAAATGAAAGCGAGGTACCCTCATCTTTTCAAAAAATAAGGTACATACGTCAATTTCGAGAACAAAATTTCATAAGGAGTGGAGGTTGTAAGACCCCAACTTTTTATAAATAAAATTGAATTTCCTCTATTTATTATTTTGAAATAGTATGGGGTTGATTTGATTAATATGGTTAGTTATGGGTAAAATGCGCAAATATTTTAAATAAACAAGTGGTTATAAAATATTCATTGTTGTCGGGAAATATTCATTGGTCGTGGGATATTCTTGCTGTCGGGGAATATTCGTACGACGGCACAACCATTTGTGGGCCCCATAATGGAAAACTGTCAGATGAAGAAAACAACAAGTATGAGTTTTTTTTATAAATAACGGCTATTACCGTTAACACTGTTGGAATACCCGATAGTTAAAATACAGTAATGCACTGTGTTGTACAGTAGCATACAGTATTGCACCAATTATTGATTTTTACATTAGAAGTCACTACTCAATAATTGTTATAGTAATTATTGTTCAATATTTTATTTTATTGATTCAATAATTGCTACATTGATATTTTATATTATTGTTATTTCAATAATTGTCACTGCATAGTATTTCAAATTATAAGAACAATAATTTATATTATTTGAATAATATTATTATATAGCATTATTGGCAATGTCTAAGGAAGTTCTGTCTAGGAAAGAGGTTTGGTCACCTGTTGTCATTATTGTTATTCTATAATATTATTTGTGAATATTTAATTTATGTGGATATAAATGAAAGAATTAATGATGAGGTGTTTTATCAGTATTTTTTCGGAATAGATGAATTTTTAGAAAAGTGACAATTGTTGAAAATTGATATTTTATCTATATTATTATACTACATTATAAATGTATAATGTGATAATATAATAATATAATAACGGTGATATTTTTACAATGAATGTGCGATATATGAATAAATGAGGAGGAAGAGTATTTTTGTTACAATAAATGCTAATAACATGTTAAACATTTTAGTGGGCCCCGTTTTTGACTAAAATTTGATTATAGCCTACAAGATCATCCGTATGTTGATTTCGGTCAATATGTGCTCACATGATTCCTAGGCTTACATGATGCCGCAATTGATACGAAAGCAATAAGAAGTTATATATATAAAAGTTGTACATGTATATATATATATATACATTTATGTAACGACCCCAAAATAGGTCCATTCCATCCAACCCATTCTGAGTCGCCAAATACATGGTACAGAAAACAACTACAACTTTATTACAACAATTGTCATGCAAAATACAACAACACATATGCTGTGAGTTTGGATACAAATATATATCAACTGTGACTCATGTCCTAACCGTGGACAGCACCTCATAATGACACCTTACATAAAGGTATAGTCGAAAACTGTTTTAGAAATTAGAATCTTTGGGAAGTGCTCAAGGAAACCTTCATACATGGGAGGCCATGCGTCTAGGTTATTATAGATATCATACGGCCACAGAATTATCCTTGGTTGACCCAATAGACCCCAAAGAAAAATGAGAAGATTACTATCATATTCTTCCCAATGGCGAGTCTTCTCTTGACATATCATTATCTCCACTATCGCTAATTGAGAGTTATATTTCAAATAGACTCCAAGATCATATAGATAGTGATGGTAGATATACTCAGCAAATGGATGAGCACAACCCTGTCTTATGATGACACGAGGTTGTATGTCATTAGAAATCTTGTATGATAGTGGCAAAACACCCTTCCAAGTTAAATTCACCTCACCCTCAACATCTACAGACCACCGTTCTATTCCCTTGTTATTCCCCCGCTCGACCAGCTACACTTTTATTACCTGAAATGAATTGTGAAGCAAAAGGGTGAGCACAACTAGCTCAGTAAAGAATATCATGACTAAAGATAAATAAATTATCAATAGCCTTCAACAGTAATAAATCAGAGATTTAGAACATATGGTAGATGATAAAACTTTTCAACCATAGTTGCAGTGGAATGATCAATCCATTAGAAGAGTCAAATAGACTATAAAGTCTATTATCTTCTCCATGTTAAAAATACACCAACAATGTTTTATCCTTGTAACATCAATCTACAATTCCTGTCCACAATCACATGTATAACTAATAATCGTAATTGTAGTTCTAAATTCCTTTTCTCATCCAAGACAAAGATAATTTTCATCACCTGAAACATCAAAGATTATTGTTATACCAAATCACAGTTTATTTTCATAATCCTACTAATAAATTCATCTTTGCACTACGGCCAAAGATATTCATCAACAAGTCATCTTTTTACTTCGGCCAAAGATATTCATCAACAAGTCATCTTTACTCTGAAAGCCAAAGATATTCATCGATTAGTCATGTTCATCTAAACACTGCTCATCTTTGCACTACGGGCCAAGATATTCATCAGAAATCATTCATCTTTGCACTACAGGCCAAAGATATTCCGTTATATCATCATTTAGGACTGAGGATGATGAAAAATATTTTACAGAAAAAGAATCCAGTGAAACAAAAGAACAAATATTAAGGATTCGTACTTTAAACAATTCCCGTTCAAAAATACTTCATAAATAACCAAAGTGGAGTAAAATTCAAGAATGAAGACCAAAACATAGATCCAATCAAAGATAGTATCTAGAATAGATATTTTGGACACAAAGAAGAAATTTTATTTTTTTCGGTGAATAGTGCTGTATTCGTGAATAGTGCCGTATACATGAATAGTGTCGTACACATGAATAGTAACTCCGACACCAAAAGATAGAAATTTCACAAAAACATCATCACGCTTCGTGAATAGTACTCGTGAATAGTAACTCGTGAATAGTAAATCGTGAATAGTAACCCCGACATGAAAAAGTTCCAAATTTGATAAAAAATTAAAACCAATATTTCAGCATAATGATATTGAAGAAATAATATCATTTATGAAGAAAATAATCTCCCTTACAATCCCTTACCTCAGAAAGAATAGTACATCTAACTGGAATCTGGATATAGTGCTGAAAGAACTTGCAACGTATAGAGCAGCAATAATCAAAGTACTAAAATACTCACAAAATACGCTCGATATAATAGAGAGAGAAAGAGAGAGAAATCTTTAGTTTCTAGTATGATTTTCAATTTTAATCTAAGCACCCTATTTATAGGAAAATGCTTAGAACACCAAAGCTGAAAATTTAATAAAATATTATTATTATTATTATAAAATTTGCACGCCAACCTCTTGACAACTGATTTCAGTACATTCCAACAACCAAAACCATCAACAAAACATTTTTCTCAATTAATTTATTTAAAACTCCAAATAATAATAATTAATTAATCCGGAACTTCAATAATTCATAATAAATAGCCCTTTTATCAAAAAATTCGAATCTCGCGAATTTTTATAGGAAATTCAATTCTCTACAACTTTGCAGAAGAAAGTTTTTCCAAATTCAAAACAGAAATTGACCGAAATCCAAAAATGGACGATTTTACAGGCTATAATCAAATTTCTGTCAAGAAATGGGTCCACTAACATGTTTAACATGTTTTTAGTATTTATTGCAATAAAAATACTCTTCCTCCTCATATACTCATATATCCCACATTCATTGTAAAAATATCACCATTATTATATTATTAAAATATAATAATATATTAAAATGAATTATTTTATCAGAAAAAGATAAAATATTAATTTTCAACAATTGTCACATTAAAAATTTTGTCCATCTATATCCACATAAAATGAATATTTTCCTTATCATATAAATCAATAATTAATTATTCACAAATAATATTACAGAATCACAATAATGACAACCAGATAGTTCCCAGGAAAGAGGGGGTTTTCCAATAAGGATTTCTCCTTACTGGCGCGTAATTAGGTGACCAAACCTCTTCTTAGACAGAACTTTCTAGACATTGCCAATAATGTTATCTAATAATTTTATTCAGATAATATGAATTATTGCTCCGATAATGGAAAATACTGTGTAGTGACAATTATTGAAGCAAAGAATAATATAAAATATCAACGCAAACAATTATTGAATCAATAAAATATAATAATCGAACATTAATTCTTCAACAATTATTCATGAGTGCCTTCTTACGTAAAATTAATAATTCAAAAATACTTTGTGCAATCTGCGTGTGATCTTTGTGCGATAATGTATTACTTTACTTTACCCACCGGTATTCCAACAATGTTAACGGTAACCACTACTACGCCGTTATTTATAAAAACTTTAATTTGTTGTTTTCTTCATCCGATGATGAATTACATTATGGGGCCCACAAATGGTTGCGTCGTCGCATTTAATATTCCCAACGAAAAGAATATTCCACGACCAAACGAATATTCCCAAACAACAATGAATATTTTATAACCACTTGCTTATTTTGAAAACTTTACATATATCACCCTTAACTTTAAACTTTTATCAATTTAACCATTTCTTTGAATAGAAAAATTGAATACTTTTATTTCATAAAATTCGGTCTTACAATCTCCCTCCTTATGAAATTTAAGCCCTCGAAATTTACATACCAGTATTTCAAAGAGTTAAGAATACCTTGCTTTCATTTGATTCCATCTTTCCCGTGTCATCATGCACTACAACAAAAGCTTATCATCGACCATTATCGACAACCGCACTTTTCGGTCAGTAGATAGCTATCTCTGACCGAAAAGGGCGATCGTGATAGTCGTCGCATAAAATCTGGTCGCTGGGATGCACATTAGCGACCACTATTAGCGACCGAGATATCTGCGACCATGATGAGCGAATCGAAATGACAAATCTGATTATTTGAAATGAAATCGACATGGTCCAGGCCAAAGTGACATGGTCCACGCGATGTCGTGACCATTATCGGCGACCATCTGCGATCACGATAGTATCTATGCGTCGCTAATAACGTTCAGCGACCGCATGCGGTCGCTGATATGAAAAAATTATTCTGACCATTTTTTTTTTGCATTTTGCGAATTCCCAAAACACATGCTTTTCTCTACCTTTATCCCAACACACATACACACCAAGATAAACAACATACAAAACAATATAAACATCCATCGTCCACCAACACATACACCAAACTAGTATATAAACCTTTAAAAACCAATATGATTTGAATAAATATAATAACATTTCAAAACTTGTTTAAGTAACATATATACAAACATCCAAATAATGAATATACAAGTACAAGGTTATGTCAAGCGTCATCCCTCCTCGATCACCCCATAATTAACAAAATAATAAAATAGTTTAGTACATAAACATGGCATGTTGATATAAACATGTATATATATGAATATAAAATGACAATAAACAAAAGTTGCATTTAAATAGTTTAGTACATAAACATGATAATGATATAAAAACATGTATTGCTAAACATACATTTCATGAGTTCAAGTGTCAATGTCGATTCGAGAATCATCTGGTATACGTGTTGCGATTCATAACCATCATCTGCTTGATTACGTGTCGATTCAATCGAATAACTCTTCCTCCTCGATGTCAATGTCATCCGACACAAGTATTGACTCGGGATCTAATTCATATGGTTCATCTCCACCATCTAACTGGATTACTTCATTGTTGTCCTCCACATTTATTATAGTCTGACTATGAAGCATCTCGCTCTTGGTAAATCTCCCCATCAACTAATTTTACACGACTACGGCGGGGAGTATAAATTACAACTTGCCAATCAGTGGTGGTCTATCCCTTTTCCTAACAGGACTAGGAGTGTAGTATACTTGTACTGTTTGAGTTGGTAAAACAAACGGTTCGTTGGAGTACGCAGACCTATGGAGGTCAATATCGACGATTCCATGTCTGTCAACACGTATCCCTTTTTCTGAATCAAACCAACGGCACTTGATCAAGTGAATATGACCCCCGTACGTGCCCTTGTACGACAACTCTACGATTTCCTCCAACTCCCCATAAAAGGCACGACCAAGCTCATTGTAACAATCTCATTGGACACACACTCCAGAGTTCGTTGTTCTTTTACCGCGCCCATATGCCTTTGTGTAAATAGGCTCGTTAATAGTATAAATGTTCGCAACTACCCGACTAATAAAAAAAATTCGCCAGAGTCTCCCCTATAATATGGACTAGCCACATGCACGACAGCATGCATATAAAGTCATTTCTAGGCACCCAAGACACAAACCAAGAGAAATATACAAATTCCCAATATAATAAGACCAAAACAATAACGATAAATCAGTATCAAGACTAGATAAACCAAATTACAGCTCTAGAAAACACACTAATAAACCAAATTACAGCTCTAGATCCAATCTAGGTTTGTGTCTATCAATGGGTAAAACAGTATCAAGACTAGATAAACCAAAGCAGTCTACGGGGTTTTAGGAATGGAATTTATAGGAAGATTAGCGGGGGAACCACCAAGAATAAGTACACTAAAATAAAATCAAAAAATAATCCTACAAAATTTGCTATTGCAAAACAGAATAAGGAAACTAAAAGTTTAGGGATATACGTGTCAGGGCATGAAACTTAATTTCCAATATATCAAACCCAAGTTACTATTCCATATATATATATCAAATATATCAAATATACACACTATGCCTAAACATGCATAAACAAACCAAAAATTGATACATTCTTTTCTGTTCATACATTACATATCAAACTCAAATTTATACAAATTAAAACTTAATTGTAGAATATGTATTTAAACAAATCAAACACTAATTGCAGTATACAATACAATACATATCAAATCCAAATTTCCAATATATCAAACCCAAGTTGAATTCAGCCTCGATTAATATATAACAAATTAAACCCTAGATTAAATTTCAAAACTCAAATTGAACACTAATTCATTCGAGGATTCATCATTTTTATAACAAAATAAATTAAAACCCTAAATTAAACACAAATTCTAGCATATTAAACAAACAAATTAAACCCAAAATTAGTTTACCGGTGTGGTGAAGTGGTGGTGCGGCGGTGGTGAAGCGGGTAGTGCAGCGGTGGTGCGGCGCAGGTCTCCTCTCTTCCCTACTCCCTCTTCTCCCTCGTATCTCTCTTTTTTTTTTCTTCTCTAATGATATCGCGAACACGAGTGCGAATAAGTTTTAGTTGATTAGCGGCCGGCGTCCAGTGACCGCTTACGATCGATGATTTTTATGACGTGGCCTTTAGCGATAGCATTGCGATCGGGTCCGATATATATGGTCGCAACAAATAAACGCGCCACCTTTTTCGCACCAATTTTGGGAGGAAACTAATGTCAAATGACAAAGCGGCGACAGCGTGCGATCGTTGATAATAAATGCGACCAGATTCAATTACGGTCGCTGATGTTGGTCGCTAAAAGTATTATCTGCGACCGGATATGCGGTCGCTGATATCCTTGGTTGCTGATAGGCCTTTTTCTTGTAATGATGATTTCTCAATTGCTCATCTCCTGTATTTCAGATATCATTCTAGAATACAGCTTCAAATTTAACAAATTAACATATCACATAATATCCGTATATTATGACCGACCAATAATTAAGCTTAGGTAGGACAAACTAGCGAAGGATTTACTCATCTCTCCCTTCCTAGTTCTAATCCCGATCTCCGCCAGAGATCATATCCCTAAGCTCTGATACCAAATATAACGACTCCAAGATAGGTCCATTCCATCCAACCCATTCTGAGTCGCCAAATACATGGTACAGAAAACAGCTACAACTTTATTACAACAATTGTCGTGCAAAATACAACAACACATATGCTGTGAGTTTGGATACAAATATATATCAACTGTGACTCATGTCCCAACCGTGGACAACACCTCATAATGACACCTTACATAAAGGTATAGTCGAAAACTATTTTAGAAATTAGAATCTTTGGAAAGTGCTCAAGGAAACCTTCGTACATGGGAGACCATGCGTCTAGGTTATTATAGATATCATATGGCCACAGAATTATCCTTGGTTGACCCAATAGACCCAAAGAAAAAGGAGAAGATTACTATCATATTCTTCCCAATGACGAGTCTTCTCTTGACATATCATTATCTCCACTGTCTCTAATTGAGAGTTATATTTCAAGTAGACTCCAAGATCATATAGATAGTGCAGGTAGATATACTCAGCAAGTGGATGAGCACAACCCTGTCTTATGATGACACGAGGTTGTATGTCATTAGACATCTTGTATGATAGTGGCAAAACACCCTTCCAAGTTAAATTCACCTCACCCTCAACATCTATAGACCACCGTTCTATTCCCTTGTTATTCCCCCGCTCGACCAGCTACACTTTTATTACCTGAAAGGAATTGTGAAGCAAAAGGGTGAGCACAACTAGCTCAGTAAAGAATATCATGACTAAAGATAAATAAATTATCAATAGCCTTCAACAGTAATAAATCAGAGATTTAGAACATATGGTAGATGATAAAACTTTTCAACCATAGTTGCAGCGGAATGAGCAATCCATTAGTAGTGTCAAATAGACTATAAAGTCTATTATCTTCTCCATGTTAAAAATCCACCAACAATGTTTTATCCCTGAAACATCAATCAACAATTCCTGTCCACAATCACATGTATAACTCATAATCGTAATTGTAGTTCTAAATTCCTTTTCTCATCCAGGACAAAGATAATTTTCATCACCTGAAACATCAAAGATTATGGTTATAGCAAATCACAATTTATGTTCATAATCCTACTAATAAATTCATCTTTGCCCTACGGCCAAAGATATTCATCAACAAGTCATCTTTGCACTACAGGCCAAAGATATTCATCAACAAGTCATCTTTGCACTACAGGCCACAGATATTCATCAGTTGGTCATGTTCATCTAAACACCTGTTCATCTTTGCACTACGGGCCAAAGATATTCATCAGAAATCATTCATCTTTGCACTACAGGCCAAAGATATTCCGTTATATCATCATTTAGGACTGAGGATGATGAAAAATATTTTAAAGAAAAAGAATCAAGTGAAACAAAAGAACAAATATTAAGGATTCGTACTTTAAACAATTCCCGTTCAAAAATACTTCATAAATAACTAGAGTGGAGTAAAATTCAAGAATGAAGACCAAAACATAGATCCAATCAAAGATAGTATCCAGAATAGATATTTTGGACAAAAAGAAGAAATTTCATTTTTTCTAATTGAATAGTGTCGTATTCGTGAATAATGTAGATATCGTGAATAGTCCGCATACGTGAATATAACTCTTCACACCAAAAGATAGAAATTTCACAAAAACATCATCACGCTTCGTGAATAGTACTCATGAATAGTAACTCGTGAATATTAACTCATGAATAGTAACTCGTGAATAGTAACCCCGACATGAAAAAGTTCTAAATTTGATAAAAAATTCAAATCAATATTTCAGCATAAGGATATTGAAGAAATAATATCATTTATGAAGAAAATAATCTCCCTTACAATCCCTTACCTCGAAAAATAATAGTACTTAATATAGAATACTTTTGGATATAAGTCTTTGAAAGAACTTGCACCGTATAGTAATACTCAAAGTACTAAAATACTCACAAAATACGCTTCGATATAATAGAGAGAAAGAGAGAAATCTTTAGTTTACGGTGTGATTTTCAATTCTAACCTAAGCACCCTATTTATAGGAAAATGCTTAGAACACAAAAGCAGAAAATTTAATAAAATATTATTATTATTATAAAATTTTTACGCCAACCTCTTGACAACTGATTTCAACACATTCCAACAACCAAAACCATCTAAAAACGTTTTTCTCAATTAATTTATTTAAAACTCCAAATAATAATAATTAATTAATCCGGAACTTCAATAATTCATAATAAATAGCCCTTTTATCAGAAAATTCGAATCTCGCGACTTTTTATAGGAAATTCAATTCTCTACAACTTTGCAGAAGAAAGATTTTCCAAATTCTAAATAGAAATTGAACGAAATCCATAAACGGACGATTTTACAGGCTATAATCAAATTTCAGTCAATAAATGGGTCCACTAACATGTTTAACATGTTTTTAGTATTTATTGCAACAAAAATACTCTTCCTCCTCATATACTCATATATCCCACATTCATTGTAAAAATATCACCATTATTATATTATTAAAATATAATAATATATTAAAATGAATTATTTTATCAGAAGAAGATAAAATATTAATTTTCAACAATTGTCACATTAAAAAATTTCTCCATCTATATCCACATAAAATGAATATTTTTCTTATCATATAAATCAATAATTAATTATTCACAAATAATATTACAGAATCACAATAATGACAACTGAGCGGCCTTCCTGTGAAAGAGGGGCTTTCCAATAAGGTTTTCTCCTTACTGGCGCGTAATTAGATGACCAAACCTTTCCTTAGACAGAACTTTCTAGACATTGCCAATAATGTTATCTAATAATTTTATTCAGATAATATGAATTATTGCTCCGATAATGAAAAATACTGTGTAGTGACAATTATTGAAACAACAATAATATAAAATATCAATGCACCAATTATTGAATCAATAAAATATAATACTGAACAGTAATTACTGTAACAATTATTCAGTAGTGCCTTCTTACGTAAGAATCAATAATTCAAAAATACTGTGCAATACCGCAGGTATTATCTTGTGCAACAACAACGCAGTACATTTTACTTTACCCAATTTGATATTCCAACAATTGTTAATCTGTAACCACTACGCCTTTATTTATAAAAACTTTAATTTGTTGTTTTCTTCATCCGATGATGAATTACATTATGGGGCCCATAAATGGTTGCACTGCCGTCAATTTAATATTCCCTACGTAAAGAATATTCCACGACCAAACGAATATTCCCCGACAACAATGAATATTTTATAACCACTTGCTTATTTTGAAAACTTTACATATATCACCCTTAACTTTAAACTTTTATCAATTTAACCATTTACTGAATAGAAAAATTGAATACTTTTATTTCATAAAATTCGGGGTCTTACAATCTCCCCTCCTTATGAAATTTCGCCCTTGAAATTTACGTACCTGGTATTTCAAAGAGTTAAGAATACCTTGCTTTCATTTCAGATTCCATTTTTCCTGTCATCATGATTTCTCAATTGCTCATCTCCTGTATTTCAAATATCATTCTAGAATACAGCTTCAAAAACAAAGGTTAATTTAACAAATTAACATATCACATAATATCCGTATATTATAACCGACCAACAATTAAGCTTAGGTAGGACACACTAGCGAAGGATTTACTCATCTCTCCCCTCCTAGTTCTAATCCCGATCTTCGCCAGAGATCATATCCCTAAGCTCTGATACCAAATGTAACGACCCCTAAATAGGACCATTCCATCCAACCCATTCTGAGTCGCCAAATACATGGTACAGAAAACAACTACAACTTTATTACAACAATTGTCGTGCAAAATACAACAACACATATGCTGTGATTTTGGATACAAATATATATCAACTGTGACTCATGTCCTAACCGTGGACAGCACCTCATAATGACACCTTACATAAAGGTATAGTCGAAAACTATTTTAGAAATTAAAATCTTTGGAAAGTGCTTAAGGAAACCTTCGTACATGGGAGGCCATGCGTCTAGGTTATTATTGATATCATATGGCCACAGAATTATCCTTGGTTTACCCAATAGACCCCAAAGAAAAATGAGAAGATTACTATCATATTCTTCCCAATGGCGAGTCTTCTCTTGACATATCATTATCTCCACTGTCTTTAATTGAGAGTTATATTTCAAATAGACTCCAAGATCATATAGATAGTGCTGGTAGATATACTCAGCAAGTGGATGAGCACAACCCTGTCTTATGATGACACGAGGTTGTATGTCATTAGACATCTTGTATGATAATGGCAAAACACCCTTCCAAGTTAAATTCACCTCACCCTCAACATCTATAGACCACCGTTCTATTCCCTTGTTATTCCCCCGCTCGACCAGCTACACTTTTATTACCTGAAAGCAATTGTGAAGCAAAAGGGTGAGCAAAACTAGCTCAGTAAAGAATATCATGACTAAAGATAAATAAATTATCAATAGCCTTCAACAGTAATAAATCAGAGATTTAGAATATATGGTAGATGATAAAACTTTTCAACCATAGTTGCAGCGGAATGAGCAATCCATTAGAAGAGTCAAATAGACTATAAAGTCTATTATCTTCTCCATGTTAAAAATCCACCAACAATTTTTATCCATGTAACATCACTCAACAATTCCTGTCCACAATCACATGTATAACTCATAATCGTAATTGTAGTTCTAAATTCCTTTTCTCATCCAGGACAAAGATAATTTTCATCACCTGAAACATCAAAGATTATGGTTATACCAAATCACGCTTTATGTTCATAATCCTACTAATAAATTCATCTTTGCACTACTGACAAAGATATTCATCAAAAAGTCATCTTTACACTACAGCCAAAGATATTCATCATTGGTCATGTTCAAACTAAACACTGCTCATCTTTGCACTACGGCCAAATATATTCATCGAAATCATTCATCTTTTTACTACGTGCCAAAGATATTCCGTTATATCATCATTTAGGGTGAGGATGATGAAAAATATTTTAAAGAAAAAGAATCAAGTTAAACAAAAGAACAAATATTAAGGATTTGTACTTTAAACAATTCTCGTTCAAAAATACTTCATAAATAACCAGAGTGGAGTAAAATTCTAGAACGAAGACCAAAACGTAGATTCAATCAAAGATAGTATCCAGAATAGATATTTTGGACAAAAAGAAGAAATTTCATTTTTTCTTGAATAAAGTCGTAATCGTGAATAGTCTTGGTATACGTGAATAAAGTCCGTACACGTGAATAGTAACTCCGACACCAAAAGATAGAAATTTCACAAAAACATCATCACGCTTCGTGAATAGTACTCGTGAATAGTAACTCGTGAATAATAACTCATGAATAGTAACTCGTGAATAATAACCCCGACATTAAAAAGTTCTAAATTTGATAAAATAAATTCAAACCAATATTTCAGCATAATGATATTGAAGAAATAATATCATTTATGAAGAAAATAATCTCCCTTACAATCTCTTACCTCAGAAAAAATAGTACTTCTAATTGGAATACTGGATATAGTGCTGAAAGAACTTGCACCGTATAGCAATACTCAAATTACTAAAATACTCACAAAATAAGCTCGATATAATAGAGAGAGAAAGAGAGAGAAATCTTTATTTTCTGGTGTGATTTTCAATTCTAACCTAAGCACCTTATTTATTGGAAAATGCTTAGAACACCAAAGCAGAAAATTTAATAAAATATTATTATTATTATAAAATTTTCAGGCCAACCTCTTGACAACTGATTTCAGCACATTCTAACAACCAAAACCATCAAAAAAATGTTTTTCTCAATTAATTTATTTAAAACTCCAAATAATAATAATTAATTAATCCAGAACTTCAATAATTCATAATAAATAGCCCTTTTATCAGAAAATTTGAATTTTGCATTTTTTTATAGGAAATTCAATTCTCTACAACTTTGCAGAAGAAAGATTTTCCAAATTCTAAACAGAAATTGACCGAAATCCATAAACGGACGATTTTACAGGCTATAATCAAATTTCAGTCAAGAAATGGGTCCACTAACATGTTTAACATGTTTTTAGTATTTATTGCAACAAAAATACTCTTCCTCCTCATATACTCATATATCCCACATTCATTGTAAAAATATCACCATTATTATATTATTAAAATATAATAATATATTAAAATGAATTATTTTATTAGAAAAAGATAAAATATTAATTTTCAACAATTGTCACATTAAAAAATTTCTCCATCTATATCCACATAAAATGAATATTTTCCTTATCATATAAATCAATAATTAATTATTCACAAATAATATTACAGAATCACAATAATGACAACGGGCATAGCCTTCCTGTGAAAGAGGGGGGGCATTCAAATAAGGATTTCTCCTTATTGGCGCGTAATTAGGTGACCAAACCTCTCCTTAGACAGAACTTTCTAGACATTGCCAATAATGTTATCTAATAATTTTATTCAGATAATATGAATTATTGCTTCGATAATGGAAAATACTGTGTAGTGATAATTATTGAAACAACAGTAATATAAAATATCAACGCAACAATTATTAAATCAATAAAATATAATACTTTGAACAAAGAATTACTGTAACAATTATTCAAGAAGTGCCTTCTTACGTAAGAATCAATAATTCAAAAATACTGCGTAATACCGCGTGTGCTATCGCGCAACAACGCGTGACATTTTTTACTTACCCAACGGTATTCCAACAGTGTTAACGATAACCACTACGCCGTTATTTATAAAAACTTTAATTTGTTGTTTTCTTCATCCGACATGAATTACATTATGGGGCCCAAAATGGTTCTGCTGATATTGCATTTAATATTCCCGACGTAAAGAATATTCCACGACCAAACGAATATTCCCCGACAACAATGAATATTTTATAACCACTTGCTTATTTTGAAAACTTTACATATATCACCCTTAACTTTAAACTTTTATCAATTTAACCATTTACTGAATAGAAAAATTGAATACTTTTATTTCATAAAATTCGGGGTCTTACAATCTCCCCTCCTTATGAAATTTTTCCCTTGAAATTTACGTACCTGGTATTTCAAAGAGTTAAGAATACCTTGCTTTCATTTCAGATTCCATCTTTCCTGTCATCATGATTTCTCAATTGCTCATCTCCTGTATTTAAGATATCATTCTAGAATACAGCTTTAAAAACAAAGGTTAATTTAACAAATTAACATATCACATAATATCCGTATATTATGACCGACCAACAATTAAGCTTAGGTAGGACACACTAGCGAAGGATTTACTCATCTCTCCCCTCCTAGTTCTAATCCCGATCTCCGCCAGAGATTATATCCCTAAGCTCTGATACCAAATATAACGACCCCAAAATAGGTCCATTCCATCCAACCCATTCTGAATCGCCAAATACATGGTACATAAAACAACTACAACTTTATTACAACAATTGTCGTGCAAAATACAACAACACATATCTTTGTGAGTTTGGATACAAATATATATCAATCAAATGACTCATGTCCCAACCGTGACAAGACCTCATAATGACACCTTACATAAAGGTATAGTCGAAAACTATTTTAGAAATTAGAATCTTTGAAAAGTGCTCAAGAAACCTTCGTATACGGGAGGCCATGCGTCTGGGTTATTATAGATATCATATGGCCACGTAATTATCCTTCAATGACTAATAGACCCCAAAAAAAAATGAGAAGATTACTATCATATTCTTCCCAATGGCGAGTCTTCTCTTGACATATCATTATCTCCACTATCTCTAATTGAGAGTTATATTTCAAATAGACTCCAAGATCATATAGATAGTCTTTGGTAGATATACTCAAAGAAGTGGATGAGCACAACCCTCGTCTTATGATGACACGAGATTGTATGTCATTAGACATCTTGTATGATAGTGGCAAAACACCCTTCCAAGTTAAATTCACCTCACCCTCAACATCTATAGACCAACATTTCTATTCCCTTGTTATTCCCCGCCGACCAAACTACACTTTTATTACCCGAAAGGAATTGTGAAGCAAAAGGGTGAGCACAACTAGCTCAAGAAAGAATATCATGACTAAAGATAAATAAATTATCAATAGCCTTCAACAAAGAATAAATCGAGATTTAGAATATATGGTAGATGATAAAACTTTTACAACCATAGTTGCAATGAATGAGCAATCCATTAGAAGAGTCAAATAGACTATAAAATCTATTATCTTCTCCATGTTAAAAATCCACCAACAATATTTTATCCTCAGAACATCAATCAACAATTCCTCATCCACAATCACATGTATAACTCATAATCGTAATTGTAGTTCTAAATTCCTTTTCTCATCCAGACAAAGATAATTTTCATCACCGAACATCAAAGATTATGGTTATACCAAATCACGCTTATGTTCATAATCCTACTAATAAATTCATCTTTGCATTACGACCAAAGATATTCATCAACAAGTCATCTTTGCACTACAGGCCAAAGATATTCATCAACAAGTCATCTTTGCACTATAGGCCAAAGATATTCATCAGTTGGTCATGTTCATCTAAACATCTGTTCATCTTTGCACTACGGGCCAAAGATATTCATCAGAAATCATTCATCTTTGCACTACAGGCCAAAGATATTCCGTTATATCATCATTTAGGACTGAGGATGATGAAAAATATTTTAAAAAAAAAGAATCCAGTGAAACAAAAGAACAAATATTAAGGATTCGTACTTTAAATAATTCCCATTCAAAAATACTTCATAAATAACCAGAGTGGAGTAAAATTCAAGAATGAAGACCAAAACATAGATCCAATCAAAGATAGTATCCAGAATAGATATTTTGGACAAAAAGAAGAAATTTCATCTTTTTCGGTGAATAGTGTCGTATACGTGAATAGTGCCGTACACGTGAATAGTAACTCTGACACCAAAAGATAGAAATTTCACAAAAACATCATCACGCTTCGTGAATAGTACTCGTGAATAGTAACTCGTGGATAGTAACTCATGAATAGTAACTCGTGAATAGTAACTCATGAATAATAACTCGTGAATAGTAACCCCGACATTAAAAAGTTTCAAATTTGATAAAAAGTTCAAACCAATATTTCAGCATAATGATATTGAAGAAATAATATCATTTATGAAGAAAATAATCTCCCTTACAATCCCTTACCTCAGAAAGAATAGTACATCTAACTAGAATCTGGATATAGTGCTGAACGAACTTGCACCGTATAGCAATACTCAAAGTACTAAAATACTCACAAAATACGCTCGATATAATAGAGAGAGAAAGAGAGAGAAATCTTTAGTTTATGGTGTAATTTTCAATTCTAACCTAAGCACCCTATTTATAGGAAAATGCTTAGAACACAAAAGCAGAAAATTTAATAAAATATTATTATTATTATAAAATTTTCACGCCAACCTCTTGACAACTGATTTCAGCACATTCCAACAACCAAAACCATCAAAAAAACATTTTTCTCAATTAATTTATTTAAAACTCCAAATAATAATAATTAATTAATCCGGAACTTCAATAATTCATAATAAATAGCCCTTTTATCAAAAAATTTGAATCTCGCGAATTTTTATAGGAAATTCAATTCTCTATAACTTTGCAGAAGAAAGGTTTTCCAAATTCCAAACAGAAATTGACCGAAATCCATAAATGGATGATTTTACAGGCTATAATCAAATTTCAGTCAAGAAATGGGTCCACTAACATGTTTAACATGTTTTTAGTATTTATTGCAACAAAAATACTCTTCCTCCTCATATACTCATATATCCCACATTCATTGTAAAAATAGCACCATTATTATATTATTAAAATATAATAATATATTAAAATGAATTATTTTATCAGAAAAAGATAAAATATTAATTTTCAAAAATTGTCACATTAAAAATTTTCTCCATCTATATCCACATAAAATGAATACTTTCCTTATCATACAAATCAATAATTAATTATTCACAAATAATATTACAGAATCACAATAATGACAACCAGACAGTTCCCAGGAAAGAGGGGGCTTTCCAATAAGGATTTCTCCTTACTGGCGCGTAATTAGGTGACCAAACTTCTCCTTAGACAGAACTTTCTAGACATTGCCAATAATGTTATTTAATAATTTTATTCAGATAATATGAATTATTGCTCTGATAATGGAAAATACTGTGTAGTGACAATTATTGAAACAATAGTACTATAAAATATCAACGCAGCAATTATTGAATCAATAAAATATAATACCAAGCGATAATTACTTTAATAATTATTCAAGAGTACCTTCTTTACTTAAGAATCAATAATTTAAAATACTGTGTAATAATACCGTAGCTCTCTTGCGCAACAACGCGTATTACTTTACTTTACCCACCGGGTATTCCAACAGTGTTAACGGTAACCACTACGCCGTTATTTATAAAAACTTTAATTTGTTGTTTTCTTCATCCGATGATGAATTACATTATGGGGCCCATAAATGGTTTTGCTGTCGTATTTAATATTCCCAACGTAAAAGAATATTCCACGACCAAACGAATATTCCCCGACAACAATGAATATTTTATAACCACTTGCTTATTTTGAAAACTTTACATATATCACCCTTAACTTTAAACTTTTATCAATTTAACCATTTACTGAATAGAAAAATTGAATACTTTTATTTCATAAAATTCGGGGTTTTACAATTTATATATATATATATATATACATATATATGAACATGATTTGCCACCACGAAGCACCTCCATGGGGGATCAGAAATGTAAATAAAGTTGTAAAAGCAATCAACCGCCACGGAGTAAACTCTAAGCGGGACAAAAAGTAAAGAAAGTCAGAAGATAATCAACCGCCATGGTAAACTCCAAACTCCGAATTAAATAAATATATATATATATATATATATAAAATAAACGGATGTATGTATATATATATATATATATATATATATATATATATATATTTTAAGCGATAACGCCTCGGGATGTAAAATCTTGGCTCAGCGAACAAAGTTCGACACACAATTCATATATATAAGTACATATTTATAAGAAAGCAAATAACCGCTCCAGACCTAAGTCTAGGCTCAATCGAGGCATAACTCGATAATGTCAGTCCATATATAATAAAAAAAATATATAAGTATATATATATATATATATATATATATATATATATACAAACTAAAATAAAACCATAGACCGAAGTACGTGCACGCATGCACTGTGATGTCCGCTCGAACTTTCAGAATTGTAATTTGGGCATCCGACTGAGGTATGTAAAACCTATTTCGGACTGCCGTTGTCGAGAGTTACCCAATGACATGGGATTAGAGGTTGTACGAATTCAGAAAGATGGGACCATGCCCTCCGGTCTTCAAGCTTCAAATTCTATCCGTTACCTTGTGTAATAGTCACTTGGGATTGGACCTCCTTTGTTCTTGTGGGACATTGTTGTGTAGAAATGTATGTATAAAATGTTGAGACGACGTGATGTGGCGTCAAGGTGGCAAGATGAAGACTTTGCCCCTCACCGGGGTTATCTCCGATTTGGGCTGATAAAGTAGACGTTGCTCAGGGTTATCTTTTAGATTGGACTACTGCAAGTGTTGAAGGTCCTCAGTGTCATCTCTGAGGTGTTCCTATCTTCCCGATGTTATCTCTGGGTCTTGTACTGAGTGCCTCGATATTAGTGTCGAGGTTGAAGCTGATTGCATGCATTTGAAACAATCATTTCCGGGGTTATCTCCGAAACTGCAACTACATTCCTTGGTGTTATCTGTAAGGTTGGTAACTGTTACTCCCAGTGTTATGTCTGGGACTGAATATCTCGGGGCTATCTCCGAGATGAATCGGCCTTCTCCGGTGGAATTTTTGGTATTTGAACTGCACGCCTCGGGGTTATCTCTGAGGTTGGAACTTATACTCCTGGTGTGTGTTCCGGGGTTGAGACTGATCTTCCAGTAGTATCCGGACTTGATATGAGCTGTCTTCCAAGGTTATATCTGAAAGATAAATCTGCCCTCCTGCAATGTCAGTAACAGGTGTGCAGAAAATTTCGAGTGTCTACAGATGCCCATCTTTATCATATTCATGCAATGCAATGGCATGGATAGGATAAAGAATCCTAGATGTCGACGTCGAGATTTTTTTTATCCCTTCTCGTTACTTGTTCTTTGGTGTTCTCATGTTAGGTGAGATTTGTTTAAAAAAATAAGTGAAAAAGGTTCGACATGTATAATGTCGACGATGGACTGTTAAGAGTTTCCAGTTGATTTTTTATATGGATGTACCAACACAACCGAGAAATTAAAAGGTTTTCACATTGACCGAGTCATGTGGCACAACTAAACGGGGCGGTGAAACTGAGATTCATTAGGGTCCGGGGAATTAATTATGCAGAGGGAAGGTGTTAGGCACCCCCCCGACATCCGTGTTACCACGGTGACTGCCTCTTTTCAAGAAACTGCTATATGAATGTGTGTGTGTGTGTGTGTGTGTGGATCAATGTGCAATTATTTGGAAGTAGTGCGAGGTCTTGTCCACACCTATATACACAGGGTTTGAATTTGTGTAAAAATTCAGTTTTAACAAGATATGGCAGTGATGTTTTATAAAAGAGGGTTTTCAAACCCTTGTGCTCAATAGTAATTGAGACCTTTTACACTCCCATTTTTTATTAAGTGTTCGGCTTGATTATTTTTAAATTTCGAGATGCGAAGCATCTTCGAGAAAATAATATACAAAATAGTGTCGAACTCCTCATGGGTATGATAACCATCTGAGGAAATCCGAACACTGTGAATAAATTTACAAGCTGCTTACAGCTTAAAATGTCCATCATGGGAACCGAATCTAGATCTAGTAAACTGAATCCGTGATCACATGATTCCTAGGCTCACATGATGCCGCAATTGATAATAAAGCAGTAAGCAGGTATATATATAAAAGCTGTAAATATATATATACATACATGATTAGCCACCACGAAGCACCTCCATGGGGGATCAGAAATGTAAATAAAGCTGTAAAAGCAATCAACCGCCACTGAGTAAACTCCAGGCGGGACGAAAGGTAAATAAAGATGTAAAGACGGTCAACCGTCACGAAGTAAACTCTAGGCGGGACTAAAAGTAAGTATAAATATATATAAAAGCGGTAAACGCACCAGATGTAAAATCCAGGCTCATCGAACAGAGTCCGACAACAGTTAATATATATAAGTATATATATATATATATTAAAACAGTAAACGCTCCGGATGTAAAATCCAGGCTCATCGAACAAAGTTCGACACACAATTCATATATATATATATATATATATATATATATATGAGTCTAGGCTCATCGAACAAAGTTCGACACACAATTCATATATATAAGTATATATATATATATATATATATATATAAATACTGAAATGAAACCACGGACCGAAGTCTGGGCATACACACGTAACACGACTCTCAACGTGAAGAATGATGTGTGCAAAGATGAAGAGAAAGGCTTTAACGTGTGTAAGAAGGCTTACAGTTGGCTACCAAAGAAGACTTCTATAACTTTAAGTGGATGAAAACCTGGCTCCCGCCGGTAAAAATATGACAAAATATAAGCTCACAAGTGTTTAAAATGAGAAAGCACTCAGTTTATAGTGTGTACAAAACAAATTGGACAGGGCTTCCTCGCCATTTTTTCTTACAAATAAGGCCACCCAAGCCCTCTGTATATAGAGGGGGGGGTGCCGCATGCCTACATGCGGCTTCCCAGAATGCCCAGGATGTGGGTCCCGCCGTGTCGAAGTACGTACACTCGGATAACGCGGTGTTCGCTCGGACCTTCATAACTTTCAATCTGGGAGTCCAATTGAAGCGTGTCATACCATTCTGGAAAGCTCTTTTCGAGAGCTACACAATGAAATAGGATTTGCCATTTTTTATTCTAGGAAGATGGCTCCATGAACGAAATAGCATTCTCGGATTTCCGTCAGGTAGTCTATTGAGCCATTTTGCGTAGTTTGCGCTCGAAAGTTAAGATATGATTCTTGTGGGACTTCTATTGAAGTAATTTGAGTTGAAATGAGTTGATTTGATGTGAGTTGAATTTGAGTTGGCATAATGACCATTTTGCCCCTCCCGAGGTTATCTCCGGTTTTTACGTAGTTATAGTAGTATTTTCTCATGGTTATCTCTGAGGTTGACTTGATGTTGATTTTGACTGTCCTTAGGGTTATCTCTGAGGTTGGCTTGACCTCCTGGAGCAACTTCCAGGCTTTGATCTTGATCCCCCGGAGCTATCTCCAGGGTTGAAACTGATATTCTCGGGGTTATCTCCGGGGTTGGAAACTGTTTTCCCGAGGTTATCTCTGGGTTTGGAAATTGGATCTCCTATGGCTATCTCCAGGGTTAAAATTTATGTTGTGATCCTCCAGGGTTATCTCTGGAGTGTGAAAAAGATGCTTTTGCCCTCCTGCATGGATAGTAATAGGAAAAGAAAATTTCGAGTGTCTACAGACGCCCCTCTTTATCATGTTCATGCAATGCAATGGAATGGACATGATAAAGATTAGTAGACACTTGAAAATATGACAAGGTATTTCTAATGATGTAAATCGTATTGAATAAATGTTTATGATGAATGTTAAAATGTTTTCGCAAATTGTAGTTCGCAAATAGCACATCGTATTTCGCACTTTGTACTTTGCTTTTCGCATTTGGCCAATCGCACTTCATAACTCGCATATCAAAACTCGTACATCACAAAATCGCAATGTAATGAATGTTATGATGAATGTTAAAATGTATTCGCAAATCACTTTACCTTTACCGATCATTAATGATGCCTATGCTGCTGTTGACTCCAATGGTTTGGCATTTAATCGATGATGTTTGTTTGATGAAGATAAGTTGAGATGTTTTCTACATCTCTGATGGGTATGATGTTAAGAAATCACCAGACCTCCCCGATGTATACGCTGGTAGTTTGTAACGGTGCCTACCCTGCTGATCGCCAAATTGTTTCGGTTCCCACTCAAACGGTGGTATACGAAGCTTTCATCGTTGAACTGTCTTGACGTTGCGATGGATGTCAATGGTTTAGAATACCAGATCTTTTGATACCTTCGTTGAAGTAATATTCCATGGATTACTTCACTAGACTTTGCCTGATGTTACGCTAGATTGATGACAACCACCAGATGTCTCACCCTTTTTGAGGTGATTTGGAGATTCCTTTCACAGTTGGGTAATTGTGCCCCATTTTCTTGAGCGTTTGATTCGCACACCGGATGAACTGATTACCTGAATGCCGCTGACTTCCCCAGAGGTTGCAGCTCGTTCTTTCGCTGCCCAGATTTGAACTTCGGTGTAGGCTCCACTGATGAGGACTTGATGCAGGTTAACATGTTTGATGATGTAGATTTCCTTCGCTAGACCTTTCATCGTTGGCCTTCTGATCCTGAGTTAAGAACTTTTTTTAGAAATTTCCCCTTCTTTTCTTAGGGGCACGCTTATGTCGCCATGATTTGTTTCAGGAGTTCTTCCCTTTCTTTTTGATGAGAGGCTTGATCCCGTCTTAAGCTCCTTCTATTTCTTGGAATCGTAAAATGCCCCAGTCATTCTGTAAGTTGTTACCGGGGATTCATATGAGAGACTCTCTTTGTTGACCAAATCGCGAGTGAATAATATCTGACTCGCCATTGAGATGATGATGGACCATGCTGATGGCGCTGACTGGTGCATTTTCCACTTTAGGATGGTTGATAAATGCCCTAGTGTTGAGTTGTCACTGCTTCCGAGATTTCCCCAATCTTGTTGTAAGGGACCCAATATCCGGTTGTCGCCAATTTTAAAATTGCCCCAGCCTTGCTTGTTGTCTGGGGTAGTTGCTTTGACAGATGTAATGATAAGATGTCGAGATCACGAGAAGCTTTTACCTCTGTACCATAAGGTGGATTTGGAATTTGATGTTGACAGCTCTTTCTGGTAGAGATGTCGCTTTATTAGAGAGATAATACTCTAACTCATAGGGATAACACTGTTGCTGAGCGGGATAGCGCTATATCTGCCCGAGATATCGCATGTAGTTGGCAGTGGATCTGTTGGCTCGTGTAGAAACCCTTGGGTAAGAGATCACTACGTTACCTCCTTCTTCTGAGAGGGAATCCATGTAAGACTTGATAGCCCGCATATACACTTATTTGTAGATGGGCTTGTATTTTCCTGCACATACTAGCTTAGCCATTTTGTTATGTACAGTACACATTGTATATATCAAACATCATTATATATGGCAGGGAAATATATGTTGATTCACTTCCCTTTTAGTTGTGCCTTGTTACTTGCTTGATATTTGCTTGTTTCTCCAGGACATTGTGATCTGGATGTATTTTGAACTCCTCCTTGATGGATAGACAGTGAGATGTCTTAGGATTTTCAGAATGGATCGTTGATTTGTGTGTATTCCCTACCATCTTTGGTGTCTTGGGACTGATTTCTG
This sequence comes from Panax quinquefolius, assembly GCA_020205615.1. Taxonomy (NCBI): domain Eukaryota; kingdom Viridiplantae; phylum Streptophyta; class Magnoliopsida; order Apiales; family Araliaceae; genus Panax; species Panax quinquefolius. Next base: position 48,920,802 of record CM035174.1, on the reverse strand, counting down.
TATGTGGCTATGGATAGGAGTGTGTCTGTTTTTGTTTTTTTCTGTGGTGAGCCCAGATAATATAACATGGCTGCCTACATACTCCCATGTATTGGGGAGATCTGGTCAGCGTAGTTCGGCCCATGTACAGGGCAGATTGCAGGTGAAAAGTTTAATCCTATGGATAGGATAAATTGAAGGTGTGAAAGGTTTAATCCCTTGTGGGATAGTATGAAGGGTTTTGAATACCTACGGGGAATGAAGGATTTGGTGATCCGAAACTAGGCTGCTGGTCAAAAAAGTGTTTTTCCCTAGTGGGGAAGATGAGTGTGAATCGAAGTTGTATGTAATGAAGGGTTAAAGAACCAGAATGACTTGTGATCTGATGATCCAAAACCAGGATGTTCACTTGATTGTAACCTCAGACAGAGTACCGTTTCACGGTGTCCAAATTGATGAGTTGTGGAAATTCATCGCTGTCCATTTCCTATAATTCGAGAGTGCCTCCTGTCAATACCTCCTTGACAATAAACGGGCCTTCCCAGTTTGGAGCGAATTTTCCTTTAGACTGATCTTGGTTGTCAATGATCTTCTTCAAAACCAAGTCGTGTTGTTTGAACTGACGTAGTCAGACTTTTCTGTTGTAGGATCTTCTTTACAAATAGAGGGTCGCTCATGTGTGGGCCACATACTCCCCCATGGATTTCATCCATGAGCCTTTGAGCTTGGTCCTCATCCAGACATCTGAGGAGACCTCGTCATGTATCTCTTTTGTATAGTGCATCTCCGCTCAGGTAGAATTTCATAGCTAGTCGATGGATCTGCCTTCTTTTATTCGGGCTCACATCAGCGAGTTTGGATCTATCTGGTAAGTGTTCATTGATATGCTGATATCAAGGGTGCTGGATGGGAGGTAGCTAATCCGATACTTCTCTAATGTAACTCCCATAGGCTGGAGCCTTTTGTTGGGCAAATGTGAGGGTTGACATGTCTTCCTTGTCATGTATGTTAATCAAGGAGGCCAAGGTTCCTAGCGCATCCGTAAAATCATTCCTATTTCGAGGAATGCTGAGGAAGGATTTTTCTTTAAACTTCAAAGCCATCTGTAGAACCTGCCGATGGTAAGGCAACAACTGTATAACCTGTTAAAGAGCTTTTTCCTTTTTCCTTTTTCTTTTTTCTTTTTTTTTCTTTTTTCTTGTTATTTTATTTTTATGCATTAGATCATGGAAAAGAGCCATATGACTCACTGATAGGTAGCTACGGCATTGATGAGGCCAAATGACAATCATCTGTAGCAAAAGGTTCCCCAATGAGTGATGAGTGTAGTTTTCTCATGATCCTTTTCAGCAACAATGATTTGATGGTACCCCGTAAAGCAATCCGCAAAGGAGTATATGTCGTATTGAGCAGTATTGTCAATGAGAATGTGGATAAATGGCACGGGAAAGTTATCTTTGAGACAAGCTTTGCTCAGATCACTGTAATCCACGCAAACCCGCACCTCTCCTCCAGGTTTCGGTACGGGGACTATGTTGGATAGCCATTCAGGGTATGTTGACACCATGATGATGTCGATTTGAAACTGTTTCACAATTTCTTCTTTTAACCTCCATTCAGGTTTTAATCGCCTGAGCTTCTGCCTGACTGGCTTGAATTCCCCTTTAATGGGAAGGCGATGAATGACAATGTCCGTGGATAAACCAAACATGTCTTCGTGAGACCATGTAAACACATCCTGGAATAGGGTCCATAGATTAACCATGTCATTCATTTGGTTTGGAGTGACGTCCGTACCAATCTGGATTTGTTTGGGATTTTCAAAGGTTCTGAGGTTTAAAAAAGGTGGTTTGATCAAGATTTGGCTTGCGTTTGTCTTCGACCCATTCTTTGATCTCCTTAGGTATCTCATAGTCCTCTTGTATTTCCATTAAGTCTGAGTCCAACTTTACATCAAAGTTACAGTCCTTGTGAAGAATAGGCACCTCATCAGCAAGTCTAGGCATATCTAACTTTAGAGTCCTGAACCTAAATGCTCTCACTTAATATATGAAACTATTTAATCACATAAAGTGTTAGCATGTAATGACAAAAAGTAATCGCTAATATTATACGTAAAAAGTAAGCGATTATTATATCTCACAGGCGCGAATGAGTTTACACTTGATTTACCCTTGTCGACCAATGCAAGGAGTGCTGCTCCAATTGTCAAGGACAAAGTCCTGGTGGACTGCAGTGATGGAGGGGCTATCATCGTCCTCCTTTTCCCGAATTATGACCATTATGTCTGGACAATCATCGTCTGGGGTGTATCGGTTTGTGTGTTCATCATGGACAATGATGCATACGTTAGACATCATTCTAACGATGTCTTGTTTAATTCTTCGTTCCTCTTCTTCCACTGCGAGATCTGGAACTAGGATTTCTTTCTCCTTCACCGGTATTGGTTTAGGAAATAACATAGTCATTACATGGCCATGCACCTTTACCGGAGACCGTACATTCTCAGGAACTGTAGGTGGAGATAATCGCCGTGTGGCAGAAATTGAAGGAATCTGTTTTTGCTTATTAGGATTCCTGCAACTGGAATTGGCCTTATCTGGACCTTGGGTTCCTCCTTGTGTAAAGGATTCAACATGTATGGGTATCCTTGTACCCTGAGTAGATTGGTGTAGTTCTTTAAGCATAACAACCAAATCTGTGATTTGTTTACTTAATTTGTCAAATTCTTAGCGAGAAACTGGATTAAGATCAGTCTGGATATATGAAGACATAATTAGCTGTAGGCTCGTGGCCTTTTTGGATTTTGATAGGGTTACTGGACCAATTATATCCCTACAAAAAAGACTTATGTAGTTTAGTTTTATTGAATGTAGCAATATTACGTAATGTGTTCGTTTAGGAGTATCGTCCTGCAAAACGGATGTTAGTTGACAAGATAGCATGTCAGGTTTTGATATAAAAGGAAGGCATGTACATATATTCCTTTATATTTTCCATTACTTTGAGATTTACATAGAAATGAAATTACAAGTAATTGAATTTACAAGTAATTGAAATGTGAAAGTATGAAGAGACTTTCCTCCGCGTTTGGTTTATCAGAAGCTGACCTATCTTAGGTTACTCTCGCGGCTTTTTGGCATGAAGGTTCCCAAATCATCGCAATTTACTCAATGGGAAATTAATCCGGTCTTTTAACTGGAGAAAATTTGGGTGGTGCCTTTCTTGAGCCTCGTTGGAATTAGTCTTCCTACGAGTGCAGTAATCAAACACCGACAGGATAGCCCCCTGATGGAGGAACCACACAACATACATTCACATTCAATGTGTCTCACCGTTTATGAAAATGATGACATGTGCGAAGCACTAATATCACAGATAGATATATTGAAGTGCAGTAAAAAATTGCATTCGTACACATTCATCAAATGTAAATGCATCATTCATACACAAGCACATAACAATTTTGAAAAGATTGTAATAGCGGCTTAAGTCCTCTTACTGGAGTCCCCAATAGAGTCGCCACCTGTCAACGTCGGGATTTTTATTTGTCCCTTTTTGTTACTTGTTCTTTGGTGTTCTCATGTTAGGTGAGATTTGTTTAAAAAAACAAGTGAAAAAGGTCTGACATGTATATTGTCAACGATGGACTGTAAATAGTCCCTAGTTGGTTTTTATATGGTTGTACCAACACAACCGAGAAAAGGTTTGTACATTGACCCAGTGATGTGGCACTGCTAAACGGGTCGGTGAAACCAAGATTCATTAGGGTCCGGGGACTTGATTATGCGGAGGGAAGGTGTTAGGCACCCCCCCAACATCCGTGTTACCACGGTGACCGCCTCCTTTCAAGAAACTGTTATATGAATGGGTGTGTGTGTGTGTGGATCAATGTGCAATTATTTGGAAGTAGTGTGAGGCCTCGTTCGCACCTATATACACAGGGTTTGATTTTGTGTAAAAATTTAGTTTTAATAAGATATGACAGTGATGTTTTATAAAAGAGGTTTTTCAAACCCTTGTGCTCAATAGTAATTGAGACCTTTTACACTCCCATTTTTTATTAAGTGTTCGGCTTGATTGTTTTTAATTTTCGAGATGCGAAGCATCTTCGAAAAAATAATATACAAAATAGTGCCGAACTCCTCGTGGGTATGATAACCATCTGAGGAAATTCAAACACCGTGAATAAATTTACAAGCTGCTTTCAGCTGAAAATGTCCATCACGGGAACCGAATCTAGATCCAAAGAAATCAATCATGATCACATGATTCCTAGGCTCACATGATGCATTAATTGATAATAAAGAAGAAAAATGTATATATATATAAAAGATGTAAATATATATATACAGACATGATCAGCCACCACGAAGCACCTCCATGGAGGATTTGAAATGTAAATAAAGCTGTAAAAGCAATCAACCGCCACGGAGTACACTCCAGGCGGGACGAAAGGTAAATAAAGATGTAAAGACGGTCAACCGTCACAAAGTAAACTCCAGGCGGGACTAAAAGTAATTATATATATATATATATATATATATATATATAATCGGTAAACGCTGTAACAACCGAGAAATTCGGATCTTATTGTAAAATGATTTTATTAAATTAAATAATAATAAAATCATATTCTATGTGTTATCAAGATGGTTGTCATTGTATAACCTATTGATGTTAGAATATCGTAGTATTTGGGCTACGTGGATGAATTAAAGTGTTTGAATTTCCAAGACGAAAATAAAAGTTTTCCGAGAAATTTTCTGAAAAACACTATTCATCGGTATTTGCTTGGGATATAATTTTGAGATTCCGAGAAATACGCAAAGATGGAATAACAAGGTAAGTTGGATTATGTAATAAAAATCTAGTTATGGAAAATGTAACATTTTGCTTGTGGACTTAATTTATGAACGTTAAGCAAAGCGAAATGTTAAAGAATAAGTAATAATGGTATGATACTTGGTATTGTACAAAGTAATAAAAAACGAGTATAATACGAAGTATTATACGAGTTTGTATGAAGGATGAAATATTGTATATAAATTCTATATGAATTATAATATGAAAATAATACATGAACTATATGTATGTGTATTAAGAAATGTTAATGGACTTAGATGATTGGTTAAACAATTATATACAAGTCCAAGTGAATTAGAGAGAGAAGCCCAACTAATGAATTAATGAACTAATTAGTGTTTGTTAAAGTAAAGCCCAAGGATTAATTAATGTAAGCCCAAGCTAGAATCCATGGATTGTATAACCCATGGGGCAAACCATATTGATATGGTTAATGTGTGGTGACCAAGTGATGTGGTGACCAAGTGATGTGGTGATCAAGTAAGTGTGATGATCAAGTAGGAGTATTGACCAAGACTTTGAAGTAATGACCAAGTGTAGGATAATTTTTGGTGCCTTGCAAGTAATGAATAGTAAGGAGGTGCATGAGGAGGTGGGATGATTTAATGACCAATCTACCCTAACCTTGGAAAGTCTATAAATAGAAGAGCTTTACAAGCCATTTGTTGGTTGATCAATTAATCCAACACATCTAAAGTGCTTAAGTGTTAGAGAGAATAAGGTAGTAATAAGTCATTTCCATAAGCTAAGAAGAAGAAGCAAGCTACTTACCAAGACAACAAAAGAGTAAGAATTCTTCTCCAATTATCTTCTATCTCTATTCATGATGGGATGATAAAAAAAGTTGGATTAAGAAACATGAATGAGTAAGTAATGAACTTAAGCCAATTAAGTTGGTAATAAGTCATTTAAGCTAGCATAAGTTATAAACTTATGTGAAAATAATATGAACTTGTAAGAAGTTTATTAAGAGAAATGATATGAATGTAAAAGTAATTATATGATCATATGTATCATGTATACCTAAGTAAAGATATATGTGAAGAGCATGTAAAGTATGATGATTAAGAAACCTTAATTGTCATAAGTCATTAACAATGAAATCTTAAGTAGTTATAGTTGACAAGTTATAAACTTATGAAGAATAAGTCAAAATCCAACAAAGAATCTAAGTTGTTGTATTAAGTATGTTAAAATGTTCACATGATGAATGAAGTTCATTTGTAATGTTGAACAAATCATAAGAATGAAGAATTACTTTAATTTGCACGACGATCGACGATAATCGTCGAATACGTAAAAATTCTCTGAATGGAAGTCAAATTTTGTGTTGGATCATGAAACCATTGTTTTCCAATAGAACAAGTCATAATTGGCATTTAAGAGTCATGGACTCAAAAATGACCGGATTCCGACTTAGAATGAAGAAACGAAAGCTGAACGCTCACGAAACGCTTATCGCTTTTCGCTAAAATGAACCAATAGGTGAATTTTTAGCAAACGAAGTCAAATAGATAAAATTCGTGAATGGTTATGTAGATTACGTAATTTTTGAACCGTAGGCTTTTGAATGAGCCAATTCGGACTTATAACGAAGAAGTTATGCGTCCGTGAAGTTCAAAAATTTTCAAAACTGAAATTGATATCTGGTGCACAGAGTTGGCGCCATGGCTGACCCTAGGAAAAAGACCACGCACCATGGACGAACAAGAATCGAGCATACTGCAAGAGTTCATCGCAACGCGAACCTTAGTTCAATAAGTGAAATAAGCAAATACCATGAACAAATGAATAAATCCTCTCTAGAGTGTGGCGCGCATGGCACGCCCATTAAGTAAGGACTCAGCTACAGCCGCGCAAGTCCGGACAATGGCATTAAGAGCTTCACACACAGTACGAGATGTAGTATAAAGTCAAATCCGCAAATACTTTCGAGCTCGTAACAAAATAGTAATGAAGGTTTCTAAGTACAAAGAAAAGAAAACCTAAATGGATTCAAAGTAAACATAACTTAAGGAAGGTAAGATAACATTGTTTAAACTTTGTTAAACCTTAAGGAATGTAATGTAAAGGTTGAGATAACCTAGTCAAATATAATGCAAGCATAATGACAAACCGAAATGAATAGTAAATGAATCTAATACATAATTAGATTGAAATGAAGGGTAATATAGTCATATACATACTGGATTATATGTGGCCTAATCTAAGGCATTATGTGATCATATATTGTAGAGACTTGAACGACTTGAACATAAAGTTAAAATACTATAGCAGACGCTAAAGGCAAGTATTCTAACTCTTGTCTCAGTTCAATCTGAACAAGTTTTTGAGGTTCATGTATTCTTTCGCATGAATTGATGTATGTTGAAGTTGAAGGCAATTCCTTTGGCTAGACTTGATGAATTGATAATCTATTCATGTATTATCAAATGTTGCTATCTTTTGTCAACTACTTGATATGGTTCTTCAAAAGAAGACTAAAATGTTAAACAAATATTTTATCGGTAAAACGACAGGCACGTGAGGTTGCCAAATGCTTAAACGTGCATACGTTTAATGGATGTAGTGTTAATCAACATAGAGTACAATAGGCTGATCACCTAGAAGTGCTCGTAAGTGATATCGGGCTTACGGACTTGCTTCCGGGTTGTCCTTTTCTAATAAAGAATGAATATTCGAGGTCTCTGACCGGAGTGAATGTTTTACTAAATACTGTTGTTATTGTAAAATTTTTTGAAAGAAAAGATAAAGTGCTATTTTGAATTATCAATAGTACTTCATAACTATTGTTCAGTTATCAAAGATATACGATTTGTATGTGTCAAGCGTGTTGTTATTAAATTGTTAAACTTGCTGAGCTAGTTATGCTCACTTTTGCTTGAACCATATGAATGCAGCTAAGACTGAACGTCCCAAAGGATCGAAAAAGGATAAGGGAAAAGCTAAGGCAGATTACAAAGCTGTCTTGTAATAGTATAGGTCTATTGTTGTAATTTAACTGATATTATGACAAAGAACCTTTGTAACGGGTTTAGAACTTAGGAAATGTAAATATTACTTTAAATATATAGAAGTTATATTTGTTCTTTGAGACTTTTCAAATTGAATGAATGTATGAATGTTGTATAGTATAGCACCATCTGTCGGGTTGGAAGATACCCGGATATGGGGGCGCTACAGGTTGGTATCAAAGCCTAGGTTATAAAACTTAAGGGGAAAAGTAGAACCTTAAGTCATAACCTTACAAAAGAATAAAAAAGTAAAAGATGGAAAGTAACCTTATAAAAATGCATTATATTAGGTTATGTATTTTTATTATTTTACTGACGTGTACTAATCAAACTATATTGTTTTATTGTAGATGTCAGGAGAAAATGATATGTATAGAGATATACATGTAGTGAGCGAGGATTCAGTTAATCGTGTAGAGATACTACCAAATCCCGTGGCCAGAGAACCCGAGTTGGTGACCATCGAGTCCTGGAGACTCGCATTTATTTAGACTACATGTCTATATTTGATGGCATGCTAGAAGAGGAGGTGGACGTGATGTCCTTTGACCAGGTTCCACCTACAGAGGAAATGTCTACGGGGGAATCAATGAAGGCATTGTTTATGTCGGTATTGGATAGGAATGTCCATTACTTCCAAGAGGTTAAGGAGTTGAAAGAGGAACTCCGAGCTGTCCGTGAGGACAAGACTAGTATGGAAGGAATGTGGGAAAAGGAGCACGATGATAGAGTCCTAGCTATGGACAAAGTTCGAGATTTGAGAGGAGAAGTCTTTGAGCTCAAGCAGGAGCTAAAGACTAAGAAGCGAAAGTTGGAGAGGATGTCCTATATTCATAGGAGTTCTCATGTAGATTTCCAAAGCAGTAGTAGTCGGATATCGTGTGAAAGCAGATGCACTGGCCATACCATCAAGAGAGATGTTATTCACGGGTTTGGCCGAAAAAAAATTTTTTTAGAATGCCTTACTACAGATGTAATCTAGCAATAGCTAGAATAGAATAGATATGTAAATATTATGTATCTAGTAAGTGACGAAAACCCTCCTTTGTATAAACAAAGGGTAGTCTTTTTGTAATCCCAATTTTGGAAAGTAATCATGGGGATGAAAATGTAATCACCTAAGGTGAGTAATGTAAACAATGTAGTATTATACTACAAGTTATGAATCAATATAAATCTTTTATGGAATATGTTGAGTAATGAGTATGAGTTGTTGTTTTATTACAAATAATAACAAACCAACAAGATTAAAGTAATAATGATGTGTTGTTTTCTTAACAAAGAAATGCCGCCAAGAAGGAGACAACGAAATCGGTATGCTTAATGTTAACCAACCTGAGGGTGGTCCTGCTTAATCCAATGCAGGAGTTCGTTAATCTATTAACGGCTGCATTTAATAGAACGGGGGCTAATGTACCCGTAATTCCTGGAGTAGTACGAGCTACTACTTTTAAGGATTTTTAAAGTGTAGGTCCGCCTGAGTTCAAGGGAACTACGGATCCTATAGAAGCCCAAACTTGGGTAAAAGAAATTGAGAAAGCATTTGTAATAGTAAATGTTGAGGAAGGTCAAAAGGTTGCCTTTGCAACCTATTTGATGAAGGGAGAGGCCAACTTCTGGTGGGAGGCAAACCAGGCTAGGGCCGATATAGGAGACCTAACGTGGGAGAGGTTCAAGGAGATTTTCTTCGAGAACTATTTTCCCACGAGTATGCAAGGGAGGATGGAGATGAGGTTTCTAGAATTGAGACAAGGGGATATGACAGTTCCCCAGTATGCTGCCAAGTTTAATGAACTGGCACGATTAACTCCACATCAAGTGGACACTGAAGTGAGAAAGGCTAGAAGGTTCGAGCAGGTCTTGAAACCCTGGCTCTATAGCCGAATCTCTGTGTTCCAAAGTACTTCCTTTGGAACCATACTAGAAAAAAAAATAATTTTCGAAGGTGGGAATGAGGCTCTTAGCCAGTACCACAAAGATAAGAAGAGCAAAGGCAGGCTTGATGGAGGAACCAAGACCGAGGGAGCCAGTGGGAGTGGCGACGATCAGAAAAGGAAGGGCTTTAACTCTGGGAATACCAGAGTAAAACAAGGGGACTCTAAGAGGAGGATGGAGGCCTGTAAAACCTGTGGGAAAACTCACTTTAGAGTTTGTCTCAAAGGTAAGGCGGTGTGTTATAATTGTGGATAGGAAGGGCACATTTCGCCTAACTGTCCCAATCCGAAGAAGAATCACGGATGCTTTGTATGTGGATCAACTGACCACATAGCAAAGAACTACTCGAAGAAGGGGATAAAAGGAAATAAGGGACCTAATAGCGGGAAGTTAGCTATTAGTGGTCCAGCTCAGCCGGGGAAATCAATGGCCCGCACTTTTAATATGACGGTCCAAGATGCGGTGGCATCAGGGGATGTAGTTGTAGGTATTATTCCAATCAACAATATAAATGCATACGTGCTATTTGATTCGGGTGCTACTTGTTCGTTTATAGTATGTGATTTTGCTAGACGACTAGAATTATTTCTCGAAAAATTGCCTATACCTTTGAACATTAAGGTAGCAAACGAAGAGATAATTCCTGTTGAAGATATTCATAGGAGTTGTTGCGTTGATGTACATGGTTGTAAGTTATCAGTAGATTTAATACCGATAAAGTTAGGAGAATTCGACGTAATTCTCGGAATGGATTGGTTGATTAACCATGGAGCAATTATAGATTGCCAAAGGAAAAGTGTGAGCATCAGGACGTTGAAGCAACCTCCTGTAGTATTTTACAGTAGTAAATTGCCAGGACATCTGTGTTGCCTTACGATGACACAAGCTGGAAAACTTTTAAGGATGGGTTGTGTAGGTTATCTATGCCATGTTGTTGATACCCAGAGAGTGGGAGCAACCATGGAACAAATACCTATAGTAAACGAATTCATGGATGTATTTCCAAGTGAATTACCGGGTTTACCGCCGGATAGGGAGATCGAATTTGTGATAGACACTGTGCCGTGAATCCAACCTTGGCCTCAAGGGCACCGCATCAGATGGGCGCTGTGGAAATGAAAGAACTAATGGTTCAGCTACAGGAACTATTGAACAAGAAGTACATTCAACCAAGTGTTTCGCCGTGGGGAGCACCGGTGTTGTTTGACAAGAAGAATGATAGATCGTTAAGGCTTTGTATCGACTATCGGGAGTTGAACAAGTTAACGATAAAGAATAAATACCCATTGCCCAGGATCGATGATCTCTTTGATCAATTGAAAGGGGAAAAGTATTTTTCTAAAATAGATTTGCAGACGGGGTATCATCAGTTGAAGGTTAGGAAGGAAGATATACCAAAGACTGCATTCAGGACTCGTTATGGTCATTACGAGTTTCTGGTTATGTCATTTGGGTTGACGAATGCACCAGCTTCATTTATGGATATGATGAACAGAGTGTTCAAACTATATTTGGACAAGTTCATCGTGGTGTTTATCGATGATATTCTAGTCTATTCTAAGACGCCAGAAGATCATGCCGAACACTTAAGGTTAGTGTTGGAGACACTAAGGAGGGAGAAGTTATATGCGAAATTCACCAAATGTGAATTTTGGTTTGAAAAAAGTGCGCTTTTTTAGGTCATGTTATTGACCAAGAGGGATTTCATGGATCCAAAGAAAGGTGGAAGCAGTAATGAATTGGGAACAACCGAAAACGCCAACTGAGGTGCGGAGTTTCCTAGGGTTAGCAGGGTACTATCGAAGATTTATCCAAGATTTTTTGAAGATAGCTACATCGTTGACTAACTTAACAAGGAAGACGGTGAAATACGCATGGACAGATAAATGTGAAGACAGTTTTAAAGAACTGAAGAAGAGATTAAGTGAAGCTCCTGTTTTGTCATTTCCAGATGACACGGGAAATTTTGTAGTGTATAGTGATGCTTTGCATAAAGGACTTGGTTGTGTGCTTATGCAGCATGGCAAAGTCATTGCGTATGCATCTTGGTAGTTGAAGGATTATGAGAAAGTTTACCCTACTCATGATCTGGAACTGGCCGCAGTAGTGTTTGCTCTAAAGATATGGAGACATTATCTTTATGGGGAAAGATGTGAGATATATACAGACCATAAAAGTCTAAAGTATATCTTCACTCAGAAGGAGTTGAATATGAGACAGAGAAGATGGCTGGAGTTGATAAAGGATTATGATTGTGAAATCTTGTATCACCCTGGAAAGGCCAATGTAGTTGTCGACGCCTTAAGTAGGAAGGGTCGGGAAAAGTTGTATATGTTAACAGCTCGAAATGAGTTAATAACAAAGATGGCTAGGATGGAAATAGAAGTGAAGATGCCGAGTGATTCGGGGCAATTACTCTTTGCGAAGGAGATGCAATATACCATCGTAGAAAGAGTCAAGGAGGTACAACTCAAGATGGATGAGTGTAACCAAATAAAGAAGCGGTTATCCGAGAAGGAAAATGTTAAGTATAGTCTTGATAATGAGGGATTATAAAGATTTGAGGGAAGAATTTGGGTTCCGAATGAGACGGAATTAAAGGAGCAAGTATTACAAGAAGCTCATAGTTCGAGGTACTCGATACATCCTGGCAGTACTAAGATGTATCAAGACCATCGACAGAGTTTTTGGTGGCCAAACATGAAGAGAGAAATAGCAGAGTATGTGAGTAGGTGCTTAACTTGTCAAAAGGTTAAGGTCGAACATCAACGACCCATGGGTTTACTACGGTCATTGGAGATTCCGAATGGAAGTGGGAGCATATCACGATGGACTTCGTGGGTGGGACTTCCGACGACGCAAAAAGGGTACGATTCAATTTGGGTAATAGTGGACCCATTGACGAAGTCGGCTCACTTTTTTACCAATTAGGGTCAAGTATAACTTAGACCGCTTAGCTAAACTTTATGTTAAGGAAATCATTTCCGCATATGGAGTACCCAGATCAATTGTGTCGATCGTGATCCACGATTCACATCGAACTTTTGGAGGAGTTTGCAAGAGTAGTTGGGAACACAGCTGAGGTTAAGCATGGCTTATCATCCACAAACTGATGGGCAGAGCGAAAGAACAATTCAGACGTTAGAAGACATGTTGAGGTCTTGTGTCATGGATTTCAAGGGTAGTTGGGATGATCACCTACCACTAGTAGAGTTTGCATATAACAACAGTTATCATGCAAGCATAGGCATGTTGCCGTATGAAGCTTTGTATGGGAGAAAGTGCAGAACACCTTTATGTTTGGATGAGGTGGGGGAATGCCGGATGCTAGGACCAGAATTGGTGCAGCAGACAGCGGATGTGATAAAGTTAATTCGAATGCGTCTCGTTATAGCTCAGGACAGACAGAAGAAGTATGCGGACTCACATAGACTAAGTCGAGAGTTTGAGGTGGGCTCGTATGTGTTTCTAAAGGTATCTCCCTAGAAAGGAAAGATACGCTTTGGAAAGAAGGGAAAGTTAAGTCCAAGGTTTATAGGACCTTTTGAAGTATTAAAACAGGTGGGGGAGGTAAGCGATATGATAGCATTACCTCCAGGACTTAGAACGAATACATAACGTGTTTCACGATATCAGATTACGTCCATATAAGCTTTAACTATAAGCATGTAATCGAGTATGAGCCGATTCATATCGAGAAAGACTTATCATATGAAGAGTCGCCGATGCAGATCATTGATAGAAAGGAACAAGTTCTGAGGAACAAGGTAATACCATCAAGAAAAGTATTATGGAAGAACCACGATCGAAAAGAAGCAACGTGGGAACTAGAAGAAAAGATAAAGAAAAATTTTCCTCATCTATTTGATTAAAGTAAGACGAGATTCGGGGTACAGAATCTTTATAAGGGGGGAAGAATGTAACGACCGAGAAATTCGATCTTATTGTAAAATGATTTTATTAAATTAAATAATAATAAAATCATATTCTATGTGTTATCAAGATGGTTGTCATTGTATAACCTATTGATGTTAGAATATCGTAGTATTTGGGCTACGTGGATGAATTAAAGTGTTTGAATTTTCAAGACGAAAATAAAAGTTTTCCGAGAAATTTTCCAAAAACACTATTCATCGGTATTTGCTTGGGATATAATTTTGAGATTCCGAGAAATACGCAATGATGGAATAACAAGGTAAGATGGATTATGTAATAAAAATCTAGTTATGGAAAATGTAACATTTCGCTTGTGGACTTAATTTATGAACGTTAAGCAAAGCGAAATGTTAAAGAATAAGTAATAATGGTATGATACTTGGTATTGTACAAAGTAATAAAAATGAGTATAATACGAAGTATTATACGAGTTTGTATGAAGGATGAAATATCGTATATAAATTCTATATGAATTATAATACGAAAATAATACATGCACTATATGTATGTGTATTAAGAAATGTTAATGGGCTTAGATGATTGGTTAAACAATTATATACAAGTCCAAGTGAATTAAAGAGAGAAGCCCAACTAATGAATTAATGAACTAATTAGTGTTTGTTAAAGTAAAGCCCAAGGATTAATTAATGTAAGCCCAAGCTAGAATCCATGGATTGTATAACCCATGGGGCAAACCATATTGATATGGTTAATGTGTGGTGACCACGTGATGTGGTGACCAAGTGATGTGGTGATCAAGTAAGTGTGATGATCAAGTAGGAGTATTGACCAAGACTTTGAAGTAATGACCAAGTGTAGGATAATTTTTGGTGCCTTGCAAGTAATGAATAGTAAGGAGGTGCATGAGGAGGTGGGATGATTTAATGACCAATCTACCCTAACCTTGGAAAGTCTATAAATAGAAGAGCTTTACAAGCCATTTGTTGGTTGATCAATTAATCCAACACATCTAAAGTGCTTAAGTGTTAGAGAGAATAAGCTAGTAATAAGTCATTTCATAATAAGCTAAGAAGAAGAAGCAAGCTACTTACCAAGACAACAAAAGAGTAAGACTTCTTCTCCAATTATCTTCTATCTCTATTCATGATGGGATGATAAGAAAAGTTGGATTAAGAAACATGAATGAGTAAGTAATGAACTTAAGCCAATTAAGTTGGTAATAAGTCATTTAAGCTAGCATAAGTTATAAACTTATGTGAAAATAATATGAACTTGTAAGAAGTTTATTAAGAGAAATGATATGAATGTAAAAGTAATTATATGATCATATGTATCATGTATACCTAAGTAAAGATATATGTGAAGAGCATGTAAAGTATGATGATTAAGAAACCTTAATTGTCATAAGTCATTAACAATGAAATCTTAAGTAGTTATAGTTGACAAGTTATAAACTTATGAAGAATAAGTCAAAATCCAACAATGAATCTAAGTTGTTGTATTAAGTATGTTAAAATGTTCACATGATGAATGAAGTTCATTTGTAATGTTGAACAAATCATAAGAATGAAGAATTACCGGAATTTGCACGATTGGACGATAATCGTCGAATACGTAAAAATTCTCGGAATGGAAGTCAAATTTTGTGTTGGATCATGAAACCATTGTTTTCCAATAGAAACAAGTCATAATTGGCATTTAAGAGTTTCGAATTCGAAAATGACTGGATTCCGACTTAGAATGAAGAAGCGAGCGTTGAACGTTCACGAACGTTTATCGTTTTCGGTAAAAATGAACCAATAGGTGATTTTTTAGCAAACGAAGTCAAATGGATAAAATTCTTGAATGGTTATGTAGATTACATAATTTGTGAACCGTAGGCTTTTGAACGAGCCAATTCGGACTTATAACGAAGAAGTTATGTGTCCGGGAAGTTCACAAAATTTCAAAACTGAAATTGATATCTGGTGCATGTAGTTGGCCACATGGCCAACCCTAGGCAAAAAGACCAAGCGTCATGCGGAATAATAAAATCAAGCATATCTGCAAGAGTTCAGCCCAAATACGACCTTAGTTAAATAAGTAGCATAGCGCCATGAACAGTGACAAAATCCTCTGGAGTGTGGCGTAACAATACAATACCCATTTAGTAAGGACTCACCGCAAATGCCAAGTCTGGGACAATGGCATTAAGAGCTCTTGCTACAGCGCGAGATGTAAGTATAAAATCAATAATACAGCTACCAGCCTCGTAACAAAGATAGTAATGAAGGTTTCTAAGTACAAAGAAAAGAAAACCTAAATGGATTGAAAGTAAACATAACTTAAGGAAGGTAAGATAACATTGTTTAAACTTTGTTAAACCTTAAGGAATATAATGTAAAGGTTGAGATAACCTAGTCAAATATAATGCAAGCATAATGACAAATCAAAACGAATAGTAAATGAATCTAATACATAATTAGATTGAAATGAAGGGTAATATAGTCATATACATACTGGATTATATATGACCTAATCTAAGGCATTATGTGATCATGTATTGTAGAGACTTGAACGACTTGAACATAAAGTTAAAATACCGTAGCAGACGCTAAAGGCAAGTATTCTAACTCTTGTCACAGTTCAATCTGAACAAGTTTTTGAGGATCATGTATTCTTTCGCATGAATTGAGGTATGTTGAAGTTGAAGCCAATTCCTTTGGCTAGACTTGATGAATTGATAATCTATTCATGTATTATCAAATGTTGCTATCTTTTGTCAACTACTTGATATGGTTCTTCAAAAGAAGACTGAAATGTTAAACAAATATTTTGTCGGTAAAACGACAGGCACGTGAGGTTGCCAAATGCTTAAACGTGCATACGTTTAATGGATGTAGTGTTGATCAACATAGAGTACAATAGGCTGATCACCTAGAAGTGCTCGTAAGTGATATCGGGCTTACGGACTTGTTTTCGGGTTGTCCTTTTCCAATAAAGAATGAATACTCGAGGTCTCTAACCGGAGTTAATGTTTTACTAAATACTGTTGTTATTGTAAAACATTTTGAAAGAAAAGATGAAGTGCTATTTTGAATTATCAATAGTACTTCATAACAATTGTTCAGTTATCGAAGATATACGATTTGTATGTGTCAAGCATGTTGTTATTAAATTGTTATACTTGTTGAGCTAGTTATGCTCACTCTTGCTTGAACCATATGAATGTAGCTAAGACTGAACGTCCCGAAGGATCAAAAAAGGATAAGGGAAAAGCTAAGGCAGATTACTAAGCTGTCTTGTAATAGTATAGGTATATTGTTATAATTTAACTGATATTATGACAAAGAACCTTTGTAACGGGTTTAGAACTTGGGAAATGCAAATATTACTTTAAATATATAGAAGTTATATTCGTTCTTTGAGACTTTTTAAATTGAATGAATGTATGAATGTTGTATAGTATAGCACCATCTGTCGGGTTGGAAGATACCCGGATATGGGGGCGCTACAGGTACAAGATGTAAAATCTAGGCTCATCGAATAGAGTCCCATGAAGTTAATATATATAAGTATATATATATATATATATATATATATATATATATATATATATATACTGAAAGAAAATAAATGCTCCAGACATTAGTCTAGGCTCAATCGAGGCATAACTCGATAATGTTAGTCCATATATATATATTATGAAATATATATATATAAGTATATATATATATAAGTATGTATATATATATATACAAACTGAAATGAAACCATGGACTGAAGTTCGGGCATACACACGCAACACGACTCTCAACGTGAATGGTGTGTGCAATGATGAAGAGAAAGGCTTTAACGTGTGTAAGAAGGCTTACAGTGGGCTGCCAAAGAAGACTTCTATAACTTTAAGTGGATGAACACCCGGCTCCCGTCGGTAAAATTTTGACATAATATAAGCTCACAAGTGTTTAAAAAGAGAAAACACTCAGTTTATAGTGTGTACAGAACAAATTGGACAAGGTTTCCTCGCCGTTTTTTCTTGCAAATAAGGCCACCCCAAGCCCTCTATATATAGAGGGGGGTGCTGCAGGTCTACCTGCGGCTGCCCGGGATGCCCAAGATGTGGGTCCCACCGTGTCGAAGTACGTATACTCGGACAATGCGCTGTTCGCTCAAACCTTCATAACTTTCAATTCGAGAGTCCGATGGAAGCGTGCCATACCATTCCGGAAAGCTCTTTCCGAGAGCTACACAATGACATAGGATTTGCCCTTTTTTGATTCCAAGAAGATGGCTCCATGAATGAATGGCATTCCCGGGTTTCCGTCAAGTAGTCCATTGAGCCGTTTTGCGTAGTTTGCGCTCGAAAGTTAAGATATGGTTCTTGTGGGACTTCTATTGTATTAATTTGAGTTAAAATGAGTTGATTTGATGTGAGTTGAATTTGAGTTGGCAAAATGACCATTTTGCCCCTCCTGGGGTTATCTCCGTTTTTTGTGCAGTTGTAGCATTATTTTCTCAGGGTTATCTCTGAGGTTGACTTGATGTTGATTTTAACTGTCCTCAGGGTTATCTCAAAGGTTGGCTTGACCTCTTGGGGCTATCTCTAGGCTTTGATCTTGATCCTCCGGGGCTATCTTCGGGGTTAAAACTTACTTTCCCGAGGTTATCTCCGGGTTTTGAAATTGGATCTCCTATGGCTATCTCCGGGGTTAAAATTGATGTTGTGATCCTCCAGGGTTATCCCTGGAGTGTGTAAAAGACGCTTTTTCCCTCTTGCATGGTTAGTAACAGGAAAAGAAACTTTCGAGTGTCTACACTAGACACTTGAAATGCAGCAAGATAAACATGATGCTATGTGTAGTAACATGATGAAAATGTATGATGCATATGGATTGTTTTTCCCACATTTTGGGGATGATTGTCGGCTCCCTGTTGCTTCTACCGGGGACTGACAACGATGTCTTTGCCGACAAGATTGGACGTGTGATCCAAATCTCTTAGGATGTTGACGTTGGGGTTATCACCGAAGCCCTTAATCCTTGATACAGACTTTATTCTGAAGATGTGTCTCTTGTGTACAAGAGATCTGTGGGGATAACACTCTGTCTGTTTGAGGATGTGTATAACATATTCCATCATCGATCCTCCTCGATGATGTTGATCCTTCCTAGTTTGTATCTCCAGGACATATCAATGTTCTGTTGGATTTACTGCCAACAGTATATGTTGTCGGAGATGTCTGACCTTCGCTGACGTGTGAATCAATGGATAAACACCCCGGTTGGGCAAACTGTCAAGGCTGCTTAACCTTCACTGACGTGTGAATCAACAGATAAACACCCCTGTTGGGCAGACCATCAAGGTTGTTTGACCTTTGCTGACGTGTGAATCAACGGATAAACACCCCTGTTGGGCAGACTGTCAAGGCTGCTTGACCTTCACTGACGTGTGAATCAACGGATAAACACCCCTGTTGGGAAAAATATCAAGGCTGCTTGACCTTCGCTAACGTGTGAATCAACGTATAAACACCCCTGTTAGGCAGACTATCAAGGCCGCTTGACCTTCGCTGACGTGTGAATCAATGGATAAACGTGTTATAACCCCCGCGGGGGTTCTGTTTGATCCTCGTTGACATGTGCATCAATGGAAAATACGCGTTGTAATCCCCGCCGGGGATCTGTTTGATCCTCGTTGACGTGTGCATCAACGGCTGAAATCATCGGATGGCTTTCAACGCTTCATTGGATTTACTTGCCAACGATTGCAATAATGTTAAGGCTACTTGACCTTCGTTGATATGTGTATCAGCGGATGACAATGCATGATACCCCCGTTGGGGTTATGTACTTCGACATAAAATGCGTGATGGCCCCGCCGGGGTTATGTACTTTAACATAAAACGCGTGATGCTCCCGCCGAGGTGTTGATTTGGAATGCGTGATGCCCCCGCCGAGGTGTTGAGAGGATTAGGGTTACGACCCTGAATTGGTGGCACCGAACCTACATTAGGTATTGCCGAGTGTATCTTGTAACAGCTGATATCATTAGCATAATGTACCTGTTGGGTAAAATCTAATTACGCACAACACACAAGTATACGTGGTCAACAATTAGAATAATAGTAAGTAGAGTATCGTTCCCTCAGAGACTGTAATAAGAAATTAAAACTCACAATTACTAATTTCCTATTAATCCTAATTTTATTAAACTAATCAATTTCCAGTTCGTAACCAAAAGTATTAAAAATATTAAAATCACCAAACAATCAATAAACGTTAAAAATTGAATTTTCAAACAAATAATGGAGAATTAGGCTTTCGACTTCACTCTAAGCATCACTCAGATTATTCTACCTTTATTCCAGTTTAACTCATTATCCCAATTTATTAATCAAGAACAGATATGTAGAACTAGCCACCTCTCGATGTACTAATACCGTATTAACCCAAATCCATAATTAAGATAGAATCAAGTTAAACACCTTAATCAACTAACTCACTATATCTCTATGTGAATTACAATTAAAGAAGGTTTAAGTTCAAGCTCTTTATCTGATTACATGCGATGTCAAGAATATCTCAACCCTAACATTCATCAAGATTCTGTTAATTCACATAAATCGAGAACACATGCTATATTAACTAAGTCTAGACTCGTATTTCATTTCTCGAATTCATACAAGTCCACAAAGAATCGTTGATCAGGCAATTCATAAATTCAAGCTCAAATTAATATAGATAAACTGGATATTAGCTTATTAAACTGGAAATCAAAGCTACATAATCATCGTTTCACTTAAAGATCCGTCATAAGCCTAAAAAGTATTTAGTTCATCATAAATGAAATAATAACTGAATAAGTTAAAGATAACATCCTTTCAATTACAAATATAAAACCAAAGGAGAAGAATAATGCAGAACACCCTTCACTTCAGCCTTAATCCGCAACCGATATGAACATTCTTCAAAATCTTCACTCCGATTCTTGCTATGAAAATATGTCCTTAAAAACCGTTAATTATTTTGCATGATGTTGATCTTGTTGTTCGTTACTCAATATATATGGAACACCTAAATTCTAGTCGAAGTCCCATGTTTTTTAGAGTCCAAATGCCATACAAGTCCGAAAATCCAAGTCCAGGCAGGGGTATTTACATGTAACAGACCCTCCCCGGAGGGCTTAGCCCTTATCCTGCAGAGTTGAAGACCCCACCCCGGCCGGTGTAAAACAAATCATGCATTTTGCGGGAATAGGCTAATAATTAATGACTTTACTTAAACCCGTCGGGGGGTATTTACATGTAACAGTTCTTCCTGACCAAACTTAGCCTTATCCTGCAGAGTTGAAGACCCCACCATGCATACACGGCGGTAGGTAGGTCGTAATCAACCCGACTTTTCTTGAACCTCCTTTATTTCTCAAATCTTGCCAAAATGCAACATAACTCCATCCTTTTTGATAAAATGCAACACCACCATACCTACACAATGAAATAACACGAAACACGTAAAAACAAACATAAATGTAAGGAATTAACATCGATTAAGCTTGAGTTAGGATAAGATTCGAGGGTATAAAACCCACTTATCAGTACCCTGAACTCGGGTGAACACCAATGAGTGATGTGTAGACCCTCGGCTCGGTCTGAAAAAACCAGGATTGTAAGTTATTCTGCTCAATCGCGTAGCATTTTTATTCTTGATTTAGCTTCTTCAGCTTATGAGAACTCCATTGTAACTCAAACAGGACCGAGATGGACGGGTGGGACCCACGTAAGGGTACCATAGGTACACCTGTAGCAGCTGCAGATAGACCTGCGGCCAGCTGTGAATGTCTATTAATCCTGCAGGTTGCTTTCTCAAGTCATTTCATGTTGCGCCTTGAAGGAAATCTGAGAGCTCTTCTTCAGATCTGTTGAGTTCGGACGTCTTTCTGCAAATTCTGTCACCGTACAAGTGATCTACACTGTCCTGGCAACGAATGCATGTCTTCTTTTCCAGTTTTTATCAGTTGGAAAATGACTTATCACATAAAATGCATCTAAACACATAGTAGTGAATATGCATGCTCAAATGACTTGATAAAAAATATTCAACATAGTAAATGTTAGTATTAAACCATACTATAGAGGGCATCTCCACTCTAAACATCTGAGGAGACCTTGTCTTGTATCTCTCTTATAGAGGGAATCTTCACTCAGATAGAATTTCATAGCAAGTTGATAGATCCACCTTTTCTCAGTCGGGCTCGCTTCAGCGGGTGTAGATCCATCTCATAGGTACTCCTTGATATGCTAATACCAAGGATGCTGGATGGGAGGTAGCTCATCCGATACTTCTCCAACATAGTTTCCATAGGCTGGGGCCTTATGCAAGGCAATTGTGACGCTTGGCAAGTGTCCCTTGTCAGGTATGTGAATAAAGGAGGCCAAAGTTGCTAATGCGTCTGCAAAGTCATTCCTATTACGAGGAATGTGTAGAAAGGAGATTTCTTTGAACTTCAAAACCATCTGTAAAACTTTTCGATGGTAAGGCATCAAATGTAGCTCTTTGGTTTTATAGATTCGCATGGATTGTCTGCCCACTAACTCCAAATCTCCAAAGACAGTTAACCACCCGATGCCCATTAAACGGGAAAGTTTTAGCCCCATGATACATCCTTCATACTCAACTGTGTTGTTGGTGCTGACAAACTGCAATTTGACGGTGACGGATCTCGCTCCCCCTTACGGATATAAGAACTGCCCACTTTTCTCAGAACCTTCCATATTAATAGCTCCATCAAAATACATCTTCCATATTTGGCGTGTATTGTACTGATGGTGTTGCTGAACTGTCATTACCCCTTCATCGGAGAAGTATGTTTCCAAGGTTTTGAAATCCCCTAAAGGTGCGGCGGCAAGTTGATCCGCAATTCCTTGACCTTTGACGGACTTTTGAGTCATATAGACGATGTCAAATTTTTGTAGGATCAACTGCCATCTGGACAGCCGACAATTTAACATGGGTTTATTGAACACGTACTTGAGAGGATCCACAAGGGATATGAGATGGGTTGTGTGACCATGGAGGTAATGTTGTAACCTAATGGAAGCCCATGCTAAAGCACAACAAGTCTTCTCAATCAGAGTATACTTGTGTTCACTGCTGCTGAATCTTTTGCTGAGGTGATAGATAGCTCGTTCTTGGCCTCTATCGTCTTTCTATCCTAGCATGCAGCCCATGACGGTGTCATTTATGGACAGGTACATGAACAGGGGAACATAATTCTTGGGTGGTACCAAAATGGGAGCTTTGACTAGCTGCTCTTTGATCATAAGGAAGTCCTTATGGCAATCATCATTCCATTTCATGGAGGAGTTCTTCCTTAACAGCTTGAAGATTGGCTCACATGTTGCGATGAGTTGAGAAATGAACCTACTAATGAAGTTGATTCTTCCAAAAAATCCCTGTATTTCCTTTTATGTCTGAGGAATGGGCATTTCCGTGATGGCCTGGATTTTGGTGGGATCCAGCTCAATCCCTTTGTGGCTGACTAGGAATCCTAGCAACTTGCCTAATTTAACGCCAAAGGCGCACTTGGCTGGATTAAACTTCAAGTTGTACTTACGTAACCTATTGAAGAGCATCCTGAGATGGTCTAAGTGGTCTTCCTCCTTCCGAGATTTGACAATGATGTCATCCATGTAGATCTCGATCTCTTTATGCATTAAGTCATAAAAGAGAGCCATCATAGCTTGTTGATAGGTGGCTCTGGCATTGATGAGGCCGAATGACAACCGTCTATAGCAAAAAGTTCCCTAAGGTGTTATAAAAGCAGTTTTCTCATGATCTTTCTCAGCAACCATGATCTGATGGTACCCCGCAAAGCAATCAACAAAGGAGTAAATGCAGTAATGAGAATGTGGATAAATGGCACAGGAAAGCTATCTTTAAGGCAAGCTTTTTTCAAGTCCCGATAATCCACACAAACTCGCACCTTTCCTCCAGGTTTAGGCACGGGAACGATGTTGGATATCCACTCAGGATATGTGGACACCATGATGATGCCATCTTGAAACTGTTTCACAATTTCTTCTTTCACTTTTAAACTCCACTCAGGTTTCAATCGCATGAGCTTCTGCTTTACTGGCTTGAATCCCTCTTTAATGGGAAGGCGATGAAGGACAATGTCAATGGACAAACCCACCATGTCTTCATGAGACCATGCAAACACATCCTGGAATTGGGTTAGTAGCATAACCATGTCATTCCTCTGGTTTGGGGTAAGGTCTGCACCAATCTGGATTAACTTAGGGCTTTCTAAGGTTCCGAGATTGAAGGAAGTGGTTTGATCAAGGTTGGGTTTAGGTTTGTCTTTGACCCATTCTTGAATTTCTGGAGGCACCTCAATGTCCTCGTGTATTTCCATCAAGGCTGAATTCATCTCTACATCAAAGTTACAATCTTTATGGAGAAGAGGCACCGTATCAACAAGTACATGCACATCTAAATTTAGGGTCCTAAAATAAAATATGCTTTCACTTAGTATATATGAAAGGGTTTGATCATACAAAGTGTTAGCATGTACTGGCAAAACGACTGCTAATACTGTACAAAAAGTAAGCAGTTATGACTGGTCCCTTCGGGCGGTATGTCCTCATCAGTGAAGGATATCACATTGTTGTTGAAAATCTGATCAACCAAATGTTGAAATTTTTCCGCATCCACTGATTTTGGTAGATAGGCTTCTTCCAAAACCTTCAGTAAGATCTTCCAGTGATCCTCGGAAGTTAAGACCAAGTCCAAAATTGAAATTTGGTGTGGAGCTTCTCTTAATCTTAAAACCACCTTGGCTTCATTATGACCCATAATGCGAAGGAATTTTTCAATCTTCTCCATGGGTAATTTCCCCTTTGATTTGATGGTAGACTTCATCACCCGTTGGGGAAGATACAATGGATTTTCCTTCGACACTGCAGCAGTTGTATGCGATGTGGATCCTTCACCTTCTCCATAATTCCATGGCACTTTGTGTAAGCTGACAATAGGATATTGTGCTCTGCACGGTAAGTTGATTGGCTCTGGAGCGGCCATTTTCAAAGGATTGTTGCTTCCTCTGAGTTGAATTATTGGTATGGTGAGTGGTTTGCTAGTTCCATCAGCCTCAGTGGATATAACTGCTACCAATCCCTTCCGCTTAGTGGGACAGGTATTCTCACTCTCACGTAGCACAGTATCATCGATCGCTAGTTGCAGGACACCACTATCAATTAGATTCTGAATAAAGTGGCGGAGTGCTCAGCATTCTTCTATGCTATGACCGCGAGAATGGGAGTGATATTGAAATACTCCATCAGAATTGAACCATCCTGAACGGGGATTAATTGGAGGTAGAAAGGAAGTGATTCTTCCTTCATTGATTAGCATCTGAAGGATTTCCTCCATAGGTTGGCCCAGGTATGTAAATTCCCTTCTATTGGCAAAATCCCGACGGGCTTTGGCATTCGCTCTCTTTGCCACTTTGTCTTCCAGCGTTTCATTTTCTGAAGGTGACGAGGGAATATTCATTACAAGAGGAAGGAGACTAGCATGCTCCTGGCTAACTAACTGGCATGTTACTTGATACTGATAGGTCACCAGTTCTACCAATTGCTCAATTTGCTTGCATAGAGCTTTCATCTTACATTCCATTACGAACTAGAACTTGGCATAATCCCATTTGTCAACACCATCTTTGGTGGCCTGAGATGACTCGCCGTTGAAATTGGAACTCTGTCCATTGCTCCAATTAATCATGTTGATCTCTTCTTGTTGTGTTGAGGAAGAGGATTATCTTATACGTGAGGTTGATCTGGTTTGGTGACCACGATCTCACCATTGTCTATTAGGTCTTGGATCTTGTGTTTCAAGGCCTAACAATCCTGAGTATCATGTCCAAGTTCCCCGGAATGATAAGCACATTTCCGAGTAGCATTGAAACCCCTTCTATTAGGGTTGGCTGGTGGAAGAAGATGTGTGATTTTCTTCTGCGTTGTCAGAAGAGTGAGAATATTCTCGAGTGAGTCCCCTAAGGGTGTGAACACTCAAGAGCGCTTGACTTCTCCACCTTTCGTCATTGGAGGGTTCGAAGACTGAGCTTGAAAGGGAGTGTAATTTCTCCTCTGGATAGGCATATTTTGATTGCCTTTCTGACCTTGTAGTATCAAGGAAACATCCTCCTCTTTCTTTTTATTGACCCTCCGGGGGTTGTTTCCATAATTTCCGAATTGGATGTGCTCAGCAACAGCTTTAAGGGCAGCTAGGTCTTGAATCTTTCCTGACTTCAATCCCATCTCAGCCATCTCCTCGTGTTTGATCATTTCAGAAAACGATTTACCTATGCCAACTAAGACTCTTTCTTAGAAAGGAGCTTCTTATATGTCTATGAAGGTCATGACCATTTCTGAATCTGTCGTGGAAGGAATAACTTGAGCAGCAAGGCGTCTCAACCTTTGAGCATATTCTCTGAAAGACTCATTAGACTGTTTCTTGACCTTGGTAATCGACACTGGGTCAGAGCCATCTCGAGGCCGGAAGTCAGATTGAGTGAGGAATGTGTGAGCTAGCTCTTCCCAACTATGGATCTTTGAGTTGTCAAATCTGGTATACCAAGAACGGGCTTCTCCAGTCAGACTCTTCTGGAACAGCTGCATTTGAGCTTCTCGTCCTCTACATAAGATCCAAGTTCTCCAATAAACACCTTCAAATGTGTGTAAGGATCTCCTAACCCGTCATACTTTTTGAATTTAGGAGTCTTAAACTTTTCTGGATAATGAACATTAGGGAATATACACAGGTCAACATATGAAACACTCCCGTGTGCTCCAATTCCTTTGATAGCACGAAGGGTTTCTTCCATTTGAAGGACTTTCTTTCTGATGTCACCGGTTATGCGGATCTCTGTGATATGTGTAGCATCATGAATTTTGTTGGTCGATATCCAACCAAATTCGTGTGTCGCAAATGTATGGGTATCTTTGGACCTCGAGTGGTAATTGTAGTTCTTTCACGTGAATGCCCAAATCAGTAATTTGTTTGCTTAATCCGTCGAATTCTTTGCAAGAAACTGGATTAAGGTCAGTCTGGTCGGCTGACGACATAATTGACTATAGGCTCGCGGCCTTGTTGGATTTTGACCGGGTAGTAGGTCTGATTGTTTCCTTGCGAAAGACTTGCATAGTTTAGTCTTTTAGGGAATGTGTAAATAATAATATGTTATGTGATGTGTCCGTTTTAGGATGTTTATCCTGCAAATCGGATGTTAGCTGTTTGTAATGATAGCCTGTTAAATTAAATATGTATGTAAACATATTTCTTCATATTTCTCATTACATGAAGATGAATATGGCATGAAATTACAAGTAATTGATTTTACGAGTAATTTAAAAATGAAAAAACATGAAGAGACTTTCCTCTGTATTGGGTTTATCAGACGCTGATGTGACGCCCCCAAATCCGGGTATCTTCCAACCCGATAAATGGTGTTACACGATACTCATAACTGTACATTCATTCTAATGAAACGACATCAAAATGTGTGTTCCAACGTCATTCTTATTACATTAATAATAATAAATCTCGTTCCCAGGTTCTTAAACCATTACATTCTTTGTTCATCATAATATAGTACATATACTTACTACTCTATTATAAGATAAACTAATCATTCATCTTTCCCTTGCCTTTATCTCTACTAGAAACCTCGGTTCGCTCGTCTTTAGCTGCATTCATATGGTTCAAGCAAGAGTGAGCATAACAAGCTCAGCAAGTACAACAATTTCTTTTAAACGGCATGCTTGAAACATAGGAATCGTATATCTTCAATAACTGGATAATAGTGACAAAGTACTATCAATAACTCAAAATAGCATTTCTTTTCCTTCAAAACGTTTTATAATAACAATATTTAGTAAAACATCAATTCTGGTACAAGACCATGAGCGTTTCATAATTTCTTTTAAAAGGACAACCCGGCACTAAGTCCGTAAGTCCGGCATAGCTTACGAGCACTTCTAGGTGATCAGCCTATAGTACTCTATGTTGATCAAAACTACATCCATAAAACGTGTGTACGTTTAAGTTGTGGCAACCTCATGTGCCCATCGAATACTCGATGAAAAATATATTTTTTTATTCATATTTAGGCTTACCCTTAATCCGTACCAAACAATTGGCGTAGGATAACGTTAGTATTCTATATTGAAAGACTTGTAAATAAATCAATCAATCTATCAAGATTAGTGTAGTCAAGTTAAAACTGGCATCGACTCTTTCTTTAAAACCATACATGCATCTCATAACTTAAATCATTTGAAAACCTGGCTAACATGAAGGTTAGACAAGCGTTTAGAAAAACTTGCCTTCAGCGTCTGCTACAGTAAAATTACGTTTCCTTTGAACCTTTACGGTCTCTACAACACATAATCACATAATATACCACATTAGGTCATGAATGAACATACATGGTTCCTAATGAATCTTACCCTTCTTCTCATTCTAATCATGTAGTAGATTCGTTATTATTGGTTACGGCTTGCCGTCGTTCTTTTACATCGTTCTTTACCAACTTATTTCGTTTCTATAACTTAATTGAAATTATTTCATTAATACAACTCGATCTGAGTTAATCATCATCCCTCGCGGCTTACTAACGTTCTTACATCATTATTCGAAACTCGATCGTCATTGGTTAAGTACATCTATTGCATACCATTCATGTTCACATTCAACTTATCTTCAACCTTTAGTGTATTACTTAAGGTTTACAAGTATCTTAATGATGCTACATTAAGTTTAGTAATGTATTGGTTCATTACTAATCAATTATCTTTATGTCCTTACTTGTAAGCTTTTATTACTGTGCATGATCTAGTGTTAGCGATGTGGCGCCAGCTTCTCCTCTTGGGCTCACTCATGCCATGCGCTGCAGGCTTTTAGTTCCTAGAATTGATTCTGTGTACATGCGGTTACCATGCCCAGATGTCCGCCCATCACGCCACGTCATT
This sequence comes from Panax quinquefolius, assembly GCA_020205615.1. Classification (NCBI taxonomy): domain Eukaryota; kingdom Viridiplantae; phylum Streptophyta; class Magnoliopsida; order Apiales; family Araliaceae; genus Panax; species Panax quinquefolius. The sequence goes on along the minus strand of CM035174.1, from coordinate 48,892,101 downwards.
AATCAGGGCAATGGTCCGGTCTCGCACTGCGGCGCGGGACTTTCTGCCTTGAATCGCGCCGCGTCGCGGACTCTGTGCATCAGACAATTTTGACTGATTTTTTATTTTGTGAAATTCCCGGGTTCGTAACTTCTTCGTTATAAGTCAGAATTTCCTTGTTCAAGAGCCTATGGTTCACAAATTACATACTCTACGTGTTCATGAAAGAATTTTATCTATTTGACTTCGTTAACTAAAAATTCACCTATTAGTCTATTTTTAGCGAAAACGATAAACGTTCGTGAACGTTCAACGCTCGTTTCTTCGTTCTAAGTCGAAATTCAATCATTCTCGAGTCCACAACTCTATAATGCCAAATAAAACTTGTCTCCATCGAAAACCAATGTTTCTGAGTTCAAACACAAAATCCGACTTCCATTCCGAGAATTTCACGAATTCGACGATTATCGTCCAATCGTGTGCATTTCGGCAAAACTTCATTACTTAAGATTTGTTCTTCATTTCAAATGGATTCATTCCGTTATACTAACATCTTGACATACATACTTCATTAACATATAAGCATGTTAAGTTATTACTTGTTCTTTGTGAGTTTGTAACTTATAAAAGTATAAACTACTATGATGCCATTTCTCATGACTTATCATGATCTTAATCTTTTAACCCTCATCCTTGCATCTTCTTATAATACCAATTTCATTAATGTATACATGTTACAAGTTTTTCTTAAGTTCATAGTTTAAATGATTACGAATAGCTTATTCATGACTTATACAGCTTAAGTCCATTGATTAATTATTCTTATTATTCTTTAGCATACATGTTTTACCACTTCCCACTTCTCTAACAATGGAAGAGAAAGAGAATCATGGTTTAAGATTGCTTACCCTTTTATGATCACTTGTTAAACCTTAATCTTCTTCTTGCTTCTTTGAATTAACAAAGGCTAACTTCTAACTTTTCTAGCTTTTTCTCTCAAGCAAATAAGCTATAAGTTGTTGGGGTTTTTTGAACAAAGAACAAATGAAGTCCAAGGCCCTCTATTTATAGGAAAGCCAAGGTTAGGTCATAAGGGTCATTTGTAACGCCCCGAAATCCAGTCTATTTTTACATCTGGATTCCGTACGTCACGATCCCATCTTCTCCCAAACATAATTCATTATATAGCTAAATATAACGACATACATTCTCAAATCCCAGGTTCTATAACCATAAAACATCTTTCATTACAAATAATGATAATTACATTATTCTTTACATCTTACACAAGTGACTTTTATCCGCCACCAAGGATACATAACAGTTCATTAAATTATTCTATAGTTTAATTCTATCATTCTATATTACATGTCTTCGCTTGATCTTCACGCACATTCATATAATGAATGGCACATCATCTGGATACCGATCAGCTTGATCTTTACGGGATCCTTAAGTTCTTTCTAACATCGTTCGCTGAAAATGTTTTCATTTAAAGCATGTGTGAGCATTCAATTGCCCAGCAAGTCATAACAGTTGAACAAACAACTTCAAGAATTAAACATTCTTTTCAGACTTCAATAACCGAACAAAGGTTATGAAGCAGCTTGAATAATAGGAATAATCTTGGTTCCTATCATCTTACAACATTAGTTACATGCACTTTGAAATACATTCATTCTCTACTCTTTTTCATGCACATTTTTTCTGGCTAGAATCAATAGCACAGACTTAACAATAACGGTTCATGTATAAATAGAACATGCTCATATTGAACAGTTCAATCACAGAATAGTTCATATCATAGAAACACCGAAGTGTTCACATTTTGGCACAAGGCCTCATACATTCTACCACCTTGTACAAATATCATACATTTGCACATAGACAAAACTTCTCAAGTTCAACATCTGAAAAGTTTTAGAAACTAGCATTCATTTAAAATATGAATGAAGTTAGGAAACTTGCCTTACGCACGACTCTGACACTACGGTAGCTTTACTTGAATCGCTCACTCCAAATCCCTATTTAACACATAAGGAAAATAACACGTACACCAATTAGTCATATACTTGACTTACGCATCGGTTTACTTAACTTTACTTCTTAAGGTTCTCGTTCTTGCAATTTAAGCTTATGCGACTAACTTTCATTACCGGTTTACGGTTTCATGACATACGAAGATGTCTTACTCAAAAACGTTCATCATCTTTGATGATTTACATTCTTATCTTCTTCTTATAACTTCTATAGAACTCAGCACGCATCGCCTCTCTGCTAGTAGTCCATATGGTACTCTGAGTGGTTTCCCACAAACAACTAACAAACAAGTTCCCGTCTCATCTACACTGCCCACACAGTGAGTTAGATCGGTTGCCAGTTTTGTATATACCTTCGCTCTCTGAAGGAATTGTTTAGCCCAGCTCCTATATGTCAACTGTCAAAGTTACGATTGTACCACCACCTAACTTCTCTTAACTTATACGAACCATTATACGATAATGTTCGTTAAGTCAAATTCTTTTTCCTTATGGCTTCCTGGCAACTAAATGCCATACCTCAGGATTATTCTTTATCGCCTAAGTCATATAGTATTTTGTATACTTAGAACGATCGTTCAATGTCAATACTATGAGGTCATAGCGTTAAACATTTCATATGAACTTACTACCTTCACCAACGTCTAAGACATACAACCAGGGTATACTTAGAACGTTCGTCCGACGTGAATACGATTCACGAAAATCGTTTACGTATTCAACGTTCACGTTGCTCGTCTCTTAATCTCTCGCTCAACCTTTAGTCAAGGTTTCAATTGCATTCATCGTTATCCATCCCATGAACCCCATGTTCATTATTCTTTCTTAATATCAAAGTTATACGGTCCGTTGTATGCTAAGACCGATCGTTCATCGCAACAACGTTGCGTTCATAGCGTCTAAACACTTTACACTTATCTCTCATTACCATGACATAACATCGGAATGCTATTCATTACCTTCATCACTCAACGTCTAAGGAATCACAATCATAGCAATCCCTCACGTTCGTTCATTTTGACTACGGTCCCCGGATATCGATTACGTAATCTAGCGTTTACATTCTCTTTCTTTTAATCTCGTTTAATCTTTCCGTTCAACCTTCACTAAAGGTTTAACTCATTTGCTTAAGCGTTATTTTAGGTGAACTATATGTTCATACTTCTTTCTTGCACATCCTCCAGTAATTGAGAACTAAAAATCTCATTTCTGGGCATTGACTTGCACCAGTGACTGGCACGGCCATCGTCCCTTCCTTTCTTCTCGTCTTTGTGCAGTCACGACCTATTTCTCTCTCTCTTCTCTTCCCGTCAGCCTGCTTGCGCCTGAGTCCTTTGTTATCTCTCGTGACAAGCACAAGAATCTGACTCTCAGAAGATTATGGCCGAGTTCGTGTTGCGATGCCACTTCTCACAGTCTATCCGGCACTGCGGCGCCGAGATAAAACCCTATAAAATTTCTAAGTCTTGCATTAAGTTTGAGATGCGTACATTACGATCTCATAACATCTTCATTATAACTCGAAACGAGGCCGTTCCAAAGTCATTCTCTTCCTTATCTTACGTACTTCAATACCCCTCGGACAGAACTTCGTTCTGAATCTGTTAATGTGCCATTCAATTGGCTTAATATCCATTCTTTGTTCATTTTTACGCTTTTAACGTTCTTCGCTCGTTCGTTCGTAATTTGGTCATCCGAACTCGGAACTCATTCTTTCTTGAGTCCATGACTCACGTTTTCTACGTTCTCTTACATTCTTATGAAACCCTACATGTTCGGGTTCATTTACTAACCTTCTAATTCTCGTTCGTCTTTTACGAAAATTTCGTCATTACTTCGTTATAGCTAAGTTTTAATTCGTTCTTCATGAACGTTTCTACCGTTCCTAACCAAGCAATATGCAACTATCTTATATGCGATGGTTTTAAGCTTGTCCATCAACAACAATTACACTACGATGGTTTTAAATTTCTCCATCAACAACATTCTTCGTGTTCTTCACGTTCTTCGTTCGTTCTTCATTTTAATCGATATTTTGGATTACGATTCTACTTTTTCTTGGAATTTGATGTTATAGAACATCATTCCTTACTTAATTCATCTACGCATTCATAATATTCATTCGGATCACTCAAAATCCTCACGAATCTTATACTTGCTTAAGAAATTTAAAAACTAAACTTCTAATTCTTATTTTTTCGTTTTCTCATGATTTCAACCATATGAAATCATTAGTAATCTCTTTTTCTTCTTATTCTCATTAAGCTATGTTTTTTGACATAGAAAACTTAAAGAAAATATTAGAAGAAACAAGGGTTCGGATTACCGTTATTCTTTAATCCTCTTCCGTTATACAAAGCTGGCGATTCGCTAGCTTTTCTATTTCACAATCACTTTTGATCCGAGCATTCATGCTCACGCTCTTCCCCTTCCTCTTCATCTGAGCTCTCTCTCTCTCTCTCTCTCTCTCTCAAGTTATAGGATTTTCAAAATCCTAAAAAATGAAAATTTAGCTTTCTATTTATAGATTTTCAAAGCTAGGGCAATTTGGTCATTTCGCCCTTAACCTCCGTACTATTCATGGCTTAGCCACCAAGTTTACTTGGTGGCCAAGTGGCCGGCCCACATGCCCTATAGGTCACCCCATGGGTTGCCCTAATGGTTCTTTACCCATCTGTTTACCCATCGGTTCGATCCACGGTTTCTTTTCTTGGTTTGGGCCTTAACCCTAATTCTTATTGGGCCTAACTTGGCTTGATTTCACAAATCATTGGGCTTGACATAATCCAAGTCCAATTGGATTCTACAAAGTCCATGAACACAAAGTCCATTTAGACTCATCGTATTCTACGCATTCCATTATTGTATTCTCGTATTCTCTTCGTATTTCGTTCGTACGATATTCGTATTATACGTCAGTACTTAATCTCCGTACTATACTCAGATAATAACTCAGATTATCATACTCGTATTTCTCATGCATAATAACCCTAGTTATTATACGTACTCATTACATTCTCGGAACTCACTTTCCCTAACCCTTAGTTTTAAGTCCGCAGGCGAAAACTTCGTTTTTTCTATAACTGAAATATTATTGAATATTCCATCACGTCTCAAGATTTTACGTAATCAATAACTTCTCAGAATTTCAAAATAAATCTCCGAGCAGAAACGGATGAATAGTGCCTATTTCGTCTTTTTCCCCAAAAAATATTTTATTCCCGAAAAACTTTTATTTTCGTCTTGAAAATTCTTACTCGTTCAGTCTAGCTCGTAGCCAAAATTCTCCCGATTAATAATCATTCTAGGTTATAGAACAATTAATAAACACATAGCACAGAATAGTATTAATAAAAATTTATTTTATTAATAACTAATTCTTTAAACCTAAATTCTGAAAAAATCCAAAATTCTGGGTTGTTATATCATTAATCCACTTCCACCTCCTTAATCACCTCCTTACTATTCATTACTTCCTAATTAAGTTAACTTGGCCACCACATTTACTTATCCACCAAGTCACTTGATCACCACTTATCTTAGCCATTAAGTTACTTTACTTGGTCATTACTATATTTGCTTAACCATTAAGTATTCTTGCTAATCACATAACTTAGCCATTAAATTTTCTTAACTTATAATTTACTTAATCCTTAAGTCTACTTGCTCGTCACACTTGTTTCTTGGCCACCAAGATCACCCATGTGATCATGGGTTGCCCCATGGATCCTGTGACAGCCCTGAATCCGGGTCCCGAATCACCGCGGATCCGATACAATCATTTTATAACTATTACTATTTGCGGAAGATATAAACATATATTGTTTATACAATAAATTTACACATATTTCCCCAAGGTCGAGTAACCTTAACTTATACACAATTCATAACTTATTTGACTTACAATAACATTAAGATACAATATTGTTACAAATCTACTGCACACGTATACTAAAGATGGAACTGTCTTTAACCTTTCCCTGTATCCGACGTATTGAACTTAATCTGCAATGTTTATCATGATATAGCAAGGGTGAGCATGAAGGTTGCCCAGCAAGTTTAAATTCAATAATTTAACGATATATCATGATTGAAAGAATCTGAATAATAAGCTGGCTATAATTCAACAATATAGTTGTGAATTAGCACGAACAAACTTTTGACTGAACAAGTATTAAACATGAACAAATATATCTGGACCGAATGGTAATGAAGGTGATCAGCCTTTCATACCTGACTTATACATTCAATATGTACAGAGTACAATTCTATAATGGCAATCAGCAATGATTATCCATAAGCATATCTGAATGAAACAACTCTAAGTAGAGTTAAGTATAACTTACTTCGAACTGGCTGATTATGCTGCATGCAATTAATAAGCTTTTTTAACCTAATATATAAATAATATCGATATACAAATTAGAATAATATCATCACAATATATAAAATAACCTAAACACATTATCACATAATCCTATCCGTCTATAACACACATAAGACTTAACCTCAAGTCAAACTTTTACCGTCTAAGTCGAGTTCGACAAAATTCTAACATCCTGACGGTCTAGTCGGACAAAATTTTGAGTTGAAGTTCAATTAAACTCTGTCTAAACACTTAACCATTATCTAAGATAATTTATTAACAGTCAAAATATTTTTCATAAGTTCGTAATAATTTTCAAATAATTATTATCATTTATCATAAATTTTCAATCATTAATATCGTATTTATATAATATAAATACCACAATATTCTATTATCATTAATATCTATTTATTATCAAATATTAATGAAATATATGTCATAATATGATTTTTAAACAATTAAAATCATTATCTCGATAATTGCTATTAATATTAAAATATTAATATTTTCATGACATAATATCAAAAGTTATATGTTATAACCTAAAATATTTTTATAACACTTAAATCATTTTTATATGATTTATAAATCATTAATTCTATTTTCCCACAATTTATTTAATATAGTTATTAAATAAATTAATTATCATTAATATTAATTAATTAATGAAATTCCTCACAAAATGTTAAAAGTCACCGAAAATAACTTTAAATATTTTCTTATACCTTAATATAATTTTTCATGATTTTTCATGCATTAAAATAATTTATTTAATATTATAATTAAATAAATTAATTACCATTTATATTCCAAAATATTAAATATTTATGAAATATACTCAAAATAATGAAAACTAATTTTCAGGCTTTAAAATAATTTTTAGGAATTTATTTTGTATTTTTAATAATTAAAAACCATTTATTTCGATTTTTAGAATTTATTTCCTATTTTTAAATAATTTTCGGACAATCAAAAAATAAATATATTAAAAACCGTTGCTATAGGCCTTTAGCGACATAAAGCGTCGTTGTTGGTGTTCTTGAGCTCAAGAACACTGACAGCTTAGTGTTCAAGACTACTACTTTGACCACGTTTAATCTTTTGCCTATTTTGTTTCTGGGTTAGCTTGAACCTTGTTCGTGTAGCTGAAATGTAATACTACAACTAAAAATCATCAACTTGGTCATAAAACAAAACATCATGAAGATCTGGGCAATTAAACTCGTTGTCAGACGTCACCTGGGTTTTCCAGAAACCCGGGCAGTACGAGTGGCTATATTTAAGCTTGATTATCTAAGTGTAATGATCATGGTTCATAGGATCTAATGGTTCACATGTGTATTCCTTATGTCAAGGAACATTTACAAAACAACATTGCCGTTAAACAATAACAAAATCACAATTTATGGGACGGTCAAAGGCTGACAGAAACTTAGTTCATCCGTTTCTGGGTTTTTCCCAGAAACGTTATCCATGCTCAACTGGCCTACTTTGACCATTAATCACACTCGATCTAAACTCTGTTTATGGAAAGTAAAACCATGGATCTCAAGTGCATACAACAGGCTACAAGTTTGATACAACAACAACTTCAAACAACATTAAATATGTGACGCCCCCAAAATAGGTATACATCACCCATTCTGAGTTGTCAATATATGGTACAGAAACAACTACAACTTTATTATTACAACAATAAAACTATGAGTTTGTATACAAATAGTATCTTCTAGACAATATCTATACTCAGATAAATCCTCATCACATTTATTGATACATTATTTTACAAAAATGGTGAGGACTACTAAACAACTCTCTCTAGAACTTTCATTCCATACCACTCACTGCATCTTTCGCTATATTCTCGCCTCCCGAGAAGAAAAAATGGAACAAAAAAGAAAAGGTGAGCTCAACTAGCCTAGTAAAAGAATATTATGACTAAGATAATATACAACAAATTATCGTTAGTCTTCAACAGGAAAAATCTAATAGAATACAACAAACAACAAATTTTAAATCAATATTCGCAATGAAATAATAATTCATTAGAAGAGTTAAGTAGAGAATGCAAACTACTATCTTCTATGTATGTATTTAAAATTCATCGCTCTATCTTTTATCCCCTCAGTAACATCAATCAATATATATCCGAATCAAATATTCATCTTTGCACTACAGGCCAAAGATATTCATCGATTAATCATGTTCATCTAAACACTGCTCATCTTTTACACTACTACGCCAAAGATATTCTTCAAAATCATTCATCTTTGCACTCACAGCCAAAGATATTCAATAATATCATCATTTAAGACCGAGGATGATGAAAATATTTTAAAGAAACGAATCCAAAGAAACAAAATGACAAGGATTAAGGATTAAGGATTCGTATTTTGTTTTATCCATGTCCAAAAATACCTCAAAATAATTATAGTGGTGTAAAATTCAAGAATGATCAAAACATGGATACAATCAAAGCTATTATCCGTATAGGTATTTTGGACGAAAAGAAAATTTTTCATTTTTCGATGAATAGTGCCGTATTCGTGAATAAGATCAGATATCGTGAATAAAATCGTATACGTGAATAGTAACTCTGACACCAAAAGTTCCAAATTTGATAAAAAAACATCAGATCAATATTTCAACATAATGATATTGAAGAAATAATATAATTACGAAAAAAAAAATTATCCCTTACCTCACAAAGACAAGATTTCTAGTTGAAACAATTTGATATAGACTATGACTTGAACTTGCACCTAATAGCATTACTCAAAGTATACTCAAAATACTCACAAGAATACGCCGATAATATAGAGAGAAAACTTCGCTTTACGTGTAATTTTTAATTCTAACCTAAGCACCATATTTATAGAAATTGCTTAGAACACAAAAGCGTAAAATTTAATTTAATATTATTATATATATCAAAATTCCTACGCCACTCTTGAAACTCCGATTTCAAATCAATAAGCACATGCCACCTTCTAGAAAAAGTTAAAAAACGTTTTTCTAATTTAAAATAATTTAAACTTCCAAAAATCAATTATTTCGGAGCTTCTGAACTTCAATAATTCACAATAAATAGCCCTTTTGTCAGAAAATTCGAATCTCGCTAATATTTATAGGAAATTCAATTCTCTACAACTTTGCGTAAGAAAGTTTTTCCAAATTCCAAATAGAAATTGGCCAAAATCTACAAACAGACGATTTTACAAAAGTTATAACAAATTTCACCAATAAATGGGGTCCACCGACATGTTTAACATGTTTTAAATATTTATTGCAACAAAAATACTCTTCCTCCTCGTATACTCATATATCCCACATTCGTTGTAAAATATCACCATTATTATATTATTAAAATATAATAATATATTTAAATGAATTATTTTATCGTAAAAGATAAAATTTCAATTTTCAACAATTGTCACATTAAAAATTTTCTCCATCTATATCCACATAAAATCAATATTTTTCTCATCATATGAATCAATAATTAATTATTCACAAATAATATTACGAATCACAATATTGACAACCGTGTGCGCCTCCTGAAAAGAAGGGCTTTCCAATAAGAATTTCTCCTTCATCAAGCGCGTAATTAGGTGACCAAACCTCTCCTTAGATGTAACTTTCTAGACATTGCCAATAATGTTATCTAATAATATTATTCGGATAATATGAATTATTGCTTTCATAATGAAAAATACTATGTAATGACAATTATCAAAACAACAACAATATAAAATATCAACGCAAAGAATTATTAAATCAATAAAATAAAATACTTGATCAATAATTATCGTAACCATTATTGAGTAGTGCCTTCTTACGTAAGAATCAATAATTGGTGCAATACCGCAAAGCACTCGTGTGTTAACCAAAGAGTATTTTAATAAGATTAATCAGTAAAAACTACGCCTGCTATTTTTTTAACAACTTATATTTGTCGCTTTCTTCATCCAATCGCTTTCCGTTATATGGGCCCACATGGTCGCGTCAAATGTCGCATTTAATATTCCCCGACGAATACATATATTCCACGACCAAACGAATATTCCCCAATAACAATGAATATTTTATAACCACTTGCTTATTTTGAAATATTTATGTATTTTACCCATAACTATCCACATTAATCAAATCAACCCTTACTATTTTAAAATAATAAATAGAGAAAATTAAATTTCATTAATAATAAGTTGGGGTCTTACAACCTCCCTCCTTATGAAATTTCGTCCTCGAAATCGACGTCGTGCACTGTGTTTCAAAAGGTGAGGATACCTCGCTTTCATTTCCGCTTTCCAATTCCTGTGTCATTTCCTCTATAAAGATGATTCCTCCACAAAACTTTAACTTGTGGTATGACCTTTGCGCGTAGGGCATGCTCCTTCCTATCCAATATCTTGACAGGTACCTCCTCATACGTTAAGTCTTCGGCTATTTCATCTGGTTCTAACTCTATAACGTGGTTCGGGTCTTTCACATATTTACGAAGTACAGATATGTGAAACACATTATGAACACGAGACATACTCGTAAGTAACGCAAGTCTATAGGCTACATTTCCTACTCGGTCAAGAATTTGAAATGGACCAATAAATCGTGGATTGAGCTTTCCTCTCTTCCCAAATCTTGTAACTCCCTTCCATGGAGCAACTCGCAACAATACATGATCCCCTATACTAAATTCCACGTCCTTTCGATGAAGATCCGCATAACTCTTTTGTCGATCTTGTGCCGTTTGTATACGTTGTCGAATCATTTGGATCTTTTCTTGAGTCATACGTATTAACTCGGGTCCCAACAATGTTGGTTCACCCACCTCATCCCAACATATTGGAGAGTGACAGTTTCGTCCATATAATGCTTCAAATGGAGCCACACCTATACTTGCCTGATAACTGTTGTTGTAGAAGAATTCCACCAATGGTAAATACTTATCCCAACTGCCCTTGAAGTCTAGGACACAGAGTCTTAATAGATCTTCAAGAGTTTGAATAGTCCTCTCTGATTGTCCGTCCGTTTGAGGATGGTATGCCGAACTGAATCGTAAATCCGTGCCCATAGCTTTTTGCAAGCTAACCCAAAATCTTGAAGTGAATCTTGGGTCACGATCTGAAACTATGGATACTGGCATGCCATGTAACCTCACAATCTCATTTACATATATACTAGAAAGACGTTCAAGGGAATAAGTCTCCCGTATTGGCAAGAAATGAGCAGACTTGGTTAATCTATCAACAATAACCCAAAAAGCATTGATGCCTTGAGAAACCGTAGGAAGACCCGTAACGAAATCCATGGTAATGTGTTCCACTTCCATTTCGTAATCTTAAGTGGTTGCAACGGACCCTTAGGTACTAGATGCTCGCTTTTACACGCTAACAAGTTAAACACATTGAGATAAACTTTGCAATCTCTCTTCATATTGTTCCACCAAAATGTATGTCAAGATCACGATACATTTTAGTACTTCCGTGATGGATTGCAAATGGTGTATTGTGTGCCTCCATCATAATCTTGTACTTCAAATCGTAGTCGTTAGGGACACAAAGTCCGGAGTGGACTCAAGTATTCCTTCTTCATCAATTCTCGCCCTAATAGCTCCTTCTTGTACTTTCTTCTTCATACGATCACCCTCCGGCCTGGTGGCTTGAGCAACCTTAACTTTTTCTATTAAAGTTGGCTCATGCGCGATACTTGACATCATCGCACTCATTCCTCGCATATGATCTTCTACTCAACGCGTCACCTACCACGCTCGCTTTTCCGTGATGGTATTGAATAGTGTGGTCGTAGTCTTTCAATAGCTCGAGCCAACGTCGATGCCGCATGTTGAGTTCTTTTTGAGTGAAGAAATATTTAAGGCTTTTATGGTCTGAATATATCTCCACTTTTTCCCCATATAGATAGTGCCTCCATATCTTTAACGCGAAAACGACTCATCGCTAACTCTAGATCATGAGTAGGATAATTCCTCTCATATTCTTTAAGTTGTCGCGAGGCATAGGCTATGACTTTTCCACGTTGCATGAGAACACATCCTAACCCTTTGCCTGAAGCATCGCTGTAGATAACAAATCCATCCGAACCAGATGGTATTGTTAGAACAGGTGCCAAAATAAGTCTCCTCTTAATCTCTTGGAAACTCTTCTCGCATTCTTTGCTCCAAACGAATTTTGTATCCTTTCGAGTTAGCTGAGTTAATTGAGTAGCGATTCGAGAAAACCCTTCCACGAATCTCCGATAATAACCAGCTAGACCCAGAAAGCTACGTACTTCGGTCAACAACTTTGGTTGCTCCCAACTTTGTATTGCTTCAATCTTCGCCGGGTCCACGGATACTCCATGTTTTGACACGACGTGCCCAAGAAATGCTACTTCCTCAAACCAGAACTCGCATTTCTTCAATTTGGCATATAGTTTGTTTTCACAAAGCCTTTGGAGTACCAGCTTCAAATGGTGCTCATGATCTTCACGACTTTTAGAATATATGAGGATGTCATCAATAAAGACAACAACAAACTGATCCAAATATTCCTTGAATACTCGGTTCATCATATCCATGAAAGTTGCAGGAGCATTAGTCAGTCCGAAAGACATGACTAAGAATTCATAATGCCCATACCGAAGTTCAAGGTAGTCTTTGAATATCCTCGCCTCTAATCTTCAAATTGATGATATCCGTAATCTAAGATCGATTTTAAAAAAGAATTGTGCCCCTTGTAATCGGTCAAACAAGTCATCAATACAAGGTAGAGGATACCTATTCTTGATGGTGACATGGTTCAATTCCGATAGTCAATATTAAAGTCGCATACTCCCCGCTCTTTCTTCTTTACTTAATAAAACAGAGCACCCCAAGGAGATGTACTAGACGAATGAAACCGATGTCCAACAATTCACGTAGTTGAACCTTTAACTCCTCGAAGTTCAATAGGAGCCATTCGATATAGGGTTTTAGAAATGGGCTTTGTACCAGTTCAAGATCAATAAAGAATTCAACTTCACGCTTACGGGGTAGACCGGGAAGTTCTTCAGAAATACATCGAAAGTCAATAACAACAGAATATTATTCAAATTTGACGTGTCTTTATTCAAATCCATAACATGGGCTAAGAAAGCTTGACATCCGCTTTTCAATAAACAAATAGCTTTATGATTAGATATGACGGTGATTGATTTTAATGGTTTAGTTGTTTGAATTGCATAACAAAGTTGGTTAGGAATATGAAAACTAACAACCTTACGAAAACAATCAATTTTGGCATGATGAGTAGTTAACCAATCAATCCCTAAAATAACATCAAAAGCAAGTATCTTTAAAGAGATAAGGTCAATGGTAAGGTAATGGTGCCAACTTGAATCAAACAAGATTTATAAACAAAGGATGTGATGAAAGTTTCTCCTAACTGAGTTTCCACAGATAGGTCAAAGTCTAATTTCTCCTGAGTCAAGTTTAAACATTGAGCACAAGCAGAGAGATAAATGAATGGGTAAAGCACCCCAGATCAAGTAAGGTATAAACTTCACAAGAATTTATAAATAGCTTACCCATGATCACCTCGTTTGGGTTCCTCGATTTTGACCCGATCACAACAAACGCTCTTCCCTAACCGCTTGACTTTGACTTTTTGGGGATGGTCTTTTGAGTCACAATCCCTCATTGAACTAGGTTTCGCTCATCGCACAATCTCGAGCGATATGTCCTTCTTTTTCTCCACAATTATAGCAAACCTTGAACTGCTGTGGACAGCTTTGGACCGATATGTCCCTCTTTCCGCATTTATAGCATATATGACCGGTGGTCGTTTCTCCTCCCTTAGAACCATTGTTCGCAAGACCGCATTGTCTTCATACGGTCGTTGTTAAATCTCCTCTTTTTAAAATCTCCTCCCCCACTCGCTTCTTCTATTTTCATGGCCATGATTACCACCGTAGTGGTTACCATTTTGTCCGTCTGCTTTTTTCCCGCCGGGTTATCATTATTCTGCTGATCGCTATCTCTGCACGATCCTAGTTATGGTCCCTCATTGAACATACTCGTTCTCTCGCTCTAACAATTGAGCCCTGCTAACAACATCTAAATAGAGAGAAAATTTATGAGAAATGAGATATTGTCATATCTGCCGGGTTTCAAACCTCTCGAAACATCCGCCATCATACGCTCCTCATTCTCCACCAAATGAGGTGCAAACCGATAACTCTACAAACTTTGCCTCGTCTCGAGACACCGCCATGTTGTTTTGTTCTAATCGATGAACTCCACTTCCTTCATACGACGAACACTTTCGTGAAAGTATTTGTCATTAAATAGTTTCAAACGTCTCCCAAGACATGCCGAAAAGTGCTAGATGGGTGCGGCGCTTCACGCATCTCCCACCAAGAGTCTCGCCTCGCCACTTTAACATAAAGGTGGCGAATGGAACCTTTTGTTCCTCCGTGCATCCCAAGACATCGAATATCTTGGTAATTTGCTTGACCCATGTTTCCGCCATGATCGGATCTGGTTTTCCCTTAAATTCGGTGGTCCCAACTTTTGAATCTGCTTTTGTGACAACCCGTGAATTGCTATCATTTCTCCTATATTTTGAACATCGGTCTCCCTCGTCTCGAATTTGCATGAACTCGCAAAAGCTTCTAAACATCCCCTCGTTCAAAGATCTCGCCAAAGGGTATTGTTCACAGAGGAACATTGCCACTGTTGCACGCTTCTCCTCGTTGGTGAGTACAAAGGCTCTCCACGCCTCATTTCCATTGTTAATATTCTCAATTGACATTCTCAAATCTTTATCCATAAAACAAGGGTTTAATTAAGGAAATTAATATATCACATAATATCCTTATATACTGACCAACTAACAAATAAGCTTAGGTAGGACACACTAGCGAAGGATTTACTCGTATCTCCTCTCCTAATTATATTCCTCGATCTCCGCCAGAGATCATATCCCTATGCTCTAATACCAACTGTGATGCCCCCAAAATAGGTATACATCACCCATTCTGAGTTGTCAATATATGGTACAGAAACAACTACAACTTTATTATTACAACAATAAAACTGTGAGTTTGTATACAAATATTATCTTCTAGACAATATCTATACTCAGATAAATCCTTATCACATTTATTGATACATTATTTTACAAAATGGTGAGGACTACTAAACAACTCTCTCTAGAACTTTCATTCCATACCCCACTACATTACTCGCTATATTCTCGCCTCCCGAGAAGAAAAAATGGAACAAAAGGAAAAGGGTGAGCTCAACTAGCCCAAGAAAGAATATTATGACTAAGATAATATACAACAAATTATCGTTAGTCTTCAACAGGGAAAAATCTAATAGAATACAATAGACAACAAATTTTAAATCAATATTCGCAGTGAAATAATAATTCATTAGAAGAGTTAAGTAGAGAATACAAACTACTATCTTCTATGTATGAATTTAAAAGTTCAACGCCTATCTTTTATCCCCGTAACATCAATCAATATATATCCGAATCAAATATTCATCTTTGCATTACATGTGCCAAAGATATTCATCACCGGTCATGTTCATCTAAACACTGCTCATCCTCGCACTACGGCCAAAGATATTCTTCAAAATCATTCATCTTTGCACTACAAAGCCAAAGATATTCAATAATATCATCATTTAAGACCGAGGATGATGAAAAATATTTTAAAAGAAACGAATCCAAAGGAAACAAAAATGACAAGGATTAAGGATTAAGGATTCAGTACTTTGTTTTATCCATGTCCAAAAATACCTCAAAAATAATTATAGTGGTGTAAAATTCAAGAATGATTAAAACATGGATACAATCAAAGCTAGTATCCGAATAGGTATTTTGACGAAAAGAAAATTTTTCATTTTTTCGATGAATAAAGTGTCAGATTCGTGAATAAGACTCAGATAATGTGAATAAAGGCCGATACGTGAATAGTAACTCCGACACCAAAAGTTCCAAATTTGATAAAAAAACTTCAGATCAATATTTCAACATAATGATATTGAAGAAATAATATCATTACGAAAAAAAAAAATATCCCTTACCTCACAAAGACAGTACTTCTAGTTGAAACACCGGATATAGGCTATGACTTGAACTTGCACCGTATAGCAATACTCAAAGTATACTCAAAATACTCACAAGAATACGCTCGATAATATAGAGAGAAAACTTGGAGCTTCGTGTAATTTTCAATTCTAACCTAAGCACCCTATTTATAGAAAATCGCTTAGAACACCAAAATGTAAAATTTAATTTAATATTATTATATATATCAAAATTCCTACGCCACTCTTGAAATCTGATTTCAAATTTCAATAAGCAAATGCCACCTTCTAGAAAAAAGTAAGAAAAACGTTTTTCTAATTTAAAATAATTTAAACTTCCAAAAATCAATTATTTCGGAGCTTCTGAACTTCAATAATTCACAATAAATAGCCCTTTTGTCAGAAAATTTGAATCTCGCTAATTTTTATAGGAAATCCAATTCTCTAAAACTTTGCGTAAAAAAAGTTTTTCCAAATTCCAAATAGAATTGAATCGAAATTCACAAACTGACGATTTTATAGGCTATAATCAAATTTCAACAATAAATGGGGTCCACTTTACATGTTTAATATGTTTTAAATATTTATTGCAACAAAAATACTCTTCCTCCTCAGATACTCATATATCCCACATTCGTTGAAAAAAATATCACCATTATTATATTATTAAAATATAATAATATATTTAAATGAATTATTTTATTAGAAAAGATAAAATTTCAATTTTCAACAATTGTCACATTAAAATTTTCTCCATCTATATCCACATAAAATTAATATTTTTCTCATCATATGAATCAATAATTAATTATTCACAAATAATATTACGTAATCACAATATCGATAAACTGTGCATTTCCCAAGAAAGAGGGGCTTTCCAATAAGAATTTCTCCTCATCGGCCAAGCAATTAGGTGACCAAACCTCTCCTTGATGTAACTTTCTAGACATTGCCAATAATGTTATCTAATAATATTATTCAGATAATATGAATTATTGCTTCGATAATGAAAAATATTGTGTAATGACAATTATCAAAACAACAAAGAATATAAAATATCAACGCAAAGAATTATTAAATCAATAAAATAAAATAATCGATCAAGAATTATCGTAACTATTATCGAGTAGTGCCTTCTTACGTAAGAATCAATAATTGGTGCAATACCGCAGTGCTACCGTGTGTTAACCAATCGAGTATTTTAATAAGATAACTGTAATAACTCAAGGCCGTTATTTTAAACAACTTATATTTGTGCGCTTTCTTCATCCAATCGCTTTTCATTATGGGGCCTACACATGGTCATTGTGCCAGTTGCATTTAATATTTCCCCGACAAGATTTAATATTCCACGACCAAACGAATATTCCCTTTGATAACAATGAATATTTTATAACCACTTGCTTATTTTGAAATATTTGCGTATTTTACCCATAACTATCCACATTAATCAAATCAACCCTTACTATTTCAAAATAATAAATAGAGAAAATTAAATTTCATTAATAATAAGTTGGGGTCTTACAAAATATGTCAATCTGGGTCGTTCAAAAGGTTGTCAGACACTGAAATCTACTTCTGGGTTACCCAGAATTTCATTCGGTCAATCAACTTTAACCACTTATAACTTGAAATCTAGACATTAAACATGTGTGATTTCACTTCCAGATCAAAGACAACATGACGGAGTATAGATTAAAGCTTTAAAACAACAAAAATCATAAACGAACAAGAATTTGTGGCTCCTGACATTAGCTTGTCAGACCATAAATTTTGTTCTTGGACAGTTTTGGAAAAACTCAATTTTAAATAACTTTGATGCTATGGATCCATGATGGGTCAACATAGATCATCTAAAAACATTCTTTAGTACAAATCTAAACATTCAAACACAAAAATTTTCTTAGCATACAAGATCAAATTAAGTTTGATCTTAGATCTCCTTATCTGATATTGGTTGATCTAGGGACTGTATTTAGGACTGATATACTACTTGACAATTTCGGATCTTTTGAGAGAGAATGAGTTTATTAAGTGTTTGGTAGCAAATGGAACAAAAGTCTAGACTTTCTCTCTTTTAATTCTTTAAATTAGATACAATATACGTATGTCATTACAAGGTGTCCCTCTAGATCAGATTGTAGCTGAGATTTAAGTCAAAAGGCTAGCATTAGTTGGTGAGCCACTACAATTTTGGTGAGATTTGCAAGCTAACTCTTAAATAATGCAATAAGGGTATAATGGACATTTTGCACACAAGTTTAATGGCAACATGATCTTTTGCCCTAACCCTTAGGGTTTAGGGTTTGAACCCTTAGGTTTTAAAAATAAATTCTAAAATTTCTAAATTAGGTTTTTAAAATCAAAAATTAATATTTCTAAATTATAATTAGAATTTTCTAATTATATTAAAATTTCCTAATCATAATTTAAATCTTGCTAATTAGGATTATTATTTCCTAATTAAAATTGCTAATTTAGCAATTATGGTCAAAATAGTACATTAGGGTTTATAACCCACGAATTAGGGTTTTAAATAGAAAAATAATTTTTCTTAATTAGAAATTAGGTTTCCTAATTAGATTAGGGTTTTCTAATTACTTATAACTTGAAAATTAGGATTAAGGTTTCCTAATTAACATTACAATTATTAAATTAACAATTAGGTTTTCCCTAATTATAAATTAGGGTTTCTAATCCAGAAATTAGGGTTTTCTAAATCAATTAGGGTTATCCTTAATTAGGTTATTATTAATAACGTTTAAACCTTATACTAGCATTTGCATTCCCAATTTAGGGTTTTCAATATCCGAATTAGGGTTTCGAATTCCCGGAACCGAAATTAGGGTTTCAGAACCGGTTTCTAAGGTTTCTTATCCATTGCTAGGGTTTTCTAACTGAACATTGACGTTCTTAATATATACTTAGGGTTTAAGTGTTCAACCCTTGACCCTTAACCACATATTGTACACATATATAACCATATACACATAACATATACTCTTATACCCTTAATCCTGAATAATTCACCAAAATCCTTAACAGAATTTTGAAATCCTCAAAATTCCTTCTCAAAAATATCAAACGCATACACTTATTTTCTGTCTAGGTTCTAATATTGAACCTTAAATCAATTAATTTACATTTTAAAAATTTTCTAAATTCTCGGGTTGTCACAGATCCTCTTACTCCATTGGATTAATAGTTTGGGCTTAAGATTTAATTAGTTAGCTTATTCATTTGGGCTTGAAATAATTTGTTTTGGGATTTACATAAACAAACATTTGGCTTTTGTACCTTAATTCTTATTGGTCTTTCATATTAAATCATATTGGACTTATACTTCCCACATAATCCACAAGTACATTCATAAATGGCTTAAAGCCTTAAGACGTATTATATACGTATTAATCTCGTATTCTAACTCGTATATTAATTTATAATATATGATATACCATTATTCATACATACTCGTAGTCGTTACCTTGTACAATACCTACGTATTACACGATCATTACTTTATTATATTATACGCGTTTAAATTCCTTCTCGGAAGTCACTTCCCCTAAACGTTAGGTTTTAAGTCCGCAGGCAAAAAACTACATTTGCCATAACTAAAATATTATTAGATATTCCATCTCACCTTGATATTCTATCGTTACGTATTTCTCGGAAGTTCAAAAATAATTCTCGAGCAGAAATGCGTGAATAGTGTTTTTCAAAAAAATTCCCGGAAAGCTTTTATTTTCGCCTTGGAAATTCAAAGAATTTAATTCTATCACGTAGCCAAAATACTACAACGTTCCGATATGTCTAGGTCATAGAACGACCTTCAAATAGCTTACTCCAATAAATAATCAATTAAATTCATTTAATCCATATAGTCAAATAAAAATTTAATTCTCTTAAAAATCTGATTTTCTGGGGCATCACATTCTTCCCTTCTTATAAGGATTCTGTCCCCAGAATCAGAATCTAGCTAATACTACGTACACCATTGAGGAAAATGTTTCCTTTATTTTAATCTCGAATTCCCACAATGCTCTTTGACATTGTGGTTCTTTCATTTCACCTTTACTGAAGGTATTATCTTATTTCACATAACTTGTCCCTTCCTATTAATAATATGAGTTGGAAGTTAAACACTTATTAATATATTATGCTATCTCTCTATTATATTAGTTATTCTTTTAACTCGTAATTATTTGGAACTCAAATTCCTCATTCAAAAAAAGATTATACTTTATCTTCTATTTATCCTTCATCCTCTTCTTCATTCGCTTGTACTCCATTTTACTTAGTTGTACTTACTTAACTCGTTCCATTTCCGTGGATTGAGTCTATATTGTGAATAACCATTCTACCACTTCATTCCGTAATTTAACTTCTAACTTTGATCTTGCCATCTCCGTTATTAACTCATTCTGAGTCGTTAACATCGATAGCTTCCTCTACCCTACCTACTTAATGCGTCGGCTTCTACGTTAACTTTCCCTATATGATATAAGATATCAACATCCTTCTCTACCGCATATTCCACTCCTTCTGTGTGAGGATATATTTCAGACTCTTACAGTCCGTGTATATCTCACACTTCTCCCCGTATAAATACTATCTTTATATTTTTAATTCAAAAACTACAACTGACAATTCTAGATCATAAGTAGGATAGACCTCCTCATAATCCTTTAACTGGCGTGATGCATACACAATGACCTTGCCATGCTACCTGAGCATGTAACCTCGTCATCCATGCAAAGCATCGAGATACACTACAAAATTCCTCGGATCATCTGATAAAGATAATACAAGTGCCTCACTTAACCTTCCTTTTAGCTCCTAAAAACTATTTTCTCATTTCTCATTACCAACATACTTATCAATTACATATATGTATATCTTTTAAGTTAAAATTCACACTTAGTGAATTCCATATCCAACTTCTCCCTCCGTAGTGTTTCTCACACTATCTTCAAATGTTCAACGTGATCTTCTGGAGTCTTGAAATAGACAAGAATATCACCAATGATCATTATGACACACTCGTCCCAATATTATTCGAACACTCGGTGACGCTAATGGTACTTTCAACCATAGCACCTCACAAGGGTACCTATCAATTTTCCACCGACATGTTCGGTGCCCCTTACGGAAAAATCTAACTTCAGGACATTAGTCAACCCAAATGACCTAACCAAAAACTTGTCAAACTGTAACGAGTTCTGAACGTCGCCTTAGGTATCTCCTCCTTCTTCCTTACTTTCAACTGACTCTACCTCGTACACAAATCTATTTTAGAAAAATTCTTTGCCCCTTTTAACTGATCAAAATAGTTCATCAATCTTGAGCCATGGGTATTTACTCTTAATCGCTAACTTACTCCTCTTACGATAATCGATACGCAACGTAACAACTCATCCCCTTCCTTAACATCCTGCTAACTTGCATCATGGTTAGACAAAAATAATGTTCCGGTGATTTATTACCGCATATTACTACATTGGGTTTTCTTAGAAAACTGACTATTCATACTTTTATTCTAACAATTTATTAAAATTCTATGGTTACTTAACTCATTCCTACCGAGAAGTTCTTCAAATTCTCTCAACTTTATCGGTACTTATCTACCAATATTGGCTTACCTTTATTATTCATGAAACAATTTCCACGAATATAATTAACGAAAGTTATTTCTTCCTCCTCTACCCTAATGTTTAAAGGTACTTATAATCCCTTTCAGACAGACTCCTAGATGAGTCTTCCCACATGTCTTACACGCTTCAATCTTACACTTAGGATCCCCTTGTCCCACTCCAGTATTACCGGATTTAAAATTCTTTCTTTTTGACATAATGCCACTGGCGTTCTCTGCCTTGGTTCCTCCCTCTCCTTACTCTCATTCTTTCTCTCTCTCTCTTTGGTATCAAGGTTAATGCCTCACTACCACCCTCTCGCTATAATCGCCTTTTCCAGAATGGTCCCATAGGAAGAACTCTGGAACACAGAAATCCTACTATAAAGCCAGGGTTTCAGGCCCTGCTCAAACCTACAAGCCTTCATCTTCTCAGTGTCCACTGGATGTGGAGTAAACCTTACCAATTCATTGAATTTGGCCGCGTACTGGGGAACTGTCATGTCCCTTAGTTTAAGTTCTAAGAACTTAATCTCCATCCTCCCCTGCATGCTTGTAGGGAAATAATTCTCTAAGAAAACCTTCTTGAATTGTTCCCATGTTACTGCATATGTTCTAGCCCTACCCTGGTGAGCCTCCCACCAAAAGTTGGCTTCTCCTTTCATCGTGTAAGTCGTAAAAGAAATCTTTTATGCCTCACCTACGTTTGTAATAACAAACGCCTTCTCTATCTCTTTCACCCATGTCTGAGCCTCTAAAGGGTCCGTCGTTCCTTTGAACTCCGGCAGACCTACGCTTTTAAACTCTTTAAAGATAGTCATTCTGGATACCCTAGGTCCCGCGGGTATTCTACCCCCGGTTTGGTTAAATGTCGTCATTAATAAATTAACGAACTCTTGCATAGGGTTGTTCTGACCCCAATTACCCCCTTGGTTAACATTACATGATTCTGCTTCCTGATTACGTTGTCTTCTTCTTAGCGGCATTTTCTGATAAAATTTCATTATTACCTACTTACTTACTTAGTTATCGCCTTTTCAAACAACAACTCGTACCACAACAAAGCATGTTAACTAGAAACTTCATTAGATTCATAGGCTTCTTCATAGTTCCAAAACTATTTACAATTGTTTTCATAGCCAAAAGCTATTACATTTTCTATCCCGCAATTGAACTTCCCAAAAGTTGGGATTTACAAAAAGACTACCCTTTTATACAAAAGAGGGTTTTACGTCACTACACATATATCAATAACTCTAGACTTATAATATCGCATAACAGCATCCTCGTGTTTCTCATTTGCAATCTTTGCTACAGTATCCCGACTAATAGTATGACGGGTTTGTCCTGACTCAATGGAATAACAAGCAACTTTCAGCTTGAAATCCTTATGAGCACTCTCATGGATGTAAGACATCCTGGTTATCTTTCGGTCCTTCTTCCCTAGTTCTTTACGAAGCTCATCGACCTCCTTCTTAAAATCCCTAGCATTATTTAGCATGAGCACCTTCTCATCATGCTCTAACTCAAAATTTGCTTCTGCAGACTCCTTCGCTATATAAAGAGCACTAATCTCTTCATTCTGTTTCTGCACAACTGTACCCAATTGTACATTTTTGTCAAGCTCTTCCAAATACAATGATCTCATTACATCTGGAGGTGATGACTCTAATGTAGGTACCATCGTAGTAACCGATGTTACCTCCATTCCTTCCTCCACATCGGTCATCATACTCAGGTATGATGTCCAAGCTACATCTCCCTCGGAGTAGTCTTCCTCGTAAAAGTACTCTTTGTCTCCACTCTCTAAAATCACTAATGGTACCTCCGCCACTGGCATAGGTACAGACTCTACTCTGTTCAAAATTTCTTCACTCACCGCGTGTATATCTCTATACATCAAGCTATTGATCGACATCCTACAATAACACATAACATGTTGATTAGTACATAACACACAATAGTATAAGCACAAATCACATTTAATTTATTTAGGGTTACTTTCCATCTTTTCAATCTTTCAGTACTAAGTTTCCTCAATACCTTATTAACTCATTCGTCTTAAGTAAAGCTCAAGTTTACTTTCTTCGGACTTCTCTTCCTTAACGAGGTTATTAGCTAAGGTTCTTCCCCCTTTAAGTTTTATAACCTAATGCTTTGATACCAACTTGTGACGCCCCCAAATCCGGGTATCTTCCAACCCGAAAAAAGGTGCTACATGATACTCATAACTGTACATTCATTCTAATGAAACTACATCAAAATGTGTGTTCCAACGTCATTCTTATTACATTAATAATAATAAATCTCATTCCCAAGTTCTTAAACCATTACATTCTTTGTTCATCATAATGTAATACATATACTTACTAGTCTATTATAAGATAAACTAATCATTCATCTTCGCTTTTTAGCCTTTTTTTATCTCTACCGAAACCTCTTGCTCACTTGGTTTTAAGTCGCATTTATATGGTTCAAGCAAGAGTGAGCATAACAAGCTCAGCAAGTACAACAATTTCTTTTAAACGGCATGCTTGAAACATAGGAATCGTATATCTTCAATAACTGGTTAATAGTTACAAAGTACTATCAATAACTCAAAATAACATTTCTTTTCCTTCAAAACGTTTTATAATAACAATATTTAGTAAAACATCAATTCTGGTACAAGACCATGAACGTTTCACAATTTCTTTGAAAAGGACAACCCGGCACTAAGTCTGTAAGTCCAGCATAGCTTACGAGCACTTCTAGGTGATCAGCCTATAGTACTCTATATTGATCAACACTACATCCATTAAATGTGTGTACGTTTAAGTTGTGGCAACCTCACGTGCCCATCGAATACTCAATGAAATATATATTTGTTTATTCATATTCAGGCTTACCTTGAATTCGTACCAAACAATTGGCGTAGGATAGCGTTAGCAATTCTATATTGAAAGACTTGTAAATAAATCAATCAATCTATCAAGATTATTCTAGCCGAGTTAAAACTGGCATTGACTCTTTCTTTAAAACCATACATGCATCTCATAACTTGAATCATTTGAAAACTTGGCTACACGAAGGTTAGACAAGCGTTTAGAAAAACTTGTCTTCAGCATCTGCTACAGTAAAATTATGTTTCCTTTGAGCCTTTTCGGTCTCTACAACACATAATCACATAACATACCACATTATGTCATGAATGAACATACATGGTTCCTAATGAATCTTACCCTTCTTCTCAATCTAATCATTTAGTAGATTTGTTATTATTGGTTACGGCTTGTTGTCATTTTTTTACATCGTTCTTTACCAACTTATTTCCTTTCTATAACTTAATTGAAATTATTTCATTAATACAAATCGATCTGAGTTAATCATCATCCCTCGCGGCTTATTAATGTTCTTACATCATTATTCGAAACTCGATCGTCATTGGTTAAGTACATCTATTGCATACCATTCATGTTCACATTCGACTTATCTTTAACCTTTAGTGTATTACTTAAGGTTTACAAGTATCTTAATGATGCTACATTAAGTTTAGTTATGTATTGGTTCATTACTAATCAATTATCTTTATTTCCTTACTTGTAAGATTTTACTATTGTGCATGATCTAGTGTTGGCGTTGTGGCGCCAAACCTTCACCTTCTTGGGCTCGTGACAATGACGCTGTTTTTTGTTCCTAGGATTCGGTTACCACATTACCACAAGCATGCCATTATGCTCATGTATTCAAGTATGCATGCACAAGCATCAATTAATCAGGGCTATGGTCCCATTATGCATCTGCATATACGGACTTCTTTTCGCTTGAGTCAGCCACAGCAACAGACTCAGGCATCAAACAATTTTGACAGATTTTTCATTTTGTGAGATTCTCGGGCTCGTAACTTCTTCGTTATAAGTCCGAATTGGATCGTTCAAGAGCCTACGGTTCACAAATTACATACTCTACGTGTTCATGAAAGAATTTTATCTATTTGACTTTGTTAACTAAAAATTCACCTATTAGTCCATTTTTAGCGAAAACGATACACGTTCGTGAACGATCAACGCTCGTTTCTTCGTTCTAAGTTGGAATTCAGTCATTCTTGAGTCCACAACTCTATAATGCCAAATAAGACTTGTCTCCATCGAAAACCAATGTTTTCGAGTTCAAACACAAAATCCAACTTCCATTCTAAGAATTTCACGAATTCGACGATTATCGTCCAATCGTGTGCATTCCGGCAAAACTTCATTACTTAAGATTTGTTCTTCATTTCAAATGGATTCATTTCGTTATACTAACATCTTGACATACATACTTCATTAACTTATAAACATGTTAAGTTATTACTTGTTCTTTGTGAGTTTGTAACTTATAAAAGTATAAACTACTATGATACCATTTCTCATTACTTATCATGATATTAATCTTTTAACCCTCATCCTTGCATCTTCTTATCATACCAATTTCATTAATGTAAACATGTTACAAGTTCTTCTTAAGTTCATAGCTTAAATGATTACGAATAGCTTATTCACGACTTATACAGCTTAAGTCCATTGATTAATCATTCTTATTATTCTTTAGCATACATGTTCTACCACTACCCACTTCTCTAACAATGGAAGAGAAAGAGACTGTGAGACCCCAGATTTTATGAATAAAAATTTAATTTTCTCGAAATATTTTTTTTATTATGGTGTGGATTTGAGATAATGTTATAGTTGTGGATAGTATTTATAAATTTTACAAAGTATACAAGTTGTCATATTATATTCGATTGGTCGGGGAATATTTGTTTTAAAAGGAAATATTCGTGCAATAGCACAATCATTGGTGGACCCCGCAACGGAATTATTATCGGATTGAAAAAATAACAAAAATATTTTATGAAAATAACGGCGGAAGTTTTACCGTTAATACTGTTGAACTACTCGATAGTAAAAGTACAAAGAATACGCGTGTGGATTGCATAAGAGCGCACACTCAGTATTAATTATTGATGCTTACGTGATAAGTCACTAGCTTTTGTTGGTATTATTAATGTAATAATACGTAAAATCTTTTATATAAAAATGTAATACTTTTATAAAGTTATTCTATAAATAGAATATATTATATTCTATTATGCATAGTGTTGCATAAATATTCGTGATAGTATTTTGTATAGTAAAATCTTTTTTATATTAAATGTAATAATTTTATAAAGTTATCTATTTTATTAGACAATAATTAGAATATATTATATTTTATAGTGTTTGTATAAGTCTCGTGCGATAGTGTTTTGCATAGTAAAATCTTTTTTATATAAAAATGTAATACTTTTATAAAGTTATCTGCTTTATTAGATAATTATTAGAATATATTATATTTTATTATATAATATTGTATAAATGTTCGATTGTGTTTCAGATAGTAAAATCTTTTATAAAGTTATTCGCTTTATTAGATTATAAATAGAATATATTATATTTTATTTAAAAGATTTTGCTTTAAATATGGACCGTCAGATTAAAGTAAATCAATCTGACCGATCATGAGTTAGTTACTATGCAATACCATTTTTCTATAAATAAGCTCATTCATTCATTATTTCTTATTTAATTCACCAAACTCTAGAGAGAGAAACTATAGAGAGAAAGAAGAAAAGTGTTCTGCTACTTCACTACTTCTATATCCAGTACTATTCTTTCTAAGGTAGGGAATATTATTTGTTGTACTCATAAGGGGTATTCTTTCTTTCTTATTCATGAAGAGAACTTCTGTTATTCCATTCTTTATTATTCTGGTTGAATAACTCGCTTACGCGGGATACCCTATACTTGGTGAAATTCTTCTGTTATTTCATTATTTATTATTCTGTTGGAATATCCTGTCTATGCGTTTTACACCAGACCTGGTTCCGTCTTTATTATTATTCTGTTGGAATATCATGTCTGTGCATTTTACGCTGGACCTGGTTCCGTCTTTATTGGTATTCTGTTGGAATAACCTGTCTATGTGAAGTACCGCATGCATGGTGATTTCTGTTATTATTCCATTCTTTATTATTCTATTGGAACATCCTGTCAGTGCTTTACGCATGACCTAGTTTCGTTAATTATTATTCTGTTGGAATAACTTATCTATGCGAAGTACCGCATGCATGGTGATTTCTTTTGTTATTCCATTCTTTATTATACTCAGTTGGTTAAAGTTTTGACTTCTATACTTCATGAAATTAGTGGAATATCCTCGATATTTGCTATTCATCCAAAGATCTTTTCATGGAAATATTCTTCCGAGCATTCTTGAATTTTACTCTACAAAGCAAGATCATGTCGATAATTTGACGTTATTAGTTCCCTGAATAAATTAATTTTTGAATTTGTTTTATCAATTCTTATATCATTGTCATCATCCTCATGTTTATATTTTTTGAAAGTCATCTGTGGCCCGTAGTGCATGATGGACTTGGTATGATTATGACTGTGGATTATTTGGTGTAATCATGACCATAATGTTACAAATGATGTGGAAAAAGTCCTCATCGGCCCGTAGTGCATTGATGGACGCTTTTTGTTATGATTATGGCTATGAATTCTCTTTGGCCAGAGTGTGCAGAGATGAATTGTTTTATGGCATGATCAGACTGCTGATGAAAACATGATTATCTTTGGCCCGTAGTGCATGGATAATTCGTGGTCGTGATACTAAAGAATATCCTCGGCCAGAAGTGCAAGGATGATTTGATGATGCGATTAATTATTGTCGAGTCTCAAATATAAAAGTGATGAAAACCTTTAAATCATAGAAGATAGTAGATTTTATTCTCTACTGACTTTTCTAATGGATTACTTGTTCCACCGCAGCTTAAACTTGATGTTTGTTATATCAGATCGCTTTAACATTGTTGAAGGCTAATGATAATTTATTCTGCATTATCTTAGTCATAATATTTCTTACTGGGCTAGTTGAGCTCACCCTTTCTTTCATTGTTCTCTTCAGGAAATGAGAATATAGCTGGAACGTGTCGGGGAATGGAGTGAGTCCTAGATGGTGCATTAGTAGTCCTCACTATTCTATGAAATAGTGTGATAATAAATATAATGAGGACTCCATTGAGTGTGGATATTGTCTAGATGACAATATTTGTATTAAAACTCACAGCTTATGTTGAATATTTAAGATTGTATTTGAATTTTGTACCATGTATCTGGCGACTCAAGATGTGTGATGTATACCTAATTTTGGGGGCGTCACAGTTGGTATCAAAGCTTAGGGATATGATCCCTGGCTAAGATGTGAGACTAGAACTAGGAGGAGAGAGACGGGAAATTCCTTCGCTAGTATGATCTACTTAAATTTATTTTGTATTTAAATTGGTTGGTCAGAGTTTAGAGATAATATGTTACATGTCAACTAACCCTTGTTTTGTGGCAGTATCTGAAAATGACATCCGAGAATGTTGAGAATAGCAATAGAGCACAAGAGATCGTTGAGTCTCCACATATAAATAATCAGGATAATGTGCATCAGGATGGCGATAATCCTCCTGTAAACAACAACACTGATCAATTGATGAACGACGGTATGTTTAAGATCTTTTTAGAATTCATGCAACATCAGGCGAGAGCGGCTCCTGTCCGAAATGTAGGTGGAAACATCGAAAACTCCTCTGACCATCACCGCTAAATAGTTCAAGGAGCCGACCACCGAGTTTATTGGAGAGCCAAAACCACTTAAAGCGGAAGCATGGATAAAGCATCACCAAGATATTTGATGTCTTGGGATGATCCAAGGAGCAAAAGGTTCCTTTCGCCACCTTTTATGTTACGTGAAGAGGTAGATTACCGGTGGAATCAGAAACGCACCTAATTTCGACGACTCAAGATGTCTTGGGAGAAGTTCCAAGAGTCGTTCAATGACAAGTACTTTCCCAAAAGCATTCGTCACAAGAAGGAGGTGGAATTTATCAAGTTGAGCAAAACAACATGACCGTGTCGCAAAGACGGGCCAAGTTTGTCGAGTTATCCCGATTTGCATCCCATTTGGTTGATAATGAAGAAAGAATGACGCGAATGTTTTTAAGAGGTTTGAAACCGAGATACGCCAATATCTTATTTCTCATAAACCGTGTTTGTATTCGATGTTGTAAATAGGGCTCGCTTATCGAGCGCCATAACGAGTCAACGCAACCAAAAGAGAGCAATTTACAAAATGATAATATCTATGATAATAAATATCAAAAAGCGGTGATGATAAGCATGGAGGAATCAACATGTCGAAATGGTAACCACTTCGGTGGTAATCATGGCCAAAACAATAAGAATGGACATTTCAAGAAGAGAAGGTTCAACAATGACGAAAAGACGCCAAAGACCAAAGACCTGCTTCAAAGGAAGAAGAACGACCACCGGTCAGATGTTTCAAATGCGAACAGAGGGACACATCCGTCTAAATCAGACGCAGAATCCAAAACGTGTTTTAATTGCGTATAGAGAAGGTCACCTAGCTCGATTTTCTCGTATGGTGAAGTCAAGTCCAAATTGGGATAGTGATGCCAAAGGATGTCCCGCATAAAGCTAAAGCCAGAGTTTAAGAAAGATCTTTTTTTTTTCGTGACAAGGAACCCGAATAAAATTATCACGTATGTTAGTCATAAACTCTCATAAGTCTATACCATTTTAGATACCTGCTCTACTCACTCTTTTATTTCACCTAGTTGTGTTCAATGTTTGAAGTTAACTCCAAGAAGTTAGACTTTGATATATCTGTTTTAACTCGGCCGAGAAACCTTCACTACCTCCACTATTTATAAATCTTGTTCAAATCAACACTTTCACGCTACGTGTTGATCTTGTCTCTTTGAAAATAATTGCCTTTGATGCGATTTTAGGAATCGATTGGTTAACTACTCATCATGCTTTTTGTAAGGTTGTTAACTTTCATATTCCTAACCAACCTCATTATGCTAATTCAAGAAACCAAACCACTAAAGTCAATCATTGTCATATCGCCATAAGTAAAGAGCCCTGGCCCTTTCGTTGTTGACTTTCTTGTATGGAATGCACCGATGCCAGACTTTCTGTAGGCGATGTCGTGAATGACGATGGCAAGTTGATAGGTATCAATGTGACGTACTATCCAAGTCTTGGATGAGGGTCACAGTTTGAATGATATTTCTATTGTTAATAAATTTCCTGACGTATTCTTGAAGACTTCTTAGCCTACCCCTAGAGCATGAAATCGAATTTTGTATTGACCCCAGTATAAAACCCATTTCTAAAACCCTTAAATATTTCTTCAACCAAAATGAACGTAACATGCGCCAAAGACGTTGGCTCGAGCTGTTGAAGATTACGATCGTACCATGCAATATCATCGTGAAAGTACGAACGTGGTAACTGATGCGTTGAGTAGAAGATTGTATGCGGTTACAAGTGTGAATATACGAACCCACGAAAAGATAACGAAATATATGATTAGAATCGACTTTAATAGATAAAGTTAAAGTCGCTCAAGCTACATACTCGAAATGATGAATGTGAAGAGAAGAAGAAGGTTCAAGAGGCGTTATTCTAGAAGCAAGAATCGACAAAGAGAGGAAATCTCAACCCTCGATTTAATCGCCCATTTAAAATCCTCGATCAAGTAGGAACCGCGGCTTATAGACTCGCTTTTACCGCCAAGTATGTCGCGTGTTCATAACGCTTTTAACGTATCGATGTTACGTAAATATATATGACTACTACCAACCACATTATTAATTTAGAACCGGACGAGATAGCGGATGATTTAACGTTTGAGGAGATACGTGTTAAAATCTTAGATAAGAAGGATCTTTTTCAACACTCAAAGGTTATACCTCAAGAGTTAGAATCTGAAATGAAGTTAAGGTATCTTTACCTCTTCGACATACCAGGTACGTATGTAAATTTCGATGGCAAAATTTCATAAGGAGGGGAGATTGTGAGACCCCATATTTTATGAATAAAGATTTAATTTTCTCGAAATATTTTTTTTATTATGGTGTGGATTTGAGATAATGTTATTGTTGTGGGTAGTATTTATAAATTTTGCAAAGTATGCAAGTTGTCATATTATATTCGATTGGCTCTGGGAATATTTGTTTTATCAGTGGAATATTCGCAAAATGGCACAATCATCGTGGACCCCAAGAATCTAATTATTGTCGAATTGAGAAAACGACAAAAATATTTTTTATAAAAAATAACTACGAAGTTTTACCGCTAATACTGCTTGAACTACTCTTAGTAGTAAAAATACAAAGAATACGCGTGGTTGCATAAGAGCACACGATTAATTATCGATGCTTACGTGATAAGTCACTCAGCTTTTGTTGGTATTATTAATGTAATAATACGTAAAATCTTTTTATATAAAATGTAATACTTTTATAAAGTTATTCTATAAATAGAATATATTATATTCTATTACGCATAGTGTTCGTATAAAGGTTCGTGATAGTATTTTGTATAGTAAAATCTTTTATATAAAAATGTAATAATTTTATAAAGTTATCTATTTTATTAGACAATAATTAGAATATATTATATTTTATTATGCATAGTGTTTGCATAAGGCTCTGCGATAGTATTTTGCATAGTAAAATCTTTTTATATAAAAATGTAATACTTTTATAAAGTTATCTGCTTTTATTAGATAATAATTAGAATATATTATATTTTATAGTGTTTGCATAGTGCTCAGATAGTGTTTGATATAGTAAAATCTTTTATAAAGTTATTCGCTTTTATTAGATTATAAATAGAATATATTATATTTTATTTAAAAGATTTTGCTTTAAATATGGACCGTCGATTAAAGTAAATCAATCTGGACCGTTTATGAGTTAGTTACTATGCAACCCATTTTTCTATAAATAGAAGCTCATTCATTCATTATTTCTTACGAATTCAATCAAACTCTCTAGAGAGAAACTATAGAGAGAAAGAAGAAAAGTGCTCTGCTACTTCACTACTTCTATATCCAAAGACTTTTCTTTCTAAGGTAGGGAATATTATTTGTCAGACTCATAAGGGGTATTTTTTCTTTCTTATTCATGAAGAGAACTTCAGTTATTCCATTCTTTACTATTCTGTTGGAATAACATGTATACGCGGGATGCCCTATAATTGGTGAAATTCTTCATTAATTAATTCTTTTTATTATTCTCGTTGAATATCCTCGTTCATGCGCTTTTACGCCGCACCGTTCCGCCTTTTATTATTATTCTATTGGAATATCCTCGTTCATATGCTTTTACGCCTTTACTTGGTTCCGCCTTTTATTGGTATTCTATTGAATAACCTATTTATGCTAAGTACCGCATGCACGGTGATTTCGTTATTATTTCGTTTTTATTATTCTTCGCTGGAACATCCTTTCGCGGCTTTTTCACGCATTTATTATTCTCGCCTATGTGAAGTACTACATGCACGGTGGTTTCTTTTGTTATTCCATTCTTTATTATACTCAAATTGGTTAAAGTTTTGACTTCTATACTCCATGAAATAGTGGAATATCCTCGATATTTGCAAGCTTCATCCAAAGATCTTTCATGGATATATTCTTCTCGAGCATTCTTGAATTTTACTCTACAAAGCAAAGATCATGTCGATAATTTGACGTTATTAGTTCCCGAATAAATTAATTCTTGAACTTGTTTTATTGAATTCTTATATCATTGTCATCATCCTCATGTTTATATTTTTTTGAAAGTCATCTCAGCCTCTGAGTGTATGGGATGGACTTGGTATGATTACGACCAGGATTATTCTGTGTAATCATGACCGTAATGTTATAAATGATGTGGAAAAAGTCCTCATTGGCCCGTAGTGCATTGATGGACGGTTTTTGGTATGATTATGGCTATTGATTCTCTTTGGCCGTAGTGCAAAGATGAATTGTTTTATGGCATGATCAGGAGCGTTGATGAAAACATGATTATCTTTCGCCCGTAGTGCATGGATAATTCGTGGTCGTGATACTAAAGAATATCCTTGGCCTGCAGGATGATTTGATGATGTGGATTAATTATTAAGCTGAGTCTCGGCGATAAAAGTGATGAAAAACCTTTTAAATCATAGAAGATAGTAGATTTTATTCTCTACTTGACTCTTCTAATGGATTGTTTGTTCTGCTGCATGCTAAACTTGATGTTTGTTATATTATATCAGTTTAACATTGTTGAAAGCTAATGATAATTTATTCTGCATTATCTTAGTCATAATATTTCTTACTGGGCTAGTTGAGCTCACCCTTTCTTTCACTGTTCTCTTGAGGAAATGAAAATATAGCTGGAACGAGTCGGGGAACGGAGTGATGGTCCTAGATGGTGCATTAGTAGTCCTCACTATTCTGTGAAATAGTATGATAATAAATGTAATGAGGACTCCATTGAGTGTGGATATTGTCTAGATGACAATATTTATATTAAAACTCACAGCTCATGTTGTATATTTAAGATTGTATTTGAATTCTGTACCATGTATCTGGTGACTCAAGATGGGTGATGTATACCTAATTTTGGGGGCGTCACAGAGAATCATGGTTCAAGATTTCTTACCCTTTTATGATCACTTGCTAAACCTTAATCTTCTTCTTGCTTCTTTGAATTAACAAAGGCTAACTTCTAGCTTTTCTAGCTTTTTCTCTCAAGCAAATAAGCTATAAGTTGTTGGGGTTTTTTGAACAAAGAACAAATGAAGTCCAAGGCCCTCTATTTATAGGAAAGCCAAGGTTAGGGCATAAGGGTCATTAATTCACTTCCACCTCCTTACTATTCATTACTTCCTAATTAAGTTAACTTGGCCACCACATTTACTTAGTCACCAAGTCACTTGCTCACCACTTATCTTAGTCATTAAGTTACTTTACTTGTTCATTACATTATTTTCTTAACCATTAAGTATTCTTGTTAATCACATAACTTAGCCATTAAATTTTCTTAACTTATCATTTACTTAATCATTAAGTCTACTTGCTCATCACACTTGTTTCTTGGCCACCAAGATCACCCATGTGATCATGGGTTGCCCCATAGATCCTCTTAACCCATTGGATTAATAGTTTGGGCTTAAGATTTAATTAGTTAGCTTATTCATTTGGGCTTGCAATAATTTGTTTTGAGATTTACATGAACAAACATTTGGCTTGTACCTTAATTCTAATTGGTCTTTCATATTAAATCATATTGGACTTATACTTCCCACATAATCCACAAGTCCATTCACAAATGGCTTAAAGCCTTAGGACGTATTATATACGTATTAATCTCGTATTCTAACTCATATATTAATTTATAATATACGATATACCATTATTCATACATACTCGTATTCATTACCTTGTACAATACCTACGTATTACACGATCATTACTTTATTATATTATACGCGTTTAAATTCCTTCTCGGAAGTCACTTCCCCTAAACGTTAGGTTTTAAGTCTGCAGGCAAAAAATTGTGTTTGCCATAACTGAAATATTATTAGATATTCCATCTCACCTTGATATTCTATCGTTACGTATTTCTTGAAAGTTCAAAAATAATTCCAGAGCAAAAATGCGTGAATAGTGTTTTTCAGAAAATTTCTCGGAAAGCATTTATTTTCGCCTTGGAAATTCAAACATTTTAATTCTATCACGTAGCCAAAATACTACAACGTTCCAATATGTCTAGGTCATAGAACGACCTTTAAATAGCTTACTCCAATAAATAATCAATTAAATTTATTTAATCCATATAGTCAAATAAAAATTTAATTCTCCTAAAAATCTAATTTTCTGGAGCGTCACATTCTTTCCACCTTATAAGGATTCTGTCCCCAAAATCTTGCTAATACTACCTACACCTTTGACGAAAATTTTCCTTTATTTTAATCTCGAATTCCCACAATGCTTCTTCGACATTGTGGTTCTTTCATTTCACCTTTACTGAAGGTATTATTTTATTTCACAGAACTTGTCCCTTCCTATTAATAATATGAGTTGGAAGTTAAACACTTATTAACACATTACGCTATCTCTCTATTATATTAGTTATTCTTTTAACTCGTAATTATTTGGAACTCAAATTCCTCCTTCAAAACAAGATTATACTTGATCTTCTATTTATCATGCATCCTCTTCTTCATTCGCTTGTACTCATTGTTACTTAGTTGTACTTACTTAACTCGTTCCATTTCCGTGGATTGAGTCTATATTGTGAATAACCTTTCTACCACTTCATTCCGTAATTTAACTTCTAACTCTGATCTTGCCATCTCCGTTATTAACTCATTCTGAGTCGTTAACATCGATAGCTTCCCCTACCCTTCCTACTTAATGTGTCGGCTTCTACGTTAACTTTCCCTTTATGATATAAGATATCACCATCCTTCTCTACCGCTTATTCCACTCCTTCCGTGTGAGGATATATTTCAGACTCTTAGAGTCCGTGTATATCTCACACTTCTCCCCATATAAATTCTATCTTCATATTTTTAATTCAAAAACTACAACTGCCAATTCTAGATCATAAGTAGGATAGACCTCCTCATAATCCTTTAACTGGCGTGATGCATACACAATGACCTTGCCATGCTACCTGAGCATGCAACCTCGTCATCCATGCGAAGCATCGAGATACACTACAAAATTCCTCGGATCATCTAATAAAGATAATACCACTTAACCTTCCTTTTAGCTCCTGAAAACTATTTTCTCATTTCTCATTCCCAACATACTTATCAATAACATATTTGTATATCTTTTAAGTTCAAATTCACACTTAGTGAATTCCATATCCAACTTCTCCCTCCGTAGTGTTTCTCACACTATCTTCAAATGTTCAACGTGATCTTCTGGCGTCTTGAAATAGACTAGAATATCACCAATGATCATTACGACACACTCGTCCAAATATTATTCGAATACTCTGTGACGCTAATGGTACTTTCAACCATAGCACCTCACAAGGGTACCTATCAATTTGCCACCGACTGAAATCCTATCAATCCGAGTTTAGTGTTCACGATCCACAATATAATACCATTTAACTACCCATTCATATATAAATAGGAATACATAAGTCATTAACATATGTTGTTAATACATAAGTCCCAGGTTTGCTAACCTTAAAATTTCATACATACCCCTTAAATAAACAAAAAGGGTTTACAATACAACATAATATTAATAAAGTTCATTATAACTACTCAAGCATCTTGCCTTTGCCTTTGTTCTTCTTTGACCCGCTGGCCTCTTCGTTCCTAGCTGAAATGTTTTATTTATAGCAAGGGTGAGCAACAAGTTTGCCCCGCAAGTTAAGATATACAATAAATGATATATATATATATATATATATATATATCATAAATAGAAGAGTCTAGCTTGTATAGAGCTTCAGCAATAATCAAACGATTTCGAGATAGCGGAATAATAATTCAATCTCAATAATAAAACTTTCTACTATTTCATACTGAATAACATATCCGATATGAAAGAGTATAATTCTTTCAAAGATTCAATAATATTCAATTGAATAAAAGGAATTAACAATACTGCAACGATCTTCAATAAAGTGGGATATACCCAGATTTCATGCTGAGTGATCACAGAGGATCATGAACTAATAGAGGAATCATTTAGTTATTAAAACTAAATTACCACAAGAATATAAATTAGTTATAAAAACTAAACTATATTCTTCTGCAAGTACCTGGAGTGGCCAACTCCTTTGTACCCTATATTATGCATAATACTCAATAATAGCGCATAGATCGATTTACGATAGTAACATTTGTTCATCTCAGTCTTACTCCACGAGTCCGTACCAACACAATATGGTTTGGATTACTTTCAAAGAAATACTATGATTTCAATAATTATTAACAATACTAATCTAGCCGAAATCGATGGCATAGATCTTCCGATAAAAATTCTGTTCATACTATTTCATGCTTTAACAAATATTAGTCTCGCCAAAACAATTAGCTAAGACAGGATTTATAAATAGTTCAAATAATAGAACATTATTCAATCAAGACTACGCATTTAATTACAACAATCATTATAGATGTGAATAACTATCAATAATTATTCACTACCATGCTTGAAAAATAGTAACTCAAGTTGAGTTAGGAAACTTGCCTTCCGCGTTGATTACAGCTACACAATATAATTAACTGTGTTCGTAAGACCTATGATCAATAATGTTGGTCTCACAATTAGTACAATATTTCATAACGCACAACGGTGTAATTCACAGTAAATCTTCTCCTAGACACATTACCACATAGTCACATCAGTGTTTATAACTTATATAAACACTTATCAAGTCTAACTAGTTTGGTCTGGTTGGACTTCAGTCCATTCTCGGTATTCTGGTCACTCTATCCGATAATTAACACATTCATTGTCAATTAAATTTGGTCTCTAAGCTTCAATATTATTTTAGATAAGTCAAATATCATTTATAATATTTTTCGGAAGCTTTTAATAATTTATAAACAATTATTATAATTTATAATAATTTTATAAATACTTAAATCATCTTTAAATGATTTAATGATCCAAGGCCCTCTATTTAATGTTATACTTGTCAAAATATTAAAGTTATTATTAATAACTTAAAATATTTGTAAATCATCAATATTCTACTTAATTGATTTTTAAAATAATTAAAATCATTTTAAATCATCACCATTAATATTTAAATATTAATGAAATTATCATCAAAATATTAAAAGTAATTAATTATCACTTAAAATATTTTTAATTCATTTCTCTCATTTTAAAATGATTTTTAGATTAATAAAATCATGTTTAATTCATTTATTTAATATAATAATTAAATAAATCTAATATCATTAATATTAATTAATTAATGAGAATTCTCCAAAATATTAAAATTATATTTTATTATTCAAAATATTTTTAACACTTTATTCTTATTTAAAATGATTTTTAAATCAATAAAATCATTTTTATCTTATTTATTTAATTTAATAATTAAATAAATCTAATATCATTAATATTATTTATTAATGAAAATTCTTCAAAAATAATAAAAGTCACATTTTATAACTCAAAATATTTTTAAATACATTATTCTTATTTTAAAATGATTTTTCATAATATTAAATCATTTTTCTCTAATTTATTTAATACACTAATTAAATAAATTAAATACTTTTAATATTTAAATAATTATAAATATTAAAGAAAAATATTCCAATTGGTCAAAAATTATTTTTCGTAATTTAAAATAATTTTTAAAACCAATTTTAATAATTTTTATAATTTAATTTCTATTTTTAATTAATTACCGAAATATTCAGAAATTAAAATAATTAAAACCGTCGCTATAGAGCTTTAGTGACAGTAACCGTCGCTGTTGGTGTTCTTGAGCTCAAGAACACTGACAGCCGGCTTAACAAGTGGTCAACTTTGACCGACTTTTAATCTCAGTGTAAATCGATTTCTGAGCTAGCTCTAACTGTGATCGTGTAGTATTTTTGTAACACTACAACAAATAACCATCATCATGGTCTAACAATATCTCAACTACAAGATCCAAAGCCTCAAAGTGACTGTCAGAAGCTTATGGGCTTTCTGGGTTACCTGTAAACCTGCATACCTTCATTGCTTACTTTCAGGGTTTGATTTTCTTCCAAATTTATGATCAAATAAGTTATTTTATGGTCCAAAGCTATAGTCCATACATCATAGAACATTTATAAATCAACATATCGGTCTAGAAACAACAAGATCAAAAGTTACAGTTTGGTCAAACAATGTCAGAAATTCTACTCATACAATTTCTGGGTTTTTACAGAAATGCTAAGTCAGGCTCGGATGGTTACTTTGACCATCCATAAAATCCTACTGGTTTGATATTTAAGAGATATAAAGGTATATATCTCAAGTCCACATATCATACTACATCTTGGTTATCATAACACTAACTTACAACTTGAATACTGACAGATCAAAGCGTTCCAAAATCTTGTCAGACACCGAAAAGTGCTTTTTCGGGTTACCTGAATGCAAATGGTCAAGCTTCTGCCAATCTGCGGTGTTTGACCATTGATAACTCATGATCTAGACATCCAATGACCCTGATACCACTTGTAGATTAAAGACAACATACCAGGCTACCATTACAAAACATAAAACAAGAAAAATCAAAAACATGCACGGATCTATGGCACCGGACATTAGCTTGTCAGACCACAGATCGTGTTCTTGATAGTTTTTGAAAAAAACCAAATTAAGGCACTTTGATGCTATGGATATATGTTTGATCATCAAAGATCAACATAAAACATCCTCTAGCATTAATCTAAAGACATAAACATGAACTTTGTCTTAGCATACAAGATCAAAATGGTTTTAGGGTTGATACCTTTTAGCTTTCAAATCCTTGATCTATACTCTCCAAATCTGTTTTTGAGTGATCTAGGGCTGTATAAGTGACTGGTATACTTAGCAATTTCGTTGGTTTAGGAGAAAGAGAGAGAGAGTTGGTGAGAGCATGGAGCAAAATGGTTAGCTTTTTATTATTTTCTCTCTCTTTAATTCTATATATATTGCTTATATTGTTGCTAGGCTGAGATTTTCGGCTGATTTGGCTGATATGTTGTGTCACCAAGTCAACATAGTTGTTTAACAACTAAAGGGGCTAGAATTTGTACAAGTTACCATTTAAAGAATATAAAAAGGGCATTTTGGTCATTTATAAAATAATTTTAAGGGCAATCTTGTCCAAAGCACAAACCCTTAGGGTTTAGGGTTAGGGTTAGGGTTTAGGGTTTAAACCCTTTAGGTTTGCAATTTAATTTCTAAGATTTTTGAATTTCGGTTTTCAAAATAGAAAATTAATATTCCAAAAATTATAATTTGGATTCAATAATTATATTAATATTTCCTAATCATAAAATTCAATCTTGTTAATTGGGATTAATATTCCTAATTAAAATTACTTAATTTAGCAATTAGGGTCAAAATGGTCATTAGGATTTATAACCCACGAATTAGGATTTTAATTAGAAAAATAAATTTTCTAAATTACAATTAGGGTTTGTAAAATAGAAATTAAGATAACTAAAATATAATTAGGGTTTTCTAATCATATTTAAGTTTAATACACACATTAGGCTTGCCAAATAGGATTAGGGTTTCCTAATTAGGGTTTTAGGATTCTCGAATATGAAATTAGGGTTTCCCGACTTTCGATTAGGGTTTCTAACGGTACGTTAGGGTTTCTAATCCTTAGATTAGGATTTCTAATCTCTTATTATGGTTTATTATTTTTAAACCTTATTCGATCAATCATTGATCAAAAATTTTACACCGTACAAACACATACATATTAATATAATTATTTTAATTATATTTTCTATCGAATCCCGTTCCAAAAATTAGGGCTGGGGTTTCTAATCTTGTTAAGCACAACTCTACTCTAATTTTATTAGTCAATACACAAATTGACCTTCTCGATACACGTATCACCGATACTTGTCACAAAAATGATAATTAATATTAATATTAATTAAAAAAAATTTATTCATAAAATTGTGATTATTCGAAATCCTGGGTTATCACAATAGAGTCAGGATTTCAGGCCCTACTCAAACATACGAGCCTTCATCTTCTCAGTGTCCACTGGAACTCTGAAACAATTTCCACGAATATAATTAACGAAAGTTATTTCTTCCTCCTCTACCCTAATGTTTAAAGGTACTTATAATCCCTTTCGGACAGACTCCTAGATGAGTCTTCCCACATGTCTTACACGCTTCAATCTTACACTTAGGATCCCCTTGTCCCACTCCAGTATTCCCGGATTTAAAATTCTTTCTTTTTGACATAATGCCACTGGCGTTCTCTGCCTTGGTTCCTCCCTCTCCCTTACTCTCATTCTTTCTTTCTTTGTGGTATTGGGTTAATGCCTCACTACCACCCTCTGCTATAATCGCCTTTTCCAGAATGGTCCCATAGGAAGAACTCTGGAACACAGAAATCCTACTATAAAGCCAGGGTTTTAGGCCCTGCTCAAACCTACAAGCCTTCATCTTCTCAGTGTCCACTGGATGTGGAGCAAACCTTACTAATTCATTGAATTTGGCCGCGTACTGGGGAACTGTCATGTCCCCTAGTTTAAGTTCTAAGAACTTAATCTCCATCCTCCCCTGCATGCTTGTAGGGAAATAATTCTCAAAGAAAACCTTCTTGAATTGTTCCCATGTTACTGCATATGTTCTAGCCCTACCCTGGTGAGCCTCCCACCAAAAGTTAGTTTCCCCTTTCATCGTGTAAGTCGCAAAAGAAATCTTTTATGCCTCACCTACGTTTGTAATAACAAACGTCTTCTCTATCTCTTTCACCCATGTCTGAGCCTCTAAAGGGTCCGTCGTTCCTTTGAACTCCGGCAGACCTAAGCTTTTAAACTCTTTAAAGATAGTCGTTCTAGCTACCCTAGGTCCCGCGGGTATTCTACCCCCGGTTTCATAATATGTCGTCGTTAATAAATTAACGAACTCTTGCATAGGGTTGTTCTGACCCCCTTGGTTAACATTACAGGATTCTGCTTCCTGATTATGTTGTCTTCTTCTTGGCGGCATTTTTTGATAAAATTTCATTATTACCTACTTACTTACTTAGTTATCGCCTTTTCAAAAAACAACCCGTACCACAACAAAGCATGTTAACTAAAAACTTCATTATATTCATAGGCTTCTTCATAGTTCCAAAACTATTTACAATTGTTTTCATAGCCAAAAGCTATTACATTTTCTATCCCGCAATTGAACTTCCCAAAAGTTGGGATTTACAAAAAGACTACCCTTTTATACAAAAGAGGGTTTTACGCCACTACACACATATTAATAACTCTAGACTTCTAATGATGCATAACAGCATCCTCGTGTTTCTTATTTGCAATCTTTGCTACAGTATCCCGACTAATAGTATGACGGGTTTGTCCTGACTCAATGGAATAACAAGCAACTTTCAGCTTAAATCCTTATGAGCACTCTCATGGATGTAAGACATTCGGGCTATCTTCCGGTCCTTCTTCCCTAGTTCTTTACGAAGCTCATTGACCTCCTTCTGAAAATCCCTAGCCTTATTTATCATGAGCACCTTCTCATCATGCTCTAACTCAAAATCTGCTTCTACAGACTCCTTCGCTATATAAAGAGCACTAATCTCTTCATTCTCGCTTTACTTTTCGCACAACCTGTACTTCGGCTTGCACATTTTTGTCAAGCTCTCGCGAGATACAATGATCTCATCAGATCCGGAGGTGATGACTCTAGTGTAGGTACCACCGTAGTAACCGATGTTACCTCCATTCCTTCCTCCACATCGGCCATCATACTACTGTGTATGATGTCCAAGCTTACATCTCCCTGAGTAGTCTTCGTCGAAAAAGTACTCCTCTGTCTCCGACTCCTCTAAAATCACTAATGGTACCTCCACCACTGGCATAGGTACAGTCTCTACACTGTTCACAATTTCTTCACTCACTGCGTGTATATCTCTATACATCAAGCTATCGATCGACATCCTACAATAACACATAACATGTTGATTAGTACATAACACACAATAGTATAAGCACAAATCACATTTAATTTATTTAGGGTTACTTTCCATTTTTTAAATCTTTCGGTACTAAGTTTCCTCAATACCTTATTAACTCATTCGTCTTAATTAAGCTCAAGTTTACTTTCTTCGGACTTCTCTTCCTTAACGAGGTTATTAGCCTAAGGTTCTTCCCCCCCTTAAGTTTTATAACCTAATGCTTTGATACCAACTTATGAAGCCCCCAAATCTGGGTATCTTCCAACCCGAAAAATGGTGCTACATGATACTCATAACTGTACATTCATTCTAATGAAACGACATCAAAATGTGTGTTCCAACGTCATTCTTATTACATTAATAATAATAAATCATGTTCCCAGGTTCTTAAACCTTTACATTCTTTGTTAATCATAATATAATACATATACTTACTAGTCTATTACGAGATAAACTAATCATTCATCTTCGCCTTATCTTTATCTCTACTGGAAACCTCGATTCGCTCGTATTTAGCTGCATTCATATGGTTCAAGCAAGAGTGAGCATAACAAGCTCAGCAAGTACAACAATTTCTTTTAAACGGCATGCTTGAAACATAGGAATCGTATATCTTCAATAACTAGATAATAGTTACGAAGTACTATCAATAACTCAAAATAGCATTTCTTTTCCTTCAAAACATTTTATAATAACAATATTTAGTAAAACATCAATTCTGGTACAAGACCATGACCGTTTCACAAAATTCTTTAAAAAGGACAACTCGGCACTAAGTTC
The DNA here is from genome assembly GCA_020205615.1 of Panax quinquefolius. Lineage (NCBI taxonomy): Eukaryota > Viridiplantae > Streptophyta > Magnoliopsida > Apiales > Araliaceae > Panax > Panax quinquefolius. Next base: position 48,847,669 of record CM035174.1, on the reverse strand, counting down.
GTAAGTCTGGCATAGCTTACTAGCACTTCTAGGTGATCATCCGATAGTACTCTATGTTGATCAACACTACATCCATTAAACGTGTGTACGTTTAAGTTGTGGCAACCTCACGTGCCCATCGAATACTCGATGAAAAATATATTTGTTTATTCATATTCAGGCTTACCTTGAATCTGTACCAAATAATTAGCGTAGGATAGCGTTATCAATTCAATATTGAAAGACTTGCAAATAAATCAATCAATCTATCAAGATTAGTGTAGCCGAGTTAAAACTGGCATCGGCTCTTTCTTTAAAACCATACATGCATCTCATAACTTGAATCATTTGAAAACCTGGCTAACACGAAGGTTAGACAAACGTTTAGAAAAACTTGCCTTCAAATACCGCTTTCAAAGAAAATTATGTTTCCTTTGAGCCTTTTACGCCTCTCTACAACACATAATCACATAACATACCATATTAGGTCATGAATGAACATACATGGTTCCTAATGAATCTTACCCTTCTTCTCAATCTAATCATGTAGTAGATTTGTTATTATTTGTTACGGTTTGCCGTCGTTCTTTTACATCGTTCTTTACCAACTTCTTTCCTTTCTATAACTTAATTGAAATTATTTCATTAATACAACTCGGCCTGAGTTAATCATCATCCCTCGCGGCTTTCTAACGTTCTTACATCATTATTTGAAACTCGATCGTCATTGGTTAAGTACATCTATTGCATACCATTCATGTTCACATTCGACTTATCTTCAACCTTTAGTGTATTACTTAAGGTTTACAATTATCTTAATGATGCTACATTAAGTTTAGTAATGTATTGGTTCATTACTAATCAGTTATCTTTATTTCCTTACTTGTAATATTTTATTACTATGCATGATCTAGTTGTTGCGCTGTGGCGCCAGCTTCTCCTCTTGGGCTCGCGCTTACTTGGCCATGCTTTTGTTCCTAGAATTGGTCCGACGACGTGCGCCACCATGCCCAAGTATATTCGGCATTCGCATCATGTGTCAATTAATGTGGGCTATGGTTCTGGTCTCACACTATCTGATGGGGATTTTTTCGCTTAGAGTCGTCGCGTATGGCCTTGGACTCTGTGCATCGAATAATTTTGATGATTTTTCATTTTGTGAGATTCTCGGGATCGTAACTTCTTCGTTATAAGTCCGAATTGGCTCGTTCAAGAGCCTACAATTCACAAATTACATATTCTACGTGTTTATGAAAGAATTTTATCTATTTGACTTCATTAACAAAAAATTCACCTATTAGTCCATTTTTAGCGAAAACGATAAATGTTCGTGAACTTTCAACGCTCGTTTCTTCGTTCTAAGTCAGAATTTAGTCATTCTCGAGTCCGTAAATCTCTAATGCCAAATAAGACTTGTCTCCATCGAAAAACCAACGTTTTCGAGTTCAAACACAAAATCTGACTTCCATTCCGAGAATTTCACGAATTCGACGATTATCGTCCAATCGTGTGCATTCTGGAAAAACTTCGTTACTTAAGATTTATTCTTCGTTTCAAATGGATTCATTCTGTTATACTAACATCTTGACATACATACTTCATTAACTTATAAACATGTTAAGTTATTACTTTTTCTTTGTGAGTTTGTAACTTATAAAAGTATAAACTACTATGATACCATTTCTCATTACTTATCATGATCTTAATCTTTTAACCCTCATCCTTGCATCTTCTTATCATACCAATTTCATTAATGTAAACATGTTACAAGTTCTTCTTAAGTTCATAGCTTAAATGATTACGAATAGCTTATTCATGACTTATACGGCTTAAGTCCATTGATTAATCATTCTTATTATTCTTTAGCATACATGTTCTACCACTACCCACTTCTCTAAAAATGTAAGAGAACGAGAATCATGGTTCAAGAGTGCTTACCCTTTTATGATCACTTGTTAAACCTTAATATTCTTCTTGCTTCTTTGAATTAACAAAGGCTAACTTCTAGCTTTTCTAGTTTTTTCTCTCAAGCAAATAAGCTATAAGTTGTTGGGGGTTTTTTGAACAAAGAACAAATGAAGTCCAAGGCCCTCTATTTATAGGAAAGCCAAGGTTAGGGCATAAGGGTCATTAATCAACTTCCACCTCCTTAATCACCTCCTTACTATTCATTACTTCCTAATTAAGATAACTTGGCCACCACATTTACTTAGCCACCAAGTCACTTGTTCACCACTTATCTTAGCCATTAAGTTACTTTACTTGGTCATTGCATTATTTGCTTAACCATTAAGTATTATTGCTAATCACATAACTTAGCCATTAAATTTTATTAACTTATCCTTTACTTAATCCTTAAGTCTACTTGCTCGTCACACTTGTTTCTTGGCCACCAAGATCACCCATGTGATCATGGGTTGCCCCATGGATCCTCTTAACCCATTGGATTAATAGTTTGGGCTTAAGGTTTAATTAGTTAGCATATTCATTTGGGCTTGCAATAATTTGTTTTGGGATTTACATGAACAAACATTTGGCTTGTACCTTAATTCTTATTGGTCTTTCATATTAAATCATATTGAACTTATACTTCCCACATAATCCACAAGTCCATTCACAAATGGCTTAATGCCTTAGGACGTATTATATACGTATTAATCTCATATTCTAACTCGTATATTAATTCATAATATACGATATACCATTATTCATACATACTCGTATTCGTTACCTTGTACAATACCTACGTATTACACAATCATTACTTTAATTTATTATACGCGTTTAAATTCCTTCTCGAAAGTCACTTCCCCTAAACGTTAGGTTTTGGGAGCTGTCGTTGACACTCCTAAATTAACCTCACTTTCACTTCACAATTTATAATAATTAGCACAATAGCAAGTAAGGATCGATCCCACATAAAGTAAAGTTGTTTTAGAATTATTCTACAATTTAAATAGAAAATAAAGATGTGGGTTTTTGAAAATTATTTTTAAACTAAGAGAACAAGAATCAATGATGAAATTAACCAAATATGTAAAAACTTCAGTTCTGCAGTTCAGTTTCACCAAGTATAATAATCAATTAATCAAGTTATTATTATTTTTCCTTCAATGAAATTATTAACCCTAGATAACAATAAGCTCTGATATCCGAAATTCTCCGTAGATTATCACTGTATGAAACAAGCTCTCCACCAGATTCTAACTAGCATACAACCTAAAACAAGCTCTCTAGATTTAATATGATAGAAACATTAAGAAATAGAGAATTAGGCTAATCCAAGCAACAAACACATAAGCTCGATTTGTTTAACTTGTTTTCTGATAATCTTAGCAATAAACAAAAGCTTGTCCACAATTATTATTACCAAGTTGCTACTTATGATGAAGACAGATATCAATTACACGTAATACCAATCTTAATCTAGCATACGATAATGATCAAACTAATTCAATTGGCCATATTAAATTAATTAAACAATTAGCCTGTAATCAATGAAAACAGATTATCAGAAGAAATTTCACACAAGAATGAATAATAATACTCAATTAATCAATTACTTGTAACAATGATTCACCTCCCTTTAGAACTGAATAAAAAGAACTAGCCTGACATGCTCTTGAGTCTGCACTCCAATAGATGATAGTTGATAATTGAATGAATAAAACCCTGACTCTCATCATCTATTTATAGTGCTAGACAAAGTCCTAAATCCTATAGGAAGTAGAAATCCAAATCCTAAAAGGAATTACAAATCATAACTAGTATCCATAAAGAAATAGAATCTAATTTGGAAATTAATCATTGTCTAAAGGAAATCCTGAAGCTAATAGAAATATCAATCCAATTCCATGTAGAAGTCTGCCACAATCTGCATTTAGAAACTTTCCAAAAATACAAAATTTCCAATTTTCCCGCTCAAATTCGCTGGGGCGAATTTTCATTTCCTGCTGCGATGTCCTTTGGTAAAACAAGCATAACTTTTGATACTGGAGGAGTTAAGGGGCCTGCTACCTATCAAAACGAAGATATCGACGAGGTCTACAACTTTTATTCTTTAAGAATTAACAGATTCGGACTGCATCAAGGTCGAAATTAGGCTCCAAGTGACTGCTATGTAAATTGCAACTTCCAAACTTTGAGGTTCAACGTCCGTTTAGTAAAAAGATCATAACCTTTTCATATGAACTCAGATTGGGATGGTTCAAGATTTTCCGGAAAGCTAAAGATAAACTCTATAATAAAATTCAAGTCCCAACCCTAGACCATGCATCCAACTTAATGCTAAAAACCCTGTAATTTTCTCTTTTTCCTCATTTCAGCTCCAATTCTTCCTGAAATCATTAAACACCTTATATACACATGAAACATGCAATAAAACTAAATATAATGGAATCAAAATAAATGAATAATATGCACTCATCAAATTCCCCCACACTTAGCCTTTTACACGTCCTCGTGTAAATCAAAAGTTTAATTTCCAGAAAAATTCTATTCAACCATCATGTCAAAAGATTTCAAGGTACAAATCATGATTATCAACACTAAATTTGCAAAAATCTAATCAACGACTTATCAATCAACTCACAATTACCAACCTTACTATTTCACCAATGAATTTCATTAAACCAAATTGTAGCCACATAAGTAACTTTCCCAAAATCTATTTACTTAACTTTTTTACCATGGAGCAAAAACTGTGCACACTGACTCACACCCAAGAACAAATTTTTCTTGCTTTTTAAGTTTTTTCATAGAACCTTCTTTTTAGCACAGATGAATGTATTTTCATGCTTTTCTCATATATATTTTTTCTTTTCTTGACATGTGCAATGTCTCCTTTTCTTAGGCTTTTCAGAGTTACCCATTAGCGAACTTTCCACCAACGACTCCCAAACCAGATGATCTTAGGGTGCTAGGTGTAGAGACACCCCTAAGGCTTACTTATTCAAGTAACAAAGGCCACAAAAGTCGACTAATCAAGCTGCTTTTATCCATCGCAATTTTCAGCGTGAATACCGATGCTTCTCGAGGCTTAGATACCCAGTTATTTCGCACAATGGACATTGAAACAGATTATCAATTTTCATTTTTTTTTCTTTTTTTTTATTCATCATTTTTTTCACATAGTTCTGCAACAACATAAGCAAGTTAAACAGTTCTAAGTCGTGAAATCAGTGAACATAGACAACTCTACATATAACTTAGCCAAATAAACATGCTTCTCATATTCAAGTACTCATGTATCACAAATTCAATTTAAATCAATTACTATGGATCATGGCTTAGTTGTCATCATTCATTAACAAATTAAGCATCAAATAGATTCTGAATTTTATTATCAATTTTTAATCTTTGACTTTAACCTTCGAACACATAGGCAAATAGAACCATGGAACCCAAGTTTTCATATTTTTTTTTCTTTCAATATTTTCAACTTCCCATCAAAATTGGATTATTATTCCTACGTAAAATAAAACCTAAATCTCCCCCACCATCAAACCTTACATTGTCCCCAATGTAAGAAAATTATGCAAAGAAGAAAATACTACTAGCTAACATGCAATAAAAAAAACTAAAAAGTAAAGGGGTAGAAAAATCAAATCTGAGATCTTGGGTTGCCTCCCAAGTAGCTGCCCTTGTTTAACGTCTTCGGCTAGACGTCGTGTCTCTTTTCTCAACCAGCATCAATAAATTCTATAACCTTCATCATCGGTAAATTCAACCTTCTTTGCGCATTCCTCGTGGGCTTAGTTCCGTCATCCAACAAAATTCGATACTTTTCTGAATATTTTGGTAACGAGTGTAAGGCAGCCACATATTCCTTCAATTCCTGATGCCATTCTATCTCGTTTTCAATGTCCATGTCCAAACTGTTGGTGATAGCAACCTCCAAGTTATCATTATGCAGATGTTCAAAAGTTTCCTGAACTAAGGAGTCAATCACATCAATCTCAAAAACATGATTCACATCACTAGGATATCTCATGGCATCATAGATGTTAAACTGAATCTTCTCGCCATCAAATTCCATAGTCAAGGTCCCATTATGCACATCGATCATGGTTCTTGCCGTTTTCAGGAATGGTCTTCCTAACAAGATGTGGGAAGGGTTTGGTGATGTATCATCTTCCATATCCACAATGTAAAAATCTGCAGGAAATATTAGTTCATTCACCTGCACTAAGACATCTTCAATTACCCCTCGGGGGTAAGTGTTAGTACGATCAGCCAATTGAATAATCACACCAAGATTTTTCAAAGGACCTAGATTTAAGAAGCATAAGCAAATGATAAAGGCATAACATTAATTGAAGCTCCTAAATCTAGCATGGCCTTTTCAAATATGGTGTTTCCTATTTTGCACGGGATTGTAAACATTCCTGGATCATTACATTTAGGAGGCATTTTCCTTTGAAGAACAGCAGATACATTTTCCCCGACAGTGACTTTTTCATTATTTTACAATTTTCTTTTATTAGTGCATAATTCTTTCAAAAACTTTGCATACCGTGGCACTTGTTTAATTGCATCAAGGAGATGGATGTTCACTTCTACTTTCCTAAAAATTTCCAGAATTTCTTTTTCTTGTTCATCTTTCTCTGTAGTTTTAGAATTTCTGGGGGGAAAAGGGTAGAGGAATGTTTTTAAGCTGACAAGGAGAGTGAGATTTTACCTTGGATTTTTTGGTTTCCTCCTTAGCTGCTTCTTTTTCAAACTCAACGGTGGCCGATGGTGTATTCATTTGTTTTCCACTCCGCAAATTTATGGCATTGGCATTCTCCCTTGGATTCACTACTGTTTGAGGTGGTAATTTTCCTAAGCCTCTGGATTCCAATATTCCCACAGTTGTAGCCAGCTGTCCTACTTGGTTTATGAAGCCCACAAAATAGGTCCATTCCATCCAACCCATTCTGAGTCACCAAATACATGGAACAGAAATAACTACAACTTTATTATTAGAACATATAAATGTGAGTTTAAATACAGATATTGCCATCTAGACAATATCCACACGTAAATAAATCCCCATCATAATTATTGATATATTATTTTACAAAAATGGTGAGGACTACTAAACAACTCTCTCTATAACCATCATTCCATACCCCAGAGCTAAATTTTTCGCTTACATTCTCGCCTCCCCGAGAAGAAAAATGGAACAAAAAGGAAAAGGGTGAGCTCAACTAGCCCGAGAAAGAATATTATGACTAAGATAATATACAACAAATTATCGTTAGTCTTCAACAGGAAAAAATCTAATAGAATACAATAGACAACCCGCTTTTAAATCAATCTTTGCGGTGAAAATAATAATTCATTAGAAGAGTTAAGTAGAGAATGCAAACTACTATCTTCTATGTATGAATTTAAAAGTTCATCGTCGATATTTTATCCTGTAACATCAATCAATATATATCTGGAATCAAATATTCATCTTTGCACTTTCTGGGCCAAAGATATTCATCGATTAGTCATGTTCATCTAAACACTTGTTCATCTTTTGCACTCACGGGCCAAAGATATTCATCGATTAGTCATGTTCATCTAAACACTGCTCATCTTTTGCTACTACGGCCAAAAGATATTCTTCAAAATCATTCATCTTTTGCACTACTGTGCCAAAGATATTCAATAATATCATCATCTAAGACCGAGGATGATGAAAATATTTTTAAAGAAACGAATCCAAAGAAACAAAATGACAAGGATTAAGGATTAAGGATTCGTACTTTGTTTTATCCATGTCCAAAAATACCTCAAAAATAATTATAGTCTTTGTAAAATTCAAGAATGATCAAAACATGGATACAATCAAAGCTAGTATCCGAGAATAGATATTTTTTGGACGAAAAGAAAATTTTTAATTTTTCGATGAATAGTCTTAGTATTAAATGAATAGTACTAAGTATACGTGAATAGTCTTGATCGTGAATAGTAACTCTGACACCAAAAGTTCCAAATTTGATAAAAAAAAAAAAGTAACTTGAGATCAATATTTCAACATAATGATATTGAAGAAATAATATCATTACTGAAAAAAATAATATCCCTTACCTCGAAAGACAAGTACTCTAGTTGAAACAACGGATATAGGCTATGACTTGAACTTGCCATAGTATAGCAATACTCAAAGTATACTCAAAATACTCACAAGAATACGTTCGATAATATAGAGAGAAAACTTGATTTACGGTGTGATTTTCAATTCTAACCTAAGCACCCTATTTATAGGAAAATGCTTAGAACACCAAAGTAGAAAATTTAATAAATTAATATTAAAATTTTTCCACAACTTCATACGCACACTAATAATCTGAAATCAGCCTCCTAATCACATGTTAAATGAGTTTCAAAAATGAAAACAAAACGTTTTTGTAATTAAAAATATTTTAAACTTCCAAAAATCAATTATTTCGGAACTTCGGAACTTCAATAATTCATAATAAATAGCCCTTTTATCAGAAAATTCGAATCTCGCTATTTTTTATAGAAAATTCAATTCTCTATAACTTTGCAGAAGAAAGTTTTTCCAAATTCCAAACAGAAATTGACCGAAATCAACAAACGGGCAATTTTACAAGTTATAATCAAATTTCGGTCAATAATTGTGTCCACCAACACACAAAATATGTGTTAAACATTTAATGCCACAAAAATACTCTTCCTCCTCATATACTCATATATCCCACATTCATTATAAAAATATCACCGTTAATATATTATTAAAATAATATATTTAAATGAATTATTTTATCAGAAAAAGATAAAATATTAATTTTTAACAATTGTCACATTAAAAATTTTCTCCATCTATATCCACATAAAATCAATTTTTTCCTCATCATATAAATCAATAATTAATTATTCACAAATAATATTACAGAAATCACAAGATCTTGTGACCGTGCCATTCCGGAAAAGAGGGGCTTTCAGATAAGGATCTCTCTTCTTGGGCGCCGCAATTAGGTGACCAAACCTCTCCTTAGATAGAACTTTCTAGACATTGCCAATAATTTTTCTAATAATATTATTCGAGATAATATGAATTATTGTCTCGATAATGGAAAATACTATGTAATGACAATTTATTGAAACAACGAAGAATATAAAATATCAATGCGTGAATTATTGAATCAATAAAATAAAATCTTGAATAGTAATTCATTGTAACAATTATTGAGTAGTGCCTTCTTACGTAAGAATCAATAATTGGTGCAATACTGTGTCTTCTTGTTCAACAACGCGTATTAGTGTGTTTTAACCACCGGGTATTCCAACAATATTACTTGGTGAAACTACTACGCCAGTTATTTATAAATAACTTATATTTGTCGTTTTCTTCATCCAATCGCTTTCACGTTATGGGGCCCACAAAAGATCGCGCCATCGCATTTAATATTCCCAAGCGGTATGAATATTCCACGACCAAACGAATATTCCCAAATAATAATGAATATTTTATAACCACTTGCTTATTCAAATATTTAAGTATTTTACCCATAACTATCCACATTAATCAAATCAACCCTTACTATTTCAAAATAATAAATAGAGGAAAATAAATTTCATTTATTAATAATTTGGGGTCTTACAACCTCCCTCCTTATGGAATTTCGTCCTCGAAATTGACGTACGTACCTGGTGTTTCGTAAAAGATGAAAATACCTCGCTTTCATTTCCGTTTCCAACTCCCAGGTCATTTCCTCAATAGCATGGTTTCTCCACAAAACTTTAACTTGTGGTATAACCTCGATACATAGGACATGTTCTTTCCTATCCAAGATCTTGACAGTACCTCCTCGTGACGTTAAGTCTTCTTAAACTATCACGTCCGGTTCTAACTCAATGACGTGGTTCGAATCGTCCACATATTTACGTAACATCAATCGTGAAAAACGTTATGAACACGCGTCGTACTTGGCGGTAAAAGAGTCTATAGGCCACGGTTCCTATTCGATCGAGAATTTCAAATGGATTAATAAATCGAAGGTTTGAGCTTTCCTCACCTCACCGATTCTCACTTTTGAAATAACAACTTCTTGCACCTCCTTCTTCAAATTCATCGACTCGGTGTGTAGCTTGAGCGACTTTTAACTTTATCGATTAAAATCGATTATACTCGTATATCATCACGTGGGTACCTAGAGTTTTCATCTCCATCTCTATTATTTGTAAATTATACTGAAATGAGTCTTTGACAATATCGTACTTTCGTGCTTGTATCGATCTTCTACTCAACCCGCCAAACTACCGTTAAGCTTTTCCGGGATGGCATGGTGAACATGTCTTTGAAATGAGTCTCCTCTTGAGTTCTTGAAGCTCTTCCCACATTCTTTGTTCCATTCAAATTTTGTATCTCTACGAGTCAGCTGCGTTAATGGAATAGCGATTCGAGAATATCCTTCAACGAATCTCCGATAATAACCAACTAAGCTTGAAAAGCTACGTATTTCGATTCTGACCGACTTAGGTTGTTCTCAATCGTGACTCATATCCCAACCTTGGATAGCACGTTACATTAACACCTATCGGTTTACTATCGCATTTAATATGGTGTCCCCTACGAGAGTCCGGCTTCGGTGCATTCCACAAAAGAAGTCAATGGATAAAGGCTCGGTACCAAATTCTATAGTTGAATTTTAACTCCTCGAAGTTCAATAGGAGCCATTCGATATGAGATTTTAGAAATGAGTTTTGTCTTAGGGTTCAAAGTCGATACAAAATTTAATATCAGTCTTTGGGAGTAAACCAAGAAATTCTTCAGGAAATACGTCAGGAAAAATCAATAACAACAGCAATATTATTCAAATCTGACGTGTCTTTATTCAAATCCATAACATGGACTAATAAAACTTGACATCCGTAATAAACGAATGACTTCATGGCTTGATATGAAAATGTTTGCCTACAATGGTTTGATTGCTTGAATTCGAATAACAGGTTGCTTAGGAATATGAAAACTAACAACCTTACGAAAGTAATCAATTTCGGCATGATGAGTAGTTAACCTTAAAATCAAAAGCAAATATCTCTATAGAAATAAGGTTAATAGGTAATGTGATAGTGCCAACCTGAATCAAGCAAGATTTCTAAACAACGGATGTAATGAAAGTTTCTCCTATGAGTCTCCATAAATAGGTCAAAGTCTAATTTCTCCGTAGTCAAGTTCAAACATTGAGCGCAAGCAAAGAGATAAAAGAATGGGTATAACCGGTTGTCTAGTAAGGTATAAACTTTGCAAGAATTTATAATTAACTAACCCGTGCTAACCGTTCGGGTTCCTCGCATTTTGACTTTGTCACGACAAACGCTCTTCCGAGAACCGTTGACTTTGACTTTTACGGGACATCCTTTTGAGTCACCATTCCCATTGGATTGGGTTTCGATCTGCGTCTGATAATCTCGAGCAATATGTCCTTCTTTTCCACAATTATAGCATACCTTAAACTGCTGTTGGGGCGGTTTGGGTGAATGATATGTCCCTCTTTCCGCATTTGTAACATATCTGATAGATGGTCTTTCTCCTCCTTGGAACCGATTCTATCTTTGCGGCGGCGTCTTCACATGGTCGTTGTTAAATCTCCTCTTTTAAAATCTCCTCCGGACTCGCTTCTTCTATTTTCATGGCCACGATTACCACCGGAGTGGTTACCGCTTTGTCCGTATTCTTCTTTCTCCATTGGTTATCATTATTACGATGATCTGCTATCTTGATATGATCCTGGTTATGGTCCCTCGGTTGAGCGTACTTTCGTTATCTCGCTCTAACAATCGAGCCCTGACACAACATCTGAATAGAGAGAAAATTTATGAGAAATGAGATCTTGGCGTATGTCGGGTTTCAAACCTCTCGAAACATCCGCGTCATCGTTCCTCATTATCCACCAAATGAGGTGCAAACTGGATAACTCCGCGAACTTACGCCTCGTCTTTGGGACAAATCGTGTTATACTACTCTAGTCTAATAAACTTCACTTCCTTCATATAGCCGAATACTTTCGGGAAGTACTTGTCATTGAACTGTTTCTGAAACATCTCCCATGACATCTTTGAGTGCGGTTGGATGGAGTGCGCTTCACGATTCCAAACGATGATGTCTGCCTCATTCTGAACATAAAAGTTGAGAATGGAACTTTTGTTCCTCCGTGCATCAAGACATCGAATATCTTGGTAATTTGCTTGACCCACATCTCCGCCTTTAATCGGATCCGCTTTCCCAGCACTGCAGTGGTCCAAACTCTTTGAATCTTGCTTGGTGTGACCACCACCTGAATTGCTATCATTTTCTCTCACATATTTTGAACACGAGTCTCCCTCGTCGCGATTTTGTATGAACTGCAAAAAGCTTCTAAACATCCCCTCGTTCATCATCCGCCGATGAGTGTTGTTCATAGGAGCTACATTGCCACTGTTACACGTTCTCCTCGTTGGTAAGTCACAGGCATCTCCATGGTCTCATTTACTCCAATTGTTAATATTCTCGATTGACATTCTCAAATCTTGTCATAAAACAAGGGTTAATTAAAATCAATATATATCATAATATCCCTATATACTAACCAACTAACAAATAAGCTTAGGTAGGACACACTAGCGAAGGATTTACTCGTCTCTCCCTCCTAGTTCTATTCCCCGATCTCCACCGGAGATCATATCCTAAGCTACGATACCAACTGTGGCCCCCAAAAATAGGTCCATTCCATCAAACCCATTCGAGTCGCCAAATACATGATGCATGAAATAACTACAACTTTATTATTACAACATATAAACTGTGAGTTTAAATACGAGATATTGCCATCTAGACAATATCCACACGCAAATAAATCCCCATCATAATTATTGATACATTATTTTACAAAATGGTGAGGACTACTAAACAACTCTCTCTATAACCATCATTCCATACCCCAGGCTAAATACTTTCATTACATTCTCGCCTCCCGAGAAGAAAAATGGAACAAAAGGGAAAAGGGTGAGCTCAACTAGCCCAAGTAAAGAATATTATGACTAAGATAATATACAACAAATTATCGTTAGTCTTCAACAGGAAAAAAATCTAATAGAATACAATAGACAACCGGTTTTAAATCAATCTTCGCAGTGAAATAATAATTCATTAGAAGAGTTAAGTAGAGAATGCAAACTACTATCTTACATGTATGAATTTAAAAGTTCATCGTCGATATTTTATCCTGTAACATCAATCAATATATATCCGGAATCAAATATTCATCTTTTGCACTGAGCCAAAGATATTCATCGATTAATCATGTTCATCTAAACACTGTTCATCTTTGCACTACGGGCCAAAGATATTCATCGATTAGTCATGTTCATCTAAACACTGTTCATCTTTGCACTCACGGGCCAAAGATATTCTTCAAAATCATTCGTCTTTTGCACTACACAGCCAAAGATATTCAATAATATCATCATCTAAGGCCGAGGATGATGAAAAATATTTTAAAAGAAACGAATCCGGTGAAACAAAATGACAAGGATTAAGGATTAAGGATTAGTACTTTGTTTTATCCATGTCCAAAAATACCTCAAAAATAATTATAGTCTTTGTAAAATTCAAGAATGATCAAAACATGGATACTGAATCAAAGCTAGTATCCGAATAGATATTTTGGACGAAAAGAAAATTTTTCATTTTTCGATGAATAGTCATCATCTTATTAAATGAATAATCTTAGTATCGTGAATAGTGCAGAATAGTATCGTGAATAGTAACTCAGACACCAAAAGTTCCAAATTTGATAAAAAAAACTTCGGATCAATATTTCAACATAATGATATTGAAGAAATAATATCATTACAAAAAAATAATATCCACCCTCGAAAGGCAAGTACTCTAGTTGAAACACCTGGATATAAGCTATGACTTGAACTTGCAATCAGTATAGCAATACTCAAAGTATACTCAAAATACTCACAAGAATAAACTCGATAATATAGAGAGAAAAACTTGATTTAATTGTGATTTTCAATTCTAACCTAAGCACCTATTTATAGGAAAATGCTTAGAACACCAAAAGTAGAAAATTTAATAAATTAATATTAAAATTTTTCCACAACTTCATCACGCACACTAACAATCTGAATTCAGCCTCTAATCACATGTTAAATGAGTTTCAAAATGAAAAAAAAAACGTTTTTGTAATTAAAATATTTTAAACTTCCAAAAATCAATTATTTGAACTTGAACTTCAATAATTCATAATAAATAGCCCTTTTATCGGAAAATTGAATCTCTCGAAATTTTTATAGGAAATTCAATTCTCTACAACTTTGCGGAAGAAGGTTTTCCAAATTCCAAATGAAATTGGCCAAATCAACAAACAGCAGCGATTTTACAATTTATAATTAAATTTCGGTTATAATTGTGTCCACCAACACACAAAATATGTGTTAAACATTTAATGCCACAAAATATACTCTTCCTCCTCATATACTCATATATCCCACATTCATTATAAAAATATCACCGTTAATATATTATTAAAATAATATATTTAAATGAATTATTTTATCGAAAAAGATAAAATATTAATTTTCAACAATTGTCACATTAAAATTTTCTCCATCTATATCCACATAAAATCAATATTTTTCTCATCATATAAATTAATAATTAATTATTCACAAATAATATTACGAGAATCACGATCTTGGCAACCGGCCGTTCCTGGAAAGAGGGGGCTTTTCAATAAGGATCTCTCTCTTCTTGGCGCATGATTAGGTGACCAAACCTCTCCTTAGATAGAACTTTCTAGACATTGCCAATAATGTTTTCTAATAATATTATTCGGATAATATGAATTATTGCTCTCCGATAATGGAAAATACTATGTAATGACAATTTATTGAAACAACGATAATATAAAATATCAATGCAAAGAATTATTGAATCAATAAAATAAAATCTTGAATAGTAATTACTTAAATAATTATTAAGTAGTGCCTTCTTACGTAAGAATCAATAATTGGTGCAATCTGGTATTATTCTTGTTCAACAACGCGTATTAGTGTGTTTTAACCACCGGGTATTCCAACGATATTAATTGGTAACAACTACTGCCAGATTATTATAAACAACTTATATTTGTCGTTTTCTTCATCCAATCGCTTTCCATTATGGGGCCCACAAAAGATCGCGCCATCGTCTGAAATATTCCCAATGATCTTAATATTCCACGACCAAACGAATATTCCCAACAATAATGAATATTTTATAACCACTTGCTTATTCGAAATATTTGCGTATTTTACCCATAACTATCCACATTAATCAAATCAACCCTTACTATTTCAAAATAATAAATAGAGGAAAATAAATTTCATTTATTAATAATTTGAGGTCTTCTGACCTCCCTCCTTATGGAATTTCGTCCTCGAAATTGGCGTCGATACTGGTGTTTGAAAAGATGAGAATACCTAGCTTTCATTTCCGTTTCCAACTCCCGGTCATTTCCTCAATAGCATGGTTTCTCCACAAAACTTTAACTTATGGTATAACCTCGATACATAGGACATGTTCTTTCCTATCCAAGATCTTGACAGTACCTCCTCGTCACGTTAAGTCTTGGCTATCTCGTCCGGTTCTAACTTCAATGACGTGGTTGGTCGTCCACATATTTACGTAACATCGATCGTGAAAAAAGCGTTATGAACACGCGTCATACTTGGCGGTAAAAGCGAGTCTATAGGCCACGGTTCCTATTCGATCGAGAATTTCAAATGGATTAATAAATCGAAGGTTTGAGCTTTCCTCACCTCACCGATTCTCGCTTTTGAAATAACAACTTCTTGCACCTCCTTCTTCAAATTCATCATTCGGTGTGTAGCTTGAGCGACTTTAACTTTATCGATTAAAGTCGATTATACTCAGTATATCATCACGTGGGTACCTAGAGTTTTCATCTCCATCTCTATTATTTGTAAATTATCTGAAATGAGTCTTTGACAATATCGTACTCATACTTGTATCGATCTTCTACTCAACACGTCGGCTACCACGTTACGCTTTTCCGGATGGCATGGTCGAACATATCTTTGAAATGAGTCTCCTCTTGAGTTCTTGAGCTCTTCCCACATTCTTTGTTCCATTCAAATTTTGTATCTCTACGAGTCAATTTGCGTTAATGGAATAGCGATTCGAGAATATCCTTCAACGAATCTCAGATAATAACCAACTAAGCCTAAAAGCTACGTATTTTGATTCTGACTTAGGTTGTTCTCAATCGTGACTCATATCCCAACCTTGGATAGCACGTTACATTAACACCTATCGGTTTACTATCGCATACGAATATGGTGTCCCCTACTTGAATGCGGCTTGGTGCATTCCACAAAAGAAGTCACCGGGATAAAGGCTCGGTACCAAATTCTATAGTTGAATTTTTAACTCCAAAGTTCAATAGAGCCATTCAATATGAGATTTTAGAAATGAGTTTTGTCTGGGGTTCAAAGTCGATACAAAATTTAATATCGATCTTTGGGAGTAAACCAAGAAATTCTTGAAATACGTCGGGAAAAATCAATAACAACAGCAATATTATTCAAATCTGACGTGTCTTTATTCAAATCCATAACATGGACTAATAAAACTTGACATCCGTAATAAACGAATGACTTCATGGCTTGATATAAAAATGTTTGCCTACAATGGTTTGATTGCTTGAATTCGAATAACAGGTTGCTTAGGAATATGAAAACTAACAACCTTACGAAAGTAATCAATTTCGGCATGATGAGTAGTTAACCTTAAAATCAAAAGCAAATATCTCTATATAGAAATAAGGTTAATAGGTAATGTGATAGTGCCAACTGAATCAAGCAAGATTTCTAAACAACGGATGTAATGAAAGTTTCTCCTAATGGAGTCTCCATAAATAGGTCAAAGTCTAATTTCTCCGTAGTCAAGTTCAAACATTGAGCGCAAGCAAGAGAGATAAAAGAATGGGTATAACCCAGGTATCTAGTAAGGTATAAACTTTGCAAGAATTTATAATTAACTAACGAGTGCTAACCGTTCGGGTTCCTCGCATTTTGACTTTCACACGACAAACGCTCTTCCGAGGCACCGTTGACTTTGACTTTTACGGGACATCCTTTTGAGTCACCATTCCCATTGGATCTGGGTTTCGATACTGCGTACATCTCGAGCAATATGTCCTTCTTTTCCACAATTATAGCATACCTTAAAGCTGTTGTGGGCGGTTTGGGCTAATATCCCTCTTTCCGCATTTGTAACATATCGACCGATGGTCTTTCTCCTCCCTTGGAACCGATTCTCTTGGCGGCGGCGTCTTCACATGGTGGTTGTTAAATCTCCTCTTTTTAAAATCTCCTCTAGAATCGCTTCTTCTATTTTTATGGCCACGATTACCACCGGAATGGTTCTGGCCTTTGTCCGTATTCTTCTTTCTCCATTTGGTTATCATTATTACGATGGTGATATCTTCGGTATGATCCTGGTTATGGTCCCTCGGTTGAGCGTACTCGTTATCTCGCTCTAACAACCGAGCCACATTGACAACATCTGAATAGAGAAAATTTATGAGAAATGAGATCTTGGCGTATGTCGGGTTTCAAACCTCTCGAAACATCCGCGTCATCGTTCCTCATTCTCCACCAAATGAGGTGCAAACACGGATAACTCATGAAACTTAGCCTCGTCTTTGGGACACCGTCGTGTTATTCTACTCGATCTAATAAACTTCACTTCCTTCATATATAATGAAATACTTTCGGGGAAGTACTTGTCATTGAACTGCTTCTGAAACATCTCCCATGACATCTTTGAGTGCGATTGGATGGAGTGCGCTTCACGATTCCCACCAAGATGTCGCCTCATTCTGAAACATAAAAGTAGCGAATGGAACTTTTTGTTCCTCCGAGCATCCCAAGACATCGAATATCTTGGTAATTTGCTTGACCCACGTCTCGCCTTAATCGGATCCGGCTTTCCCAGTGCAGTGGTCCCAACTCTTTGAAGCGCTTGTTGTGACCACCCGTGAATTACTATCATTTTCTCTGTATTTTGAACATGAGTCTCCCTCGTCTGATTTTGCATGAACTGCAAAAAGCTTCTAAACATCCCCTCATTCATCATTTGCTCAGTAGTGTTGTTCATAGGAGCTACATTGCCAGCCTGTTACACGTTCTCCTCGTTGGTAAGTACAGGCATCTCCATGGTCTCATTTACTCCACTGTTAATATTCTCAGTCAACATTCTCAAATACTGTCATAAAACAAGGGTTAATTAAGGAAATCAATATATCACATAATATCCCTATATACTAACCAACTAACAAATAAGCTTAGGTAGGACACACTAGCGAAGGATTTACTCGTCTCTCCCCTCCTAGTTCTATTCCCTGATCTCCACCAGAGATCATATCCCTAAGCTCGATACCAACTTGTGGCGCCCAAAAATAGGTCCATTCCATCAAACCCATTACGAGTGCGCCAAATACATGATACGAAATAACTACACGACTTTATTATTACAACATATAAACTGTGAGTTTAAATACGAGATATTGCCATCTAGACAATATCCACACGCAAATAAATCCCCATCATAATTATTGATACATTATTTTACAAAATGGTGAGGACTACTAAACAACTCTCTCTATAACCATCATTCCATACCCAGGCTACTGTACTCGCTACATTCTCGCCTCACGAGAAGAAAAATGGAACAAAAAGGAAAAGGGTGAGCTCAACTAGCCCGATAAAGAATATTATGACTAAGATAATATCTGACAAATTATCGTTAGTCTTCAACGAGGAAAAAATCTAATAGAATACAATAGACAACCCGGTTTTAAATCAATCTTATGTGAAAATAATAATTCATTAGAAGAGTTAAGTAGAGAATGCAAACTACTATCTTCTATGTATGAATTTAAAAGTTCATCGTCGATATTTTATCCTGTAACATCAATCAATATATATACTCGAATCAAATATTCATCTTTTACTACTGAGGCCAAAGATATTCATCGATTAGTCATGTTTTCATCTAAACACTGCTCATCTTTTTGCTTTCTGGGCCAAAGATATTCATCGATTAATCGTATTCATCTAAACACTGTTCATCTCTTTGCACTACGGGCCAAAGATATTCTTCGAAAATCATTCGTCTTTTACACTTCTGAGGCCAAAGATATTCAATAATATCATCATCTAAGGCCGAGGATGATGAAAAATATTTTAAAAGAAACGAATCCAATGAAACAAAATGACAAGGATTAAGGATTAAGGATTAGTACTTTGTTTTATCCATGTCCAAAAATACCTCAAAAATAATTATAGTCTTTGTAAAATTCAAGAATGATCAAAACATGGATCTGATCAAAGCTAGTATCCGAATATAGATATTTTAGACGAAAAGAAAATTTTTCATTTTTCGATGAATAGTCTTGTCGAATATATTAAATGAATAATCAGAGTATCGTGAATAGTCTTGTGATATAACGTGAATAGTAACTCAAGCACCAAAAGTTCCAAATTTGATAAAAAAAACTTGAGATCAATATTTCAACATAATGATATTGAAGAAATAATATCATTACAAAAAAAAAATAATATCCCTTACCTCGAAAGACAAGATACTCTAGTTGAAACACAGGATATAGGCTATGACTTGAACTTGCACTTAGTATAGCAATACTCAAAGTATACTCAAAATACTCACAAGAATACGCTCGATAATATAGAGAGAAAAACTTGAGTTTACGGTGTGATTTTCAATTCTAACCTAAGCACCTATTTATAGGAAAATGCTTTAGAACACAAAGTAGAAAATTTAATAAATTAATATTAAAATTTTTCCACAACTTTATCGCACACTAACAATCTGAATTCAGCCTCCTAATCACATGTTAAATGAGTTTCAAAATGAAAAAAACATTTTGTAATTAAAATATTTTAAACTTCCAAAATCAATTATTTGAACTTGAACTTCAATAATTCATAATAAATAGCCCTTTTATCAGAAAATTCGAATCTCATGAATGTTTATAGGAAATTCAATTCTCTACAACTTTGCGGAAAGAAAGTTTTTCCAAATTCCAAATGAAAATTGACCAAGAAATCAACAAGCAGGCGATTTTACTGTGCTATAATTAAATTTGGTCAATAATTGTGTCCACCAACACACAAAATATGTGTTAAACATTTAATGCCACAAAATACTCTTCCTCCTCATATACTCATATATCCCACATTCATTATAAAAATATCACCGTAATATATTATTAAAATAATATATTTAAATGAATTATTTTATCGAAAAAGATAAAATTTAATTTTCAACAATTGTCACATTAAAATTTTCTCCATCTATATCCACATAAAATCAATATTTTCCTCATCATATAAATCAATAATTAATTATTCACAAATAATATTACGAATCACAAGATCTTGTGACGGTAGTTCTAGGAAAGAGGGGCTTTCAATAAGGATCTCTCCTTCTTGGCGCGATTAGGTGACCAAACCTCTCCTTAGACAGAACTTTCTAGACATTGCCAATAATGTTTTCTAATAATATTATTCAGATAATATGAATTATTGCTCTGATAATGGAAAATACTATGTAATGACAATTTATTGAAACAACAGTAATATAAAATATCAATGCAGCAATTATTGAATCAATAAAATAAAATCTGAACAGTAATTACTGTAACAATTATTAAGTAGTGCCTTCTTACGTAAGAATCAATCATTGGTGCAATCTGGTGTCTACTTTGTTCAACAACGCCGTATTAGTGTGTTTTTTAACCACAAGGTATTCCAACAAGATTAATTGTAATAACTATCTGCCGTTATTTATAAACAACTTATATTTGTCGTTTTCTTCATCCAATCGCTTTTTACATTATGGGGCCCACAAAAGATGCGCCATCGTCTTTAATATTCCCAAAGCGGTCTGAATATTCCACGACCAAAGCGAATATTCCCTAAAAATAATGAATATTTTATAACCACTTGCTTATTCGAAATATTTGCGTATTTTACCCATAACTATCCACATTAATCAAATCAACCCTTACTATTTCAAAATAATAAATAAAGGAAAATAAATTTCATTTATTAATAATTTGGGGTCTTACAACCTCCCTCCTTATGGAATTTAAGTCCTCGAAATTGGCGTGCGATACACAGTGTTTGAAAAGATGAGAATACCTCGCTTTCATTTCCGTTTCCAACTCCCAGGTCATTTCCTCAATAGCATGGTTTCTCCACAAAATTTTAACTTGTGGTATAACCTCGGTATATAGGACATGTTCTTTCCTATCCAAGATTTTGACAGGTACCTCCTCGTGACGTTAAGTCTTGGCTATCTCGTCCGGTTCTAACTTCAATGACGTGGTTGAATTAGTCCACATATTTACGTAACATCGTTACGTGAAAAGCGATATGAACACGCGTCGTACTTGGCGGTAAAAAAGCAGTCTATAGGCCACGGTTCTATATCGATCGAGAATTTCAAATGGATTAATAAATCGAAGGTTTGAGCTTTCCTCACCTCACCGATTCACGCTTTTGAAATAACAACTTCTTGCACCTCCTTCTTCAAATTCATCGGCTCCGATGTGTGTAGCTTGAATGACTTTAACTTTATCGATTAAAATCGATTATACTCGTATATCATCACGTGGGTACCTAGAGTTTTCATCTCCATCTCTATTATTTGTAAATTATACGAAATGAGTCTTTGACAATATCGTACTCGTACTTGTATACGATCTTCTACTCAACACATCAGCTACCACGTTCGCTTTTCCAGGATGGCATGGTCAAAACATGTGCTGAAATGAGTCTCCTCTTGAGTTCTTTGAAGCTCTTCCCACATACTTTGCTCCATTCGAATTTTGTATCTCTACGAGTCAGCTGCGTTAATGGAATAGCGATTCGAGAATATCCTTCAACGAATCTCCGATAATAACCAACTAAGCCTAGAAAGCTACGTATTTCGATTACCGACTTAGGTTGTTCTCAACTGTGACTAATATCCCAACCTTGGATAGCACGTTACATTAACACCTATCAGTTTACTATCGCACGAATATGGTGTCCCCTACGGAGAGTCTGGCTTCGGTGCATTCCACAAAAGAAGTCACCAGATAAAGGCTCAGGTACCAAATTCTATAGTTGAATTTTTAACTCACGAAGTTCAATAGAGCCATTCGATGAGATTTTAGAAATGAGTTTTGTCTGGGGTTCAAAGTCGATACAAAATTTAATATCGGTCTTTGGGAGTAAACCAAGAAATTCTTGAAATACGTCGGGAAAAATCAATAACAACAATGAATATTATTCAAATCGGCGTGTCTTTATTCAAATCCATAACATGGACTAATAAAACTTGACATCCGTAATAAACGAATGACTTCATGGCTTGATATGAAAATGTTTGCCTACAATGGTTTGATTGCTTGAATTCGAATAACAGGTTGCTTAGGAATATGAAAACTAACAACCTTACGAAAAGTAATCAATTTCAAAGATGATGATGAGTAGTTAACCTTAAAATCAAAAGCAAATATCTCTATAGAAATAAGGTTAATAGGTAATGTGATAGTGCCAACCTGAATCAAGCAAGATTTCTAAACAACGGATGTAATGAAAGTTTCTCCTAACGGAGTCTCCATAAATAGGTCAAAGTCTAATTTCTCCGTAGTCAAGTTCAAACATTGAGCGCAAGCAAGAGAGAGATAAAAGAATGGGTAGAACCCAGATATCTAGTAAGGTATAAACTTCATGAGAATTTATAATTAACTAACCCGTGCTAACCGTTTGGGTTCCTCGCATTTTGACCGGTCCACGACAAACGCTCTTCCAAGAACCGTTGACTTTGACTTTTTTGGGACATCCTTTTGAGTCACCATTCCCATTGGATCGAGTTTCGATCTGCATAAATCTCGAGCAACATGTCCTTCTTTTCCACAATTATAGCATACCTTAAAGCTGTTGTGGGCGGTTTGGTGATATGTCCCTCTTTCCGCATTTGTAACATCGACCGATGGTCTTTCTCCTCCCTTGGAACCGATTGCTCTCTTGGCGGCGACGTCTTCACATGGTGGTTGTTAAATCTCCTCTTTTTAAAATCTCCTCCGGACTTCGCTTCTTCTATTTTCATGGCCACTATTTCCACCAGAGTGGTTCTTACCTTTGTCCGTATTCTTCTTTCACCACCGGTTATCATTATTCGATGATCACTATCTTGGTATGATCCTCGGTTATGGTCCCTCGGTTGAGCGTACTTTCGTTATCTCGCTCTAACAATGAGCCACATTGACAACATCTAAATAGAGAAAATTTGTGAGAAATGAGATCTTGACGTATGTCGGGTTTTCAAACCTCTCGAAACATCCGCGTCATCGTTCCTCATTCTCCACAAAATGAGGTGCAAACACGGATAACTCCGCGAACTTCGCCTCGTCTTTGGGACCGTCCATGTTATTCTACTCCGGTCTAATAAACTTCACTTCCTTCATATAGCGAATACTTTCGAGGAAGTACTTGTCATTGAACTGCTTCTGAAACATCTCCCATGACATGACATCTTTGAGTGCGGTTGGATGGAGTGCGCTTCACAATTCCCACCAATGTCGCCTCATTCTGGAACAAAAAAAAGTAGCGAATGGAACTTTTGTTCCTCCGTGCATCCCAAGACATCGAATATCTTGGTAATTTGCTTGACCCACGTCTCTGCCTTTTAATCGGATCCGGCTTTCCCAGTGCACTTACGGTGGTCCCAACTCTTTGAACTGCTTGCATTTGTGACCACCCGTGAATTGCTATCATTTTCTCCTCAGATTTTGAACACGAGTCTCCTCGTCGATTTTTGCATGAACTGCAAAAAGCTTCTAAACATCCCTTGTTCATCATCTCGCTTTCGGTTGTGTTGTTGTTCATAGAGCTACATTGCCCGACTGTTGCACGTTCTCCTCGTTGGTAAAAGACAGGCATCTCTACGATCTCATTTACTCCACTATTAATATTCTCGATTTCGACATTCTCAAATCTTCATCATAAAACAAGGGTTAATTAAGGAAATCAATATATCACATAATATCCCTATATACTAACTTGAACTAACAAATAAGCTTAGGTAGAAAAAACTAGCGAAGGATTTACTCGTCTCTCCCTCCTAGTTTTATTCCCGATCTCCGCCAGAGATCATATCCTAAGCTACGATACCAATAACCGTGACGTCCCCAAAATAGGTCCATTCCATCCAACCCATTCGAGTAGCCAAATACATGGTGCGAAATAACTACAACTTTATTATTACAACATATAAACTGTGAGTTTAAATACGAGATATTGTCATCTGACAATATCCACACGCAAATAAATCCCCATCATAATTATTGATACATTATTTTACAAAATGGTGAGGACTACTAAACAACTCTCTCTATAACCATCATTCCATACCCAGACTGCATTTTCGCTACATTCTCGCCTCCCCGAGAAGAAAAATGGAACAAAAAGGAAAAGGGTGAGCTCAACTAGCCCAAGAAAAGAATATTATGACTAAGATAATATACAACAAATTATCGTTAGTCTTCAACAGGGAAAAATCTAATAGAATACAATAGACAACCGGTTTTAAATCAATCTTCGCAATGAAAATAATAATTCATTAGAAGAGTTAAGTAGAGAATGCAAACTACTATCTTCATGTATGAATTTAAAAGTTCATCGTCGATATTTTATCCTGTAACATCAATCAATATATATCTGGAATCAAATATTCATCTTTTGCACTACAGGCCAAAGATATTCATCGATTAATCATGTTCATCTAAACACTGCTCATCTTTGCACTACGGGCCAAAGATATTCTTCGAAAATCATTCATCTTTTGACTACAGGCCAAAGATATTCAATAATATCATCATCTAAGACCGAGGATGATGAAAATATTTTAAAGAAACGAATCCAAAGAAACAAAATGACAAGGATTAAGGATTAAGGATTAGTACTTTGTTTTATCCATGTCCAAAAATACCTCAAAAATAATTATAGTCTTTGTAAAATTCAAGAATGATCAAAACATGGATACAATCAAAGCTAGTATCCGAAATAGATATTTTGAACGAAAAGAAAATTTTTCATTTTTCGATGAATAGTCTTAGTATTAAATGAATAATCTCAGATATCGTGAATAGTGCAGTATCGTGAATAGTAACTCAGACACCAAAAGTTCCAAATTTGATAAAAAAAAAACTTCGGATCAATATTTCAACATAATGATATTGAAGAAATAATATCATTACAAAAAAATAATATCCCTTACCTCGAAGACAAGATTACTCTAGTTGAAACAGGATATAAGGCTATGACTTGAACTTGCACCGTATATAGCAATACTCAAAGTATACTCAAAATACTCACAAGAATACGCCGATAATATAGAGAGAAAACTTGATTTACGGTGTGAATTTCAATTCTAACCTAAGCACCCTATTTATAGGAAAATGCTTAGAACACCAAAAGTAGAAAATTTAATAAATTAATATTAAAATTTTTCCACAACTTCATCATACACTAACAATCAATTCAGCCTCCGAATCACATGTTAAATGAGTTTCAAAATGAAAAAAAACATTTTGTAATTAAAAACATTTTAAACTTCCAAAATCAATTATTTGAACTTGAACTTCAATAATTCATAATAAATAGCCCTTTTATCGGAAAATTCAATCTCGCGAATGTTTATAGGAAATTCAATTCTCTACAACTTTGCAGAAGAAAGTTTTTCCAAATTCCAAATGTAAATTGGCCAAAATCAACAAGCAGGCGATTTTACAAAGCTATAATCAAATTTCTATTCAATAATTGTGTCCACCAACACACAAAATATGTGTTAAACATTTAATGCCACAAAAACACTCTTCCTCCTCATATACTCATATATCCCACATTCATTATAAAAATATCACCGTTAATATATTATTAAAATAATATATTTAAATGAATTATTTTATCGAGAAAAGATAAAATTTAATTTTCAACAATTGTCACATTAAAAATTTTCTCCATCTATATCCACATAAAATCAATATTTTTCTCATCATATAAATCAATAATTAATTATTCACAAAATAATATTACGAAATCACATCTCTGCAACCGGTAGTTCCAGGAAAGAGGGGGCTTTCCAATAAGGATCTCTCCTTCTTGGCCTTGAATTAGGTGACCAAACCTCTCCTTAGACAAAAAACTTTCTAGACATTGCCAATAATGTTTTCTAATAATATTATTCGGATAATATGAATTATTGCTCGATAATGAAAAATACTATGTAATGACAATTTATTGAAACAACGGTAATATAAAAAATATCAATCGTGAATTATTGAATCAATAAAATAAAATCTTTGAATAGTAATTACCGTAATAATTATTAAGTAGTGCCTTATTACGTAAGAATCAATAATTGGTGCAATACTGGTGTCTTCTTTCAACAACGCGTATTAGTGTGTTTTAACCAATAAGGTATTCCAACATATAATTAACAGAATAACTACGCCGTTATTTATAAACAACTTATATTTGTCGTTTTCTTCATCCAATCGCTTTTACATTATGGGGCCCACAAAAGATCAAGCGCCATCGTTTAATATTCCTCGACGAAGAATATTCCACGACCAAAACGAATATTCCCAACAATAATGAATATTTTATAACCACTTGCTTATTCAAATATTTGCGTATTTTACCCATAACTATCCACATTAATCAAATCAACCCTTACTATTTCAAAATAATAAATAGAGGAAAATAAATTTCATTTATTAATAATTTGGGGTCTTACATGGTTCCTCAAATCTTGAACCAAAGTTTTTGTCTCTTGCTGGAATTGTTGTGTCTTATTCATGAACTGTTGTGTTTGTCCCATGAATTATTGTGTCTGTCCCATGAATGATTTAAACATATCCTCCAATGATGTTCCAGTAGGTGCAGGGACTGCTTGCTTCGGTTTATATTGAGGTTGGGCTGGGTGGAAGCGTTGTTGCCTAGGTGGAAATGCAGATGGTGCCGCTTGCTTGCTCCCATAATTCAGATTTGGATGATTCGTCCATCCTAGGTTATACGTGTTTGAGTATGGATCATACTTTCTCTGAGGTTGTGATTTATAATTTCCTATTGCATTAGCTTGTTGCACAGCCTCATCATCTTGTAATGTTGGGCATTCATCTGTATTATGATTTGGTTGTAGACATATTCCACAAACCTTTGCAATTGGTCGTTGACCTGTAGCTAATTGTCTAACCATAGCAGTTAATTCAGAAATTTGTTGACCATAATCACACATGCTTACCTCGCTTACCCTTACTGGTGCATGATTTGTTCTAGTGCCATATTGTTGCGAGTTTACTGCCATTTTTGCAATTAAATTCCTTGCAGCCTCTGGGGTCTTGTCAACTAGTGCTCCTTCGCTAGCTGCATCGATCATGCTTCTATCCATCGGTACCAACCCTTCATAGAAATACTGATCAGGTGTTGTTCATCTATTTGATGCAGTGGACAACTGGTACAAAGCTTTTTGAATTTTTCCCAATACTCGTATAGTGTCTCTCCACTGAATTATCTAATCCCACAGATCTCCTTCCTTATGTTGGCTACTCTTGAGGCTGGAAAGTACTTCTCCAAGAACAACTGCTTAATATCATTCCAAGACTGGATTGAACCTGAGGGTAGGTAGTACAGCCAATCCTTTGCCAAATCTGCTAGGGAGAATGGGAATGATCTCAACTTGATTTGCTCTTCGGTGATTCCATGTGGTTTCATAGTAGAGCACGCCACATAAAATTCCTTCAGATGTTTGTAGGGATCCTCACCTGTAAGACCACGAAAAGTAGGCAGTAAATGGATTAGTCCGGATTTAAGTTCAAATGCAGCATCTAAATTAGGATATTCAATGCACAAAGGTTGTTGATTTAAATTAGGAGTTGCCAACTCCCTGAGAGTTCTGTTGTTGTTTTGAACCGCCGTCTCTTCTTCTTTATCGGATTCGATGGATGATTCGTTGGATAATAATTCCAAAGCCAAGTTGAGGCCTGGTGATGATGCAGAAGCCTCATCTATATCTGCAGAAGACTGTTGAACTTTAAATTTTTCCTTCCTTAGCCTCCTTGCAGTTTTCTCAATCTCTGGATCAAAATCTAATATAGTAGCCTGAGAAAATCGACTCATAAAACAAGAACAAAAACAAATAATAGAATAAAAACAAAACGCCAAATTACTCCCCAACAACGGCACCAAAATTTGGGAGCTGTCGTTGACACTCCTAAATTAACCTCACTTTCACTTCACAATTTATAATAATTAGCACAGTAGCAAGTAAAGATCGATCCCACAGAGAGTAAAGTTGGGGGTTTTTGAAAATTATTTTTAAACTAAGAGAACAAGAATCAATGATGAAATTAACCAAATATGTAAAAACTTCAGTTCTGCAGTTCAGTTTCACCAAGTACAATAATCAATTAATCAAGTTATTATTATTTTTCCTTCAATGAAATTATTAACCCTAGATAACAATAAGCTCTGCTATCCAAAATTCTCCGTAGATTATCACTGTATGAAACAAGCTCTCCAGCAGATTCTAACTAGCATACAACCTAGAACAAGCTCTCTAGATTTAATATGATAGAAGCAATAAGAAATAGAGAATTAGGCTAATCCAAGCAACAAACACATAAGCTCGATTTGTTTAACTTGTTTTCTGATAATCTTAGCAATAAACAAAAGTTTGTCCACAATTATTATTACCAAGTTGCTACTTATGATGAAGACAGATATCAATTACACGTAATACCAATCTTAATCTAGCATACGATAATGATCAAACTAATTCAATTGGCCATATTAAAATAATTAAATCAATTAGCGTGTAATCAATGAAAACAGATTATCAGAAGAAATTTCACACAAGAATGAATAATAATACTCGATTAATCAATTACTTGTAACAAGGATTCACCTCCCTTTAGAACTGAATAAAAAGAACTAGCCTGACATGCTCTTGAGTCTGCACTCCAATAGATGATAGTTGATAATTAAATGAATAAAACCCCGACTCTCATCATCTATTTATAGTGCTAGACAAAGTCCTAAATCCTATAGGAAGTAGAAATCCAAATCCTAAAAGGAATTAAAAATCATAACTAGTTTCCATAAAGAAATAGAATCTAATTTGGAAATTAATCATTGTCTAAAGGAAATTCTAAAGCTAATAGAAATATCAATCCAATTCCATGTAGAAGTCTGTCAAAATCTGCATTTAGAAACTTTCCAAAAATACAAGATTTCCAATTTTCCCGCTCAAATTCTTTGGGGCGAATTTTCATTTCCTGTTGCAACGTCCTTTGGTAAAACAAGTATAACTTTTGATACTAGAGGAGTTACGGGGCCTGCTACCTATCAAAACGAAGATATCGACGAGATCTACAACTTTCATTCTTTGAGAATTAACAGATTCGGACTGCATCAAGGTCGAAATCAGGCTCCAAGTGACTGCTGTGTAAATTGCAACTTCCAAACTTTGAGGTTCAACGTCCGTTTAGTAAGAAGATCATAATTTTTTCATATGAACTCCGATTGGGACGGTTCAAGATATTCCGAAAAGCTAAAGATAAACTCTACAATAAAATTCAAGTCCCAAGCCTAGACCATGCATCCAACTTAATGCTAAAAACCCTGTAATTTTCTCTTTTTCCTCATTTCAGCTCCAATTCTTCCTGAAATCATTAAACACCTTAATAAGCTCTTGCACACATGAAACATGCAATAAAACTAAATATAATGGAATCAAAATAAATGAATAATATGCACTCATCAGGTTTTAAGTTCGCAAGCGAAAAATTGCGTTTGCCATAACTGAAATATTATTAGATATTCCATCTCACCTTGATATTCTATCGTTACGTATTTCTCGGAAGTTCAAAAATAATTCCCGAGCAGAAATGCGTGAATAGTGTTTTTCAAAAAAATTTCTCGGAAAGCTTTTATTTTTGCCTTGGAAATTCAAACACTTTAATTCTATTACGTAGCCAAAATACTACGACGTTCCGATATGTCTAGGTCATAGAACGACCTTCAAATAGCTTACTCCAATAAATAATCAATTAAATTCATTTAATCCATATAATCATATAAAAATTTAATTCTCCTAAAAATCTGATTTTCTGGGGCGTCACAGCTGACCTATCTTAGGTTACTCTCGCGGCTTTTTGGCATGAAGGTTCCCAAATCATCTCACTTTACTCAACGGGAAAATAATTTGGTCTTTCAACTGGAGCGAATTTGGGTGGTGCCTTTCCTGAGCCTCGTTGGAATTAGTCTTCCTACGAGTTCAGTAATCAAACACTGACAAGATAGCCTCCTGGTGGAGGGACCACACAACATACATTCACATACATAGCGTCTCACTGTGTGGAAATGATGACATGTGTGAAGCACTAATATCACAAGCAGATATAGTGTATAACATTAATCGCAGTAAAGATATGCATTCGTAGACATTCATCATAAATGTAAATGCAACATCCACACACAAGCATATAACAGTTTTAAAAAGATTGTAATAGTGGCTTAAGTCCTCTTACTGGTGTCCCCAGCAGAGTCGCCACCTATCGACGTCGGGATTTTTAGTTGTCCATTTTCGTTACTTGTTCTTTGGTGTTCTCATGTTAGGTGAGATTTGTTTGAAAAAACAAGTGAAAAAGGTCCGACATGTATAATGTCGACAATGGACTGTTAAGAGTCGTCAGTTGGTTTTTTAAATGGTTGTACTAACACAACCGAGAAAAGGTTTGCACATTGACCCAGTGATGTGACAACGCTAAGCAATTCGCCTGAGAGATTCACTACTGATGCAGGGACTTGATTATGCGGAGGGATGGCGTTAGGCACCCCCGACATCCGTGTTACCACGGTGACAGCCATTTTTCAAGAAACTGTTATATGAATGTATGTGTGTGGATCAATGTGCAATTATTTGGAAGTAGTGCAAGGCCTCATTCGCACCTATATACACAGGGATTGAATTTATGTAAAAATTTAATTTTTAGCAAGATATAGCAGTGGTGTTTTATAAAAGAGGTTTTTCAAACCCTTGTGCTCAATAATAATTGAGACCTTTTACACTTCCATTTTATTAAGTGCTCGGCTTGATTGCTTTTATTTTCGAGATGCGAAGCATCTAAAAGAGAATAATGTACAAAAAAATGATGTCGAATTCCTCTTGGGTATGAAAACCATCTGAGGAAATTTAGACACCGCAAATAATTTACAAGCTGCTTATAGCTAAAAAAGTCCATCACGGGAACCGAATCTAGATCCAATAGACTGGATCTGTGATCACATGATTCATAGGCTCACATGATACCGTAATTTGTATGAAAGCAGTAAGCAGGTATATATATAAAAGTTATAAATATATATATATACAGACATGATCAGCCACCACGAAGCACCTCCATGGGGGATCAGAAAATGTAAATAAAGTTGTAAAAGCCATCAACCGCCACGAAGGAAACTCCAGGCGGGACGAAACGTAAAGAAAGCTGTAAAAGCGATCAACCGCTACGAAGTAAACTCCAGGGATGAAATATATATATAAGCGATAAACGCACCGGATGTAAAATCCAAGCTCATCGAATTTAGTTCGACAACAGTTCATATATATAAGTGTATATATATATATATATATATATATAAGTAAGTATATGCTCCAGATGTAAAATCCAGGCTCATCGAACAAAGTCCAGGCAATAGTTAATATAGATATATATATATATATATATATATATATATATATATATATATATATATATATATTAAAGCAATAAACGCTCGGCATCAAGTTCAGGCTCATCGAATGTAGTTCGACACACATATATATATATATATATATATATATATATATATATATATATATATATATATATATATATATATATCTAAAAGCAAATAAATGCTCCGCATCAAGTTCAGAGAAGCTTAATCGAGGCATAACTCGATAATATTAGTCCATATATATAAATATATATATATATATAAATATATGTATATACAAACTGAAATAAAACCACGGACCGAAGTCCGGGAAAACACACGCAACACGACTCTCAACGTGAAGAATGTTGTGTGCAAAGATGAAGAGAAATGCTTTAAAGTGTGTGAGAAGGCTTACAGTGGGATGCAAAAGAAGACTTCTATATCTTTAAAGTGGATGAACACTCGGCTCCCACCGGTACAAAAGTAGCTATATGTGAGCTCATAAGTTATTGCTTTTATAGCTTTATTTACATTTTTGATCCCCCATGGAGGTGCTTCGTGGTGGTTGATCATGTCTGTATATATATATTTACAGCTTTTATATATATACCTACTTACTACTTTATTATCAATTGCGGCATCATGTGAGCCTAGGAATCACGTGATCACAGATTCAGTTTACTGGATCTAGATTCGGTTCCCGTGATGGACATTTTCAGTTGTAAGCAGCTTGTAAATTTATTCACGGTGTTCGAATTTCCTCAGATGGTTATCATACCCATGAGGAGTTCGGCACTATTTTGTATATTTTTTATCAAAGATGCTTCGCATCTCAAAAAATTAAAAACAATCAAGCTGAACACTTAATATAAAGTGGGAGTGTAAAAGGTCTCAATTAATATTGAGCACAAGGGTTTGAAAAACTTCTTTTATAAAACATCGCTGCCATATCTTGTTTAAAATTAAATTTTTACACAAATTCAAACCCCGTGTATATAGGTGCGAACGAGGCCTCGCACTAATTCCAAATAATTTCACATTGATCCACACACACACACACATTCATATAACAGTTTCTTGAAAAGAGGCGGTCACCATGGTAACACGGATGTTGGGGGGTGCCTAACACCTTCCCTCCGTATAATCAAGTCCCCGAACCCTAATAAATCTCAGTTTCACCGACCCATTTAGCAGTGCCAAATCACTGGGTCAATGTGCAAACCTTTTCTCGGTTGTGTTGGTACAACCATATAAAAAACCAACTGGTGACTCTTAAATAGTCCATCATCGACATTACTTATGTCGGACCTTTTTCACTTATTTTTTCAAATAAATCTCACCTAACATGAGAACACCAAAGAAAAAGTAACGAAAAGGGACAAATAAAAATCCCGACGTCGATAGGTGATACCTGTCTTGTACCCATTGGTCTTCATCCAGCTGATCGTCTATCAACACTCGGAGGGATTCTATTTCTACTTCTATGGGGAGCACTGCTTCTATCCCATAGGTTAATGCGTAAGAGGTTGCCCCAATGGAAGTGCGCATTGATGTTCTGTAGGCTACTAGGTAAGAGGCAATAAGTCAGGCCATTCTTTATGGTTAGCGGACATCTTTTGCATGATCTTCTTGATGTTTTTGTTAGCCACTTCAACAGCACCTGTGACGCCCCTAAATTCTCTACATTCACTGTAGCCAATTTGGTGCTCACTTAAATATTCTATAAGATAATAATTCCTATAAATCCAAGATTCACGGTACTCATAGTAAATATTAGTTCTCGTCAGAACAATCATCATAATCGCTTAGTACCCTCACTTGAATGTATGCTGAGTTCGATATCTTATAGATATTTCTTCCATATCTATAATTCTTATATATATCCGACCTCCATAGTATTAATGTTAGAGTTCTTGGGCGAAAGGAAGCGCCACCTCGGTGCATCGAGACCAATGTACATTAATGCTATCATTCGGATATAAATAATTCCTATAGACATTTGTACACTTTTCTAATTCCATTAGAATGACAACTAAATACTGCAAACTAATATTACATTAAACAAATAATATATTGTTACTATTACATTATAGTTTTCAACAAATATCCATGTCTTAAGCCTTTTATCCACAATCTACCAAACTTCGGAATATATTCTTTCTATCTGCAAATGAAAAAAAAATATTTGCAGGGATGAGCTACAGAAAGCTCAGCCAGTTTTGAACAATAAACGAATGTTATACATATATCAATTCTAAAATAAATGAACATAAAGTTCAAAGTAGTGTCATAAATATATACTGAGGTTTATCTGCCAAACCCCGCACATTACGAATTACTGTCAGTCCTATAGACTTAGTAACCCAGGTTAATCCGCTCAACCAAACAAACTAGGAGTATTCATATCATCCTATCTAAATAACCTCCGATTATTGCTATAAATGCTTAAGCACATGGAACCCGATCGGTCCTATATCATTGCATTAATCATAATAGTGTCGATATATATATTGGTACCAAACAAAATTGGTTTCTCACAAACTATATTTTGATATCAAATCAAACACATTTTTCCATAATAATAACTCATATGACTTGGTTATGTTTGAACAAGAAATCATAACCTATAAATAACAAAAATCATATACACTGTATATCACCAGATCATAACTAATAGATATAAAACTTTCATTTAATAAAATAATTTAAATGAAGCTGGCATTGGCAATATGAGGTTTGCACAAAGTAAAGAAGAACTTGTATTGAAATTATAAAGTTTCACAAAGTACGGAAAAACTTGCCTGTATTGTCGACTATTGTTATACAGTCTATTTAACTTCGTCTGAAGAGCTAATATTAATAATATTGATCTCCAAGTTAGAATAATATCATCACAATGTATTCTTGTGAATTCTTCATTATAAAATAACCTAAACACATTATCACATAATCCTATCGGTCTATAAGACATAGAAGACCTAACCTCAAGTCAAACTATTACAGTTTGAGTTGAGTTTGATACTATTTTGACAGCCCGATTGCCTAATCAGATAATTATTGAGCTTAATCCTAAAAAGACTCTGCCTAAATACTTCACAATTCTATTAGATAATTTAATTATTAGTTAAAACTATTTTTCCCTAGCTTATAACAATTTATAAATAATTATTACTATTTATCAAAAAAATTCAATCACTTATAACTTATTTATATAAATTAAATACCACTTTATTCCCTTATCATTAATATTTATTTATTATTAAATATAAATGAAAATCATACCATAGTATTATAATATATTTATAATATTTCAAAGTATTTTAATACCTTAAAATCACATTTATATGATTTTTAAACATTTAAATCCATTATCCAATAATTGACATTAATATTAAAATATTAATATTTTCATAACAAAATATCAAAAGTTATATTTTATAACTCAAAATATTTTTATAACCCTTAAATCATTTTTATATGATTTATAAATCATTAATTTTATTTTTCATAATTTATTTAATATATTTATTAAATAAACTAATTATCATTAATATTGATTAATTAATGAAATTCATCACAAAATATTTAAAGTCACTAAAAATAACTTAAAATATTTTCTAATACCATAATATAATTTTTCATGATTTTTCATGTATTAAAATCATTTTTAAATAATTTATTTAATATTATAATTAAATAAATTAAATACCATTTATATTCCAAAAATATTAAATATTTATGAAATATACTCTAAATAATTAAAAACTATTTTTCAACTTGAAATTAATTTTTCGGAATTTATTATGTATTTTTAATAATTAAAAAGTATTTAATACTAATTATTTATTAAAAATATTAATTTTAGAAAATAAACTGTCGCTAAAGGGTCCTATAGCGACAGAACCGTCGCTATAGGTGTTCTTGAACATAAACCCAGAAACCTTGTCAGAGTTCGAGGTAGCTAGTTTGACCGGTTTTAATTTCTTTTTCATTGTGTTTCTGGGAAGTCTAGTGTACTAGAATTGTAGTATTATTGTAATACTATAATCTCCAGCACGTTTTATGGCTAAAACATATCAAATCTGTAAGATCTAAGCCTCCCAATTCTTGTCAGTAGCTGTTCTTCATTTCTGGGTTTTCCAAAAATGAAGAACAGTTGTTAGTTACCTAATTTGGTTGCTTATAAGTTGAGTTCTGTGTTTTCTTTGTGCAATCCAATGGTTCGGTGGTGTAGACCACATGACAGGGTACAACTACATAGCATCATAACATTATAACATCATCCCATGAGAAAGATCTGGCATGGTCAAACCATGTCAGAAAACTTGCTCTACAACTTTCTGGGTTTTCCAGATTTCACAAAAATAGGTGGTCAACGCAGTTTTGACCCACAATATCTTGGATCCTATACATGATATGGGTATTATAATGACTTGTATGTGTATTTCCCATACCAGTCTACAACATAACAACAACAAATTGGTCAAACTAGCAAACAACAACATGATCTAAAGCCTTGAAAATGACTGTCAGACCATATGGGGAATTCTGGGCTGCCCAGAAGGCAGTTTTCCATGATCGGTCAATGAGGTTTGACTGCTAATATCTTGAGATCTAGACATGGTACAGATGTGATTCCACTTCCATTATACTCTCCTTATGGCAAAGAACAAGTCTATAACTTAAAATACAACAAATCATTAACAGGTTGAGATCTATGAGCTCTGACATTGGATTGTCAGACAACAAAATTAGGGTTCTAAGTCAGTTTGGAAAATTGATTTTCTGGCTTCTAGATGTTATGGATCCTTGATGTTACATCTTGGATCACTAAATAACATCTCTTAACACAACTTTAACAAACAAATAACATACTCTAACATCAAACACATAGATTTACAAATTTAGGGTTTTTATACATTTTATGCTTTGATCTTGATTTCTGATCTTTGTTTTCTGTTATTGGCTTGCTAAGACTTGATCATGGCTCAAATTTAAACTCTCTCTCACTCTAGAATTTTGAAAATGAAGAGAGAGAAAGGTTTGGACAAAATGAAAAGTAAAGTAAAGTTTTTACTTGACTTATAAACTTAGATTTTTGATTCATTGTATCTAAGGTTTGCAAGGTGTCCACAAGATCAGATTTGTTAAAATATATAACACATGTTGATATCCAAGATTGATGAGTCACCAAAGATTTGGTATATCTTTTACTTAAGTTTTAAGTAAAAGGGCATTTTGGTCATTTCGCACCTATTAAAGTCAATTTGGTCTTTTCCCCTATAATTTGAAGGGTAATTTGGACATTTCTCATTTATCCCATACATTTTACACTTATCCAAATAAACTTAACTTTTAAATTCCCAAATTGGGGTTTTGAATATCCGAATTAGGGTTTTGGACTCTCGAAAACTAAAATTAGGGTTTACCAATTAAGGTTTGCTATTTCTCACTTGATTTCCCAGATAATTTTATACATAATGTACATCTACATACTTGTGATAATATTTAATATCCCAAACTCTTAGTGTTACCCCTAATTAGGATTAGGGTTTGTTTATCAGGGTTTAGGGTTTCTAGAATAGAAACTAGGGTTATCCAACATTCGATTAAGATTTCTAATCCCTTATTAGGGTTTACTAAGTTTATACCCTATCTGATCAATCATTGATTATCACTTCTATATCGTACAAACACATATTCATCAATACCATTTTTATAACTGTATTTTCTACCGAATCCCTATCCGGACTTAAGTTTAGGGTTTCTATTCTCTGTTAAGCACAACTATACTCATATTTCCTTAGTTAATACACAATTTGACCACTTCTCTAGACTTGTATCACAGATACTTAGCACAATATTGGTAATCAATATAAAAATAAAATAAAAAAAAATAAAAAAATTAAAAAAAAATTATTCATAAAATTCTGGATCCTCACAGCACAATTCATCTTTGGATGGTAGATGACGGAGTTAAGATGTTTGATGTGGAATTTACTGCATAAATCCTCCATTATTTTGTTGTTGAGGTTCTTAGCATTGTCTGACACAATTACCTCTAGTTGTCCATATTGACAAATGACATTGTTTTGGATGAAAGCAATGATGACTTCTTTGGTAACCTTGGGGAAGGAGGCTGCTTCTACCCACTTGGTGAAGTAGTCGATCATGGTGAATATAAAGCGATGCCCATTACTGGCTTTGGGATCGATGGGTCCGATCACGTACATTCCCTACATTGAGAAGGGCCAAGGTGAACTCATATTGTGGAGCTCCCTCGGAGGGGCGTGGATGACATTTCCATGAATTTGGCATTGATAGCACCTTTTGACGTGATCATCATAGTCAGCTTTGAGGGTAATCCAGTAATGTTATGTCCTGAGGATCTTCTTAACAAGTAGGGGTCCGCTCATGTGTGGGCCACATACTCCACCATGGACCTCATCTATGAGCCTCTGAGTTTGGTCCTGGTTCAGACATCTGAGGAGACCTAGTCCTGCATCTCTTTTGTAGAGTGCATCTCCGCTCAGGTAGAATTTCATAGCAAGTCGATGGATCCGCCTTTTCTTAGTTAGGCTCGCCTCAGCAGGTGTAGATCCATCTCGTAGGTACTCCTTGATATGCTGATACCAAGGATGTTGGATGGGAGGTAGCTCATCCGATACTTCTCCAATATAGTTCTCATAGGTTGGTTCCTTGTGCAGGGCAAATGTGACGCTTGGCATGTGTTCCTTATCAGGCATGTGAATCAAGGAGGCCAAAGTTGCTAACGCGTCTGAAAAGTCATTCCTATTACGAGGAATATGTAAAAAGGAGATCTCTTCGAACTCCTAAGCCATCTGTAAAACTTATCGATGGTAAGGCAGCAAATGTAGCTCTTTGGTTTGATAGATTCCCTTGGATTGTTTGACCACCAACTTCGAATCCCCAAAGATAATTAACCGCCTGATCCCCATTGAACGGGAAAGTTTTAGCCCGTGAGGCGACCTTCATACTCACCGTGTTGTTGTTAGTGCTGACAAACTGCAATTTAACGGCGACGGGATACTGCTCGCCCATACCAGATACTAGAACTGCTCCAGCTCCAGAACCTTCCATATTAACAGCTCCATCGAAATACATTTTCCATGTATGGCATGTATTGTACTGATGGTGTTGCTGAATTTCTATTACCCCTTCATCGGGGAAGTAGGTTTCCAAGGGTTTGAAGTCCCCTGAAGGTGTGGCGGCCAGTTGATCCGCAATTCTGACCTTTGATAGACTTTTCAGTCGCGTAGACTATGTCAAATTGTTATAGGATCAATTACCATCTAGACAGCCGGCAATTTAACATGGGTTTATTGAACACGTACTTGAGAGGATCCATGCGAGATATGAGATGGGTTGTGTGACCATGGAGGTAATGTTGTAACCTCATAGAAGCCCATGCTAAAGCACAACAAGTCTTCTCAATCAAAGTGTACTTGTGTTCACTGCTACTAAATCTTTTACTGAGGTAATAGATAGCTCGTTCTTGGCCTCTATCGTCTTTCTGTCCCAGCATGCAGCCCATGGCATTGTCACTTATGGATAGGTACATGAACAGGGGAACATCATCCCTTGGTGGTACCAAAACGGGAGCTTTGACTAGCTGCTCTTTGATTATAAGGAAGGCTTTATGACACTCATCGTTCCATTTCATGGAAGATTTCTTCCTTATTAACTTGAAGATGGGCTCACAGGTTACTGTGAGTTGAGAAATAAACCTGCTAATGAAGTTGATTCTTCCCAAAAATCCTCGTATTTCCTTCTCTGTCTGAGGAATGGGCATTTCTGTGATGGCTTGGATTTTAGTGGGATCTAGTTCAATCCCTTTGTGGCTGACTAGGAATCCTAGTAACTTACCTGATTTAACGCCAAAGGTGAACTTGGCTGGATTCAACTTCAAGTTGTACTTACGTAACCTATTGAAAAGCTTTCTGAGATAGTCTTAGTGGTCTTCCTCCCTTCGGAACTTGACAATGATGTCATCCACGTAGATCTCTATCTCCTTGTGCATTAAGTCGTGGAAAAGAGCCATCATGGCTCGCTGATTGGTGGCTCTGGCATTGATGAGGCCGGATGACAACCGTCTATAGCAAAAGGTTCCCCAAGGCGTAATGAAAGCAGTTTTCTCACTATCGTCCTCGGCAACCATAATTTGATGGTACCCCGCAAAACAATGAGAATGTGGATTAATGGCATGGGAAAGCTATCCTTGAGGTACGGGAACTATGTTGGATATCCACTCAGGATATGTGGACACCATGATAATGCCAGCTTGAAATTGTTTCACATTTTCTTCTTTAACCTTTAAAGTCCACTCAGGTTTCAATAATCTGAGCTTCTGCTTGACGGGCTTGAATCCCTCTTTAATGGGAAGGCGATGAAGAACAATGTCAGTGGATAAACCCACCATGTATTCATGAGACCATGCAAACACATCCTGGAATTGGGTTAGTAGCGTAACCATGTCATTCCTCTGGTTTGGGGTAAGGTCTGAACCAATCTGGATTAACTTAGGGCTTTCTAAGGTTCAGAGATTGAAGGAAGTGGTTTGATCAAGGTTGGGTTTAGGTTTTTCTTTGACCCATTCTTTGATCTTCTGAGGCACCTCAATGTCCTCGTGTATTTCCATCAAGGCTGAATCCAACTTTACATCAAAGTTATAATCCTTGTGGAGAAGAGGCATCTTATCAGCAAGTATAGGCACATATAAATTTAGAGTCCTGAAACAAAATATGCTTTCACTTAGTATATATGAAATGGTTTAATCATACACAGTGTTAGCATGTACTGACAAAACAACTGCTAATAATGTACAGAAAAGTAAGTAGTTATGATATCTACGGGGTAGAAAGAATTCATGCCCGTTTTACCCTCGTCGACCAATGCAAGGAGCGTTGCTCCAATTATCGAGGGCAAAGTCCTAATGGACTACAGTGATGGAGGGGCAATCATCGTCCTCCTTTTCCCGAATGATGACCATTATGTCTGGGCAATCATCGTCTGGGTGTATCTGTTTGTATGTTCATCATGGACAATGATGTGTATGCCTGATATCATTCTAACGATGTCTTGTTTAATTCTTCGTTCCTCTTCTTCCACTTTGGGATCTGGAACAAAGACTTCTTTCTCCTTTACCGGTATCGGCTTGGGAAATAACATAGCCATTACGCTAGCTGGCACCTTTACCGGAGCTTGTGCGGACTCATAATCTTCGGGTGAAGATAATCACCATGTGGCTGAAGATGAAGGAGTCTGATGATGCTTATGAGGATTCCTATGACTGGAACTAGCAGAATAGCCTAGTCCGCCTGTCCCGGTTTGACTGGACACTTGAATTGGGTGCTTAATACCCTAATGATCCTTACGTAGCCCTCGTCTAGGCTGATGACCCAAAGACATCATTTCTTGAGTAGCCGACATTACTTCGGCAAAAATCTTGGGTGTGAGAGGTGGCGCCCCAATAGGATGGTAGTGAGTGTTGCTCACCTCCAGGGCATGAAACTAACCGGCTCAACTTCTGAATTGAAGCAGATGAGTGGTATGTCACTTTGTTTAGGACATTCCAGTTTAGCATTAACTGTGACTAGGCTGTAATTAATGATGTATTTCAGTTGTTGATGAAGAGTGGAAGGGACGGCCCCATCCATATGAATCCACGGTCTTCCCAAGAGTAGGTTGTATCTTGAATCTATTTTGAGCACGTGAAAAGATATGCAGAATATGTGGGGACCAATTTTGATTGGTAGCTCAATCTCTCCGACCAAATTTCGACGGGATCCATCGAAAGCTTTAATAATCGTATGGCTGCTTCGGATCCGTTTGAGATTGACGTTCATCTTCAGCAAAGTAGCATAAGGACAGATATTCAGAGATGAGCCTCCATCTATCAAGACTCCAGCTAGCATGTATCCAAAGGACAAAACCACAATGTGCAACGGCTTGTAATGACAGGTCCCTTCAGGCGGTATGTCATCATCAGTTAAAGATATAACATTGTTGTTAAAAATGTGATCAACCAAATGTTGAAATTTTTCCACGTCCACTGATTTTGGCAAATAGGCTTCTTTTAAAACCTTCAATAAGATCTTTATGTGATCCTCGGAGGTTAAAACCAAGTCCAGTATTGAAATTTGATGTGGAACTTCTTTTAAGCTTAAAACCACCTTAGCTTCATTATGACCCATAGTACAAAGGACTTTTCAATTTTCTCCATGGATATTTTCCCCTTTGATTTGGTGGTAGGCTTCATCACCCGTTGGGGAAGATACAGTGGATTCTCCTTAGACACTGCAGCAGTTGTATTCGAGGTGGATCCTTCAGCATCTCCATAATTCCATGGAACTTTTTGTAGGCTGATAACAGGATATTGTGGTCTGAATGGCAAGTTGATTGGCTCTGGAGCAGCCACTTTCAGAGGATTTTCAATTCCTTTGAGTTGTATTGCTTGTATTGTGAAAGGTTTGACAGTCCCATCAGCCTCAGCAGATATAACTGCTACCAGTCCCTTCCATTTAGTAGGATAAGTATTCTCACTTCCAAATAGCACAGTATCATCGTCTGCTAGCTGCAGGACACCGTTGTCAATTAGGTTCTGAATAAGGTGGCGGAGTGCCCAGTATTCTTATGTGTTGTGACCATGAGAATGGGAGTGATATTAACATACTCCATTAGAATTAAACCGTCCCGAACAAGGATTAATTGGAGGCAGAAGGGAAGTGATCCTTCCTTCATTGATCAGCATCTAAAGTATCTCCTCCATAGGTTGGCCCAGGTATATAAATTCCCTTCTATTGGCAAAATCCTGACGGGCTTTGGCACTTGCTCTCTTCGTCACTTTGTCTTCCAGTGTTTCTTTCTCTAAAAGTGATGAGGGAGTATTCATAACAAAAGGGAGGAGACTAGTGTGCTCCTGGCTAACTAATTGGCGTGTGACTTGATGCTGATAGGTCACCAGTTCTGCCAATTGCTCAATCTGCTTACACGGAGCTTTTATCTTTCGTTCCATTACGAACTAGAACTTTGCATAATCCCATTTGTCAACATCGTCTTTGATGGTCTGGGATGATTCACCGTTAAAATTGGAACTCTATCCACTGCTCCAATTAATCATATTGACCTCTTCCTCTTTGTGTTAGGGAAGAGGGTTATCTTGTATGTGAGGTTGATCTGGTTTGGTGACCACGATCTCACCGTTGTCTATCAAATCTTGGGTCTTGTGTTCCAAGGCCCAATAATCTTGAATATCATGTCCAGTTGCCCTGGCATGATAAGCACATTTCCGAGCAGCATTGAAACCCTTCCCATTAGGGTTGGCTGGTGGAAGAAGATGCATGATTTTCTTCTGAGTCATCAGAAGAGTGAGATTGTTCTCGAGGGAGTCCCCTAAGGGTGTGAACACTCGAGGGCATTTGACTTCTCCACCTTTGGGCAATGGAGGGCTTGAAGACTGTGCTTGAAAGGGTGTGTGACTTCTCCTCTGGATAGGCATATT
Source organism: Panax quinquefolius (assembly GCA_020205615.1). NCBI lineage: Eukaryota > Viridiplantae > Streptophyta > Magnoliopsida > Apiales > Araliaceae > Panax > Panax quinquefolius. The sequence goes on along the minus strand of CM035174.1, from coordinate 48,804,336 downwards.
CTGATTGCCTTTTTGACCTTGTAGTATCAAGGAAACATCCTCCTCTTTCTTTTTATGGACCCTCCGGGGGTTGTTTCCATAAGTTCCGGATTAGATGTGCTCAGCAACAGCTTTAAGGGCAGCTAGGTCTTGAATCTTTCCTGACTTCAATCCCATCTCAGCCATCTCCCCATGTTTAATCATTTCAAAAAATGGTTTACCAATGCAAGCTAAGACTCTTTCATAGAAAGGAGCGTCTTATACGTCTATAAAAGTCATGACCATTTCTGACTCCATCATGGAAGGAATAACTTGAGAAGCTAGGTGCCTCCACCTTTGAGCATATTCTCTGAAAGACTCATGGGACTATTTCTTAACTTTGGTAATCTAGTACCGGTCAGGAGCCATCTGAGACTAGAAGCTGTATTGAGTGAGGAAGGCATGAGCTAGCTCTTCCCAACTATGGATCTTTGAGTTGTCTAATCTGGTATACCACGAACGGGCTTCTCCAGTCAAACTCTTCTGGAACAGCTGCATCTTGAGCTTCTCGTCCTCTGCATAAGATCCAAGTTCTCCAATGAACACCTCCAACTGTGTGTAAGGATCTCTTAACCCATCATATTTTTTGAAGTCAGGAGTTTTGAACTTTTCTGGATAATGAACACCAGGAAATACACAAAGGTCAGCATATGAGACACTTCTGTGTACTCCAATTCCTTTGATAGAACGAAGGGTTTCTTCCATTTGAAGGATTTTTTTCCTGATGTCACCGGTGTATGGATCTCCTTTAAGATGGGTGGTATCATGAATTTTGTTGGTCGTATCCAACTGAAGTTCAGGTACTGTAATGGCTTTATCAGGACCTTGGGTTCCTCCTTGTGTAGAGGATTCAGCATGTACGGGTATCCTCGTACCTTGAGTAGACTGGTGTAGTTCTTTAAAAAGAATAGCCAAATCTGTGATTTGTTTACTTAATCCGTCAAATTCTTTGCGAGAAACTGGATTAAGGTCAGTCTGGTCTGATGACGACATAATTGACTGTAGGCTTGTGGCCTTTTTGGATTTTGATCGGGTAATAGGTCTTATTGCTTCCCTGCAAAAGACTTGCGTAGTTTAGTCTTTAGGGAGTGTGAAAAATGTTTACATGCTATGTATCCATTTTAGGAATATTATCCTACAAGGCGGATGTTAGATGTTTGTAATCCAGGATAGCATGTTTTATTTACAATATGTATGTACACATGTTTCTTCATATTTCTCATTACGTGGAGATGAATATGGCATGAAATTACAAGTAATTTACTTTACAAGTAATGAAAAAGCATGAAGAGACTTTCCTCCGTGTTTGGTTTATCAAAGGTTGACCTTTCTTAGGTTACCTAAGTAGACTAGTGTAGTTCTTTAAGCAGAACAGCCAAATCTGTGATTTTTTTACTTAATTCGTCAAATTCTTTGCACGACACTGGATTAAGGTCGGTCTGGTATGACGACATAATTGACTGTCGGCTCGCGGCCTTTTTGGATTTTGACCAGGTAGTAGGTCCAATTGTTTCCCTGCGAAAGACTTGCATAGTTTAGTCTTAGGGAATATGTGAATATTTACATGCTATGTGATGTATCCGTTCTAGGAATATTATCCTGCAAGGCGGATGTTAGCTATTCGTAATACAGGATAGCATGTTAATTTAAATATGTATTTATACATATCTCTTCACATTTCTCATTACATGGAGATGAATATGGAATGAAATTACAAGTAATTAATTTTACGAGTAATTTGAAAATGAGAAAGCATGAAGAGACTTTTCTTCGCATTTGGTTTATCAGAGGTTGACCTATCTTAGGATACTCTCGCGGCTTTTTGGCATGAAGGTTCCCAAATCATCGCAATTTACTCGACGGGAAGTTAATCCGGTCTTTCAACTAGAGCGAATTTGGGTGGTGCCTTTCCTGAGCCTCGTTGGAATTAGTCTTCCTACTAGTCCAGTAATCAAACACCGACAGGATAGCCTCCTGATGGAGGAACCACACAACATACATTCACATACAACGTGTCTCACCGTTTATGAAAATGATGACATGTACGAAGCACTAATATCACAAGCAGACATAGTGTAAAGCATTAAGCGCAGTAAAATATATGCATTCGTACACATTCGTCATAAATGTAAATGCAACATTCACACACAAGCATATAACAGTTTTGAAAAGATTGTAATAGTGGCTTAAGCCCTCTTACTGGTGTCCCCAGCAGAGTCACCACATGTCGACGTCGGGATTTTTATTTGTCCCTTTTCGTTACTTGTTCTTTGGTGTTCTCATGTTAGGTGAGATTTGTTTGAAAAACAAGTGAAAAAGGTCTGACGTGTATCATGTCGATGATGGACTGTAACATTCCAGAATTTTAATTGTAATATTAAATATTTATTAAATTATATATATATTTAATGGATGTGTTTATGTGTTTATTGTGACACCCCCAAAATAGGTCCACACGACCCATTCTGAGTCGCCAGATATCACATTATAAAAATCAAATACAAACTTCATTTATACAACTGTTGAACTGTCGTAAAGAATACGACCACAGTTAACTGTGAGTTTTAATACAATATAGTCTCATAGATAGTATCCAAACTCAAATTATTACAATGCCATATATAATACAGCAGTAAATAACGCTTCCAAAGTGGGTTCACTTCACCCTATTATAGTTCACCAAAATTAAATATTACGTGACATATAAAATACGACACCCACATCTTAGGTCCTCAATACAATTATATATTGTATATCATGCCGTTTTATAATGTATTGGGAAACTTCGACAGTCTCGAACCATCTCACTATTTCCCTGTTATCCCCACTCGACCCAGCTACACTCTTATTACCTGAAAGGAATTGTAAAGCAAAAAGGGTGAGCACAAATAGCCCAGTAAAGAATATCATGGCTAAGATAATTAATTTATCAACAACCTTTATCAGAATAAATCAGAGATTTAGAATATATGGTAGATAATAAAACTTTTCAACCATAGTTGCAGCGGAATCAACAATCCATTAGAATAGTCAAGTAGAACATAACGTCTACTGTCTCCTCCAAATTAAAAGTCCATTGTTAATATTTCGTTCCTGTAATACTCATCAACAATTCTTCGTTGTACCAAAGACAAAGAGAACTTTCATCACCAGTCTTCACCTGAACCACTAAAGATTTTAATTAAGTTCACAATTCATATTTATAATCATGTAAATCAACAATTTCTCCTTGTCACAAAGGCTTAATAGAACTTTTACTCAATATCCTTACCCCAAGGCTAAAGATATTCAAATGTAATAACAATGATCATACCAATCAGTTGTCTACCTTCGCACTACGTGCCAAAGATATTCAAATATAAAACTAATCGATGAGACTCAGCTTAAAAATAATTCCCATCATCGAATCATCCCCATCATCTTCGCCGAGGATATTCGTTAGTATCAGCAGTGGTCATGATCATGTCATACACCTGTCCATCTTCGTACTACGGGTCAAGGCTATCAAACAACAGATCATATTTGCACTACAGGCCAAAGACATACAACTGTAAAACCAATAACCAACAGTAAAATAAAGAATATGTGAAACTACAAATGGATTTTCACCGCCATGCGGTAATCCACTTAGAGAGATTATTTCCACAATTTAATAAGAAATGAATATAAAGGATCATTCACCATGCATGTGGTAATCCACATAGACAGGTTATTCCAACAGAATAATAAAGAATGGAATAATAGAAAGATTCACCATGCATGCGATAGAAACCGCACAAACAGGTTATTCTCAACAGAATAATAAAGATTTTAACCAGTCCGTGTAAAACACATGATGGATATTCCAAATGTAATAATAAAGACAGAATAATAAAAGAATGTCACCAAGTATAGGGTATTCCGCATATACAGGTTATTTCAACAGAATAATAATAAAATGGAATAACAGAAGTTCTCTTCTTGAATACAGAAGAATTAACATCCCTTACCGTAAAAGAAGAATATTCCGACTGATAGGGTGAGGATTTTCTTAAAGAAACCTTATACTATGTTCTTCGTTCAAAGTTTCTTAAAACTCTTAAAGAAATACGCTCAAGATTATAGAAGGATAATTCTCTGAACTTCGTGATTTCAATTCTAACTAAAACTTCCTATTTATAGGAAAATGGATCGATATAAGAATCTAATCCAGTGATGAACAGTCCAGGATTGTTTTACTTTAATCGGACGGTCCATATTTAAAGCAAAATTTTTAAATAAAATATAATATATTCTATTTTATATAAAAAGATTTTTACTATCTGACTACTATGAAATATTATGCGTAATAAAATATAATATATTCTATTTATAGAATAACTTTAATAAAAGATTACATTTTTATATATAAAGATTTTACTATCAAAACATTATCGTATAATAATATAATATATTTTATTTATAGAATAATTTTAATAAAGTATTACTTTTATATAAAAAGATGCTTCGCTTTTATTACGTTAATAATTCTAATAAAATAAAAATTCATCATATGGAATATAATCATGACTGTACACAATAATGGTAGTACCGAACTACCAGTTCAACGTCACCAACGGAAATGAGAACTGAGTCACAAGGATCATGATATAATATTACATAATCATATTAGAAAGATGTCAGTATACAATTTATTATACCAACATATATTAACACTAAATTATTGGTACCATGCAGACAAACAATGGTGACTATGATAAACAATGAAGTCAAGTGACCAACTGTACCAAAATATCCTAATACAAGACCCATAAATTAAGTGACCGTGAATTACCACATGGTCCGTAAATAGTTTATAGTTGGGTGATAATTCAACACTAAATTATGGTCCCATTAGACAATAATAAATAGTGTTATAATAGAACTGAATAAACTATTACAAATAGTTTATATTTATAGTACCGTAATGACACAATTGATAAACTATTATCAGTTTATAATATAATAGTTTTATATTATAAATAGTTTATATTTATAATATAATAATGATAAATATAAACTATTATTTCGGAATATAAACTATATTGAATAATCATGATAAACTATTATCAGTATTATTATGTTGTGTCGGAAAAGTGTTATGTTTATGTGCTATTTATAGTCGGCATAATAGTTGTTTTATTTATAAAAATAAAGAATGGAATATGGTGTATACTATGACAATTAATATAATGTGAGACATAGATAAGCATTAGTGTTGGTATCCATATCATTACATCAGTGTAACATTACACTTTCACATAATGAACGTAACTGGACCTAATATGAAATACTATGAACTGTACACATATTCTATTATTAACTATCAAGGATAATATTAGGAATATTCCATTATGTTGGTGCCAATAAACTCTGTGGCCTGAATATTTTATATCGTCTTATAAGTTATCGGCGTCATCCACATAATAAAAAAAATTAAAAGAAAAAAAAAATTAAATATTTATTCATAAAATATGGGGTCTCACATTTATCGTTGAATAAATATTTATTTAATAATTTTATTTGATTAATCATTTGTTAAATAAATAATTAATGAATTAAGGAAATAATTATTATATTGATATTTCAATTTGATAGTTAATTATTTGTATGGAGTTATGTGATTAAATAATTTATTTAATAAATTATTGTTTGAATGAATTAATTTAAGTCTCGAAACTTAATTAAATATAGTGTGACAAATAACTATATTATAAGGAGTTATTAAAATAAATTAAAGTAGTTTTAATTTAGTTTTATCCAAACAAGGTTCAAGTATATTAATTCTTTAAATTTAAAGGGTTTTGCCAAACAAACCTTATGGCTCTTGGATTTCTAATTTTTGAATTTAAATAAAATAAAAATATTAAATTAAAATGATATATATAATATATACGTTATTTTGATAACTGATTATAGCTATTAAGACTATATCAGTTTCTTTTGTTTACGCTTATTATTCAGTTGGGTTTCGCACATAACTTAGTTTGCTATCCTAGAGAGCTTCACAGAAAATTGAGAGAAGAGTTGAGAAAAATTGAGAGAAAGCTTAGGATTTCCAAGCAATTCCAGTGGGTTAACAAGAATTACACGCTAATTGAAAGTATGTTTACATAACCTTTGCATATATATATATATATATATCAGTGTTCTAAAAGTCGGCCTAGTCGGCGACTAGGTCGGGGTCGGAGGCTCGCCGAGTCGACCAGGCCCTAGTCAATTGATTTAGTCATTGGCTGACTTAGTCGGCCTCAAGTCGGCGACTAGTCGAAAAAGTCGGGGCAAATCCGAACAAATCGGAGCCTCGACTCCTTTTCGCCTGACCGACGACGACGCTTCGACCGACGACGACTCCGACTTCGACTTCGAGGCCTGAAGTTCGAGGCTTTGACCGACGACGACGCCGACTCCTTCGGTTTCGTCTCGCCAACGACGTTGTTGTTCTTCTCGCCGACGACCACGCCATCATGCAGCCAGCTCACCATCGCTGCTTTGCTTCGCATGACTACTATCATTCTTTGCTGCGCCTCGAATACTGCTTCTTTGTTCGCCTCGACTACGACTATGACTACGCTGCTCGCCGACTACTACTGCAGCTGCTCGCCTCGACTTCTTCTAATATAAGGCTTATACTTAACACTTAACAGTTTCTCTAATTATTATATTTTGTAAATAGTTTACAATTTTTATTTGGTTTTAGTTAATTAGTTCCTTAGTGGGCATTAAAGAAAAGGTTGGATAAATTAGAATTAGTTAATTTTTTTAGTTAATTGTAATATTTTATTTTAAATTGTTTCAACTTCAATTATAAATTAAATTATTAAAATCTAACTGGGGTTTGGAGAAATGGCCAATTTTATATTTTTATGCATAGGTATAATAACATTATTGAAAGGGCAAAGAAGTTCACTATATTTTATTTGGTTAATTTGTTTTCATGTTTTGAACTTAGAGCGTCGAACTATTTGGTTTTACTTAGTTTTCATGTTTTTATTTGATGATTTGTGTTACTTATGTTATTCTACTCATTCAAAACTTATGAAGGAGGAAGGAGATATATATTTTTTTAAAAAAAAATTGAATATCCAACTAGCCGATTAATCCCCGATTAATCCCCTAGTCGCTAGTCGGTAGCCAACCAACATGGGACCGACTAGCGACTTTTAGAACACTGATATATATATATATATATATATATGAGTTTTACGACAATAATTTTCATACTCTGTGAATTTTATATGTTTAGAATTGATGTTTTCGAATTAGTTATGATGATTACATGTGTTTATGATGATTAGAAAGTATGTTTAAACAATAATTGCATGCTAATTTCGGTTTACAGTAGAAGAAAATTTCGACAGTGTATGTTTGTGTGTATTTTTTTTCATATGGCTCATGTAAGTATCAATTTTAGTGGCCAATTCGTATAGGAAACTGTAAATTGATGCTTGTATATGGTAGTTCATTAAGAAACGAGCGTAACGTAATTTGAATGAAGTGATTTGGCCAAGTATAGAGATTACAGTGATGAATTTGGTAAAGGATGTCAAGGAAATTGAGTTTTTCATGAAAACTTGAAATTTGAGAAATTAAACTAGTTTTAGTTTATGAAAAATTGTTTTAATTGGTTGAAAATGTTAACAAACATGTTTACAATGGTTTTGTATCAATTATACATGTTGATATTACTGTCTATTGGGTGAAATTCGTGTTAGTTGGGCTAAAAATTGCTACTGTTCATGCCGTGTGTTTGTTATGCGTGCATACGTACCTTGCCGTGTAATTGTCTTTGGTGCTAAGGCAAAAAAAAATAGTGACTCTCAGGCCTTTGTATGGCGCAATTTGCGCCATACCCCAGTTTGAGATCTTTGAAGTCTCGCTCTGCTGATTCTGTTTTACCCTATACATGGACTAATGATGTGTTAGCATGTCAAACACGTTACAACAAGGTTAAAACATAGTTGTATTATGTTGTTAGTAAATTCAAAGTTTTAAATGAATAGTGAACTATGAAAATGACATGTTGTGTATTATTAAGCGTAATGAATAGTAAACATGTGTTGTGAGGGTTAACACACTTGAAATTTTTTATGGTTGTATAGTAGCATAAGATTTGTGCTAAAATGATAAGTTTAATTAGAAATGTACATGTTATGGTATATTAGCATATTTAATAGGTATTGTGGTTCTAAACCTATGTGTAGGTGAACGTGAATTTGATATTATAACTTACGCTCGAGGCAAATTTTCTAAACCTATCTTTATACATTGAGCAAGTTTCTAAACTTCTCTTTTTAAATTGTGCAAGTTTTCTAATTCTACTTTTACAATTGAACAAGCTTTTTAACTCTACACTTTCGTGGAGCTAGTTTATTTATTGTCATGCAAGTTTACTTCCAACTGTAATTTTGCAAGTTATTGTATCTAGTTTGTTCATGATGATGCAAGTTCTCTAAACCTTGGTTTTATGTTAAGCAAGTTATTCTTGTACTTAACTTGTCAAATAGCATGCAAGTTTATTTAATCCAATATACGGTTGTTAAATAGTTGTTATTATTCAAATTGTTATTCGTTATGCATGCTTAGTATTCAATTCTAAGATTTAACCTTAGCTTAGTGTTGTTCAAAGCAAGGTATGTAAATTATTCAATACTTATGCTATTAGATTATTCCTAAAGCATTAACTGAGAATGAAATGTTTATTCAGTTATGATTATTCGATAACATAGTATTGTTACCTTTTATTCAACTAATCCTTAGTTGATGTTCGTTGAATTCCAAATTACCTTGAAATGTATCCAAATCAAACTTACTTTGGTGCAGACTTGTAATCTAAATACTGAGATGAACAACCCTATTATTAGGGGTTTTACGCTTAGCGTTGAAATGTTTGTGCACAATACATTGTACGAAGGATTGATCCCCTCGAGCACGCGGGAGTCCTTATAGTCATATATATCGTTAAAGTTAAAGTTGAAAGATTACTTATAAATGTGGACATGGTTCGTGGTCATTAGACCCTCAGTAGTATATTTCAGAATGTTAATAGAACATATCATTCAGTTCTATTGAGCCTATTATTTGGTAATGTTGTAAAGTTTATTCATTCTTATTTCAAGTGAGCTTTGTTTGCTCACTCTTGCTTATATAACCATTACAGCTAAGGATGAAAAGGTAGATGTACCTAGCACCAGTAAGGGCAAAGGGAAGATGAACAAGTTTTGAAAACTTGTAATACGTTGACAGTTTATTTATCAGACTTTAATTTGATTGATGTAATAATGTTTTTATTAATACAGTACTGTATGGGCAGGTTTTATTATTCAATTTTATTATGATAGGGTAATTAGATATGAATGTTTTGATTAAGTGAACACCAAATCTTGAGGTAATGAAGTACCGGGATTTAGGGGTGTCACATGGACTGTTAAGAGTCGCTAATTGGTTTTTTATATGGTTGTACCAACACAACCGAGAAAAGGTTTGCACATTGACCCAGTGATGTGACACTGCTAAACGGGTCGGTGAAACTGAGATTCATTAGAGTCCGGGGGCTTGATTATGCGGAGGGAATATGTTAGGAACCCCCCCCCCCCCCCGACATCCGTGTTACCACGGTGATCGCCACTTTTCAAGAAACTGTTATAGGAATGTGTGTGTGTGTGGGTCAATGTGCTATTTATATGGAAGTAGTGCGAGGCCTCGTTCGCACCTATATAGACAGGGTTTGAATTTGTGTAAAAATTCAATTTTAAACAAGATATGGCAGTGATGTTTTGTAAAAAAAGGTTTTTCAAACCCTTGTGCTCAATAGTAATTGAGACCTTTTACACTCCAATTTTTATTAAGTGTTCGATTGGATTGCTTTTAATTTTTGAGATGCGAAGCATCTTCGAGAAAATAATGTACAAAGCAGTGCCGAACTCCTCGTGGGCATGAAAACCATCTGAGGAAATCCAAACACCGTGAATAAATCTACAAGCTGCTTACAGCTGAAAATGTCCATCACAGGAACCGAATCTAGATCCAGTAGATTGAATTTGTGATCACATGATTCCTAGGCTCACATGATGTCGCAATTGATATGAAAGCAATAAGCAGTTATATATATAAAAGCTGTAAATATATATATATATATATATATATGAACATAATCATCCACCACGAAGCACCTCCATGGGGGATCAGAAATGTAAATAAAGCTGTAAAAGCAATCAACCGCCACAGAGTAAACTCCAGGCGGGACGAAAAGTAAAGAAAGTTGTAAAGACGATCAACCACCACGAAGTAAACTCCAGGCGGGATTAAATGTAAATATATATATATAAGCAATAAATGCACCGGATGTAAAATCCAGGCTCATCGGACAAAATCCGACAACAGTTGATATATAAAAGTATATATATATATTAAAGCAGTAAACGCTCCAGATGTAAAATTCAGGCTCATCGAACAAAGTTTGACACACAGTTCATATATATAAGTATATATATATATATATATATATATATATATATATATAGATAAGATAAAGTAAATGCTTGCATCAAGTTCAGGCTCAATCGAGGCATAACTCGATAATGTTAGTCCATATATAATAAAATATATATATATATAAGTATATCTATATATATATATATATATATATATATACAAACTGAAATAAAACCACAGACCGAAGTTCGGGCATACACACGCAACACGACTCTCAATGTGAAGAATGGTGTGTGCAAAGATGAAGAAAAAGGCTTCAAAGTGTGTAAGAAGGCTTATAGTGGGATGCTAAAGAAGGCTTCTATAACTTTAAGTGGATGAACACTCAGCTCCCGCAAGTACAAGTAGCTATATGTGAGCTCACAAGTGTTTAAAATGAGAAAGCACTCAGTTTAGGGTGTGTACAGAGCAAATTGGACAGGGCTTCCTCGCCTTTTTCTTTTTTAAAATGGCCACCCCAAGCCCTCTATTTATAGAGGGGGAGCCGTAGGTGCACCTGCGTCTAGCCGTAGATGTACGTGCGACTGCCTGGGGTGCCTCAGGCTTCGTGGGTCCCGCCGTCTCGAAGTACGTGCACGTATGCACTATAATGTCCGCTCGAACTTTCAGAATTGCAATCCGGGCATCCGACTGAGGTATGTAAGACCTATTTTGGACTGCCATTGTCGAGAGTTACGCAATGACATGGGATTAGAGGTTGTACGAAGTCAAGAAGATGGGACCATGCCCTCCGGTCTTCAAGCTTCAAATTCTATCTGTTGCCCTGCGTTATAGTCACTCAGGATTGGACTTCTTTGGTTCTTGTGGGACATTGTTGTGTAGAAATGTATATATAAAATGTTGAGATGGAGCAATGTGGCGTTAAGGTGGCAAGATGACAACTTTGCCCCTCATCGGGGTTATCTCCTATTTGGGTTGATAAAGCAGACATTGCTCAAGGTTATCTCTGAGATTGGACTGATGAAAGTGTTGAAGGTTCTCAGTGTCATCTCTGAGGTGTGCATGTCTTCCTGGTGTTATCTCCGGGTCTTGTACTGAGTGCCTCGGTATGAGTGCCGAGTTTAAAGGTGATTGCATGCATTTGAAATAAGCATTTCCGGGGTTATCTCCGGAACTGCAACTGCATTCCTTGGGGTTATCTCCAAGGTTGGTAACTGCTACTCCCAGTGTTATGTTTGGGACTGAATAACTCGGGGTTATCTCTGAGATGAATCGGCCTTCTCCAGTGGAATTTCTGGTATTTGAATTGCATTCCTCGGGGTTATCTCCGAGGTTGGAACTGATACTCCTGGTGTGTGTTCCGAGGTTGAGACTGAACTTCTGATAGTATTCGGACTGGATATGAGTTATCTTCCAAGGTTATATCTAAAAGACGAATCTGTCCTCTTGCAATGTCAGTAACAGGTGTGCAGAAAATTTCGTCTACAAGCATTATTGGCAATGTCTAAGGAAGTTCTGTCTAGGAAAGGGGTTTGGTCACCTGGTTGTCATTATTATGATTCTGTAATATTATTTGTGAATAATTAATTATTAATAAAAATGATAAGGAAATATTTAATTTATGTGGATATAAATAAAGGATTTAATGATGAGGTATTTTATCAGTATTTTATTGGAATGGAGGAATTTTTAGAAAAGTGACAATTGTTGAAATTGATATTTTATCTATATTATTATATTACATTATATATGTATAATGTGATAATATAATAATATAATAACGGTGATGTTTTTACAATGAGTGTGCGATATATGAATAAATGAGGAGGAAGAGTATTTTTGTTACAATAAATGCTAAAAACATGTTAAACATGTTAGTGGACCCCGTTTTTGACTAAAATGTGATTATAGCCTACAAGATCATCCGTATGTGGATTTCGGTTAATTTCTATTTAGAATTTGGAAAAACTTAAAGCTACAAAGTTGTAGAGAATTAAATTTCCTATGGAATGGACATAAGATTCGATTTTTTTTTGATAAAAGGGCTATTTATTATGAATTATTGAAGTTCCGAAATATTGGGTCTGACTTGATTTTGTTGCATTAAATGATAACATGTTTTGTGTGTTGGTGGGCCCCACTTGATGGTGCAAAATTCTGAAATCAGATTTTCAAAGTGTGCGTAAGAAATTTTTTTATAAATAATATTATTTTATTAAATTTTCTACTTTGGTGTTCTAAGCATTTTTCTATAAATAGGGTGCTTAGGTTAGAATTAAAAATCACACCAGAATCAGAAGTTTTCTCTCTCTAGAATATCGAGCGTATTTTTGTGAGTATTTAGATATCTTGAGTGTTGCTATATAGTGCAAGTTTCCTTCAGCGTTATATCTGATATTCCAGTCAGAAGTACTATTTTTTTGAGGTAAGGGATGTTATTTTTCTCGTAAATGATATTATTTCTTTCAATATCATTATACCGGAATATTGGTATAAATTTTATTATGAAATTATTACCTTTTCATGTCGGGAGTACTATTCATGAGTTATTATTCATGAGTTAATATTCATGAGCTACTATTCACGAGTACTATTCACGAAGTATGATAATTTTTCTTATGGAATTTTTACCTTTTAGTGTCGGGGTTACTATTCACGTATATGTCACTATTCATAAATACAACACTATTCACAGAAAAATGAAATTTTCTCTTCTTTCTCCAAGTTGTCTATTATGGTTACTATCTTTGATTGTATCCATGTTTTGATCTTCATTCTTGAATTTTTGCTTCACAATTGATTATTATGGAGTATTTTTGAACTTTGATAAACTAAAGTATGAATCCCGAATCTTTGTCTTTTTATCTCTCTCTGGATTCATTTTCTTGAAAATATTTTTATCATCCTCAGTCCTAAATGATAATATAACTGAATATCTTTGGCCTATAGTGCAAATATAAATGATTAACTGATGAATATCTTTGGCCCGTAGTCCAAAGATGAACAGGTGTTGAGATGAACATGACCAACTTGTGTTATAAATGAATATCTTTGGCCTATAGTGCAAAGATAAATATTTGATTTAAGATGTATATTGATTTGATGTTATAGGGATAAAATATTGATGATGTATTTTTAAATCTTAGAAGATAGTAGAATTCATTCTCTACTTGACTCTTCTAATGAATTGATGTTTCCGCTGCAGTTGTTGATCTAAAACTTGTTATCTATTATATTCTATCAAATTTTTCCCTGTTGTAGACTAATGATAATTTGTTGTATATTATCTTAGTCATAATATTCTTTACTAGGCTAGTTGAGCTCACCCTTTTCCTTTTGTTCCATTTTTCTTCTCGGGAGGCGAGAATATAGCGGAAACTAGTCAGGATGTGGAGTGATATTTCCAGTCAGTTGTTTTAGTAGTCCTCACTATTTTGTAAAATAGTGTTCAATAATTGTAATGAGGAATTATTTGAGTTTGAATACTATCTAGAAGACAATATTTGTATTTAAACTCACAGCATATGTGTTGTCGCATTTTACACGACAATTGTAATGAAGTTGTAGTTATTTTATGTACCATGTATTTGGCGACTCAGAATGGGTTAGGTGGAATGGACCTATTTTGGGGGCGTCACAGAAAATAAAACATAAAAATATTTTTAAAACCATAGTGGGCCAATTGCATTTTTTTTAAAGAGCAGTGGCTCAATAGTATTAGGAATTTGGCTGACTAGTTTGCCACGTAGGAAATAACTTGTTTTATTTTTTTTTCAAAAGCCACGTAGGAAAATTGGCCCAATTTTTAACGTCCGTCCAAGAAATTGGACTGAATTGCTGATTGAACATTTTTAAAAAGTACAGTGGGCTAATTAAATATTTTAAAAGCATAGTGGCTAATTGCTTAAAACACTACAACCACAGTGGGATAAAAGTATTTTTTGCCAAAAATAAACTTTAAGAATGACTTTAAAAGTGGGTGACAACTTAGAAGGACATAAATATTGTAAGACCAACTTTTTATGAATAAAGATTTAATTTTCTCTAAATATTATTTTGAATAATAAGGTATTGATTTGATATAATACTATAGTTATGGGTGATATGTACAAATTTTTCAAAGTAAGCTAGTTGTCATAAAATATTCGTTTTACCGTGGAATATTTTTTTTGTCGAAAAATATTTGTACGACAACGCAATCATTGGTGGACCACATAACGGAATAACTGTTGGATATAAAAAGCGACAGAAATTACCTTTTTATAAAAAATAACGACAAAACTTTTACCGTTAACTGTTGAAATACCCTTGATAAAAAATACGATGTCTACGCGTGGTTGTACATGATGAAAGACATGGTATTGCATAGTATCTCTGTAAGACCCCGAATTTTACGAAATAAAAGTATTCAATTTTCTGATAATTGTTATTCTATTTAGTAAATTGTTAAATTGATAAAAGGTTAAAGTTAAGGGTGATATTTGAAAATTTTGCAAAGTAAGCAAGTTGATATAAAATATTCGTTTGGTCAGAGAATATTCTTTTGGTCAGGGGATATCCGTACGATGACACCATCATTGGTGGACCCCACAACGGAAGTATTGTCGTAGTTAGAAAATGACAGAAATATCTTTTATAAAAATAATGGCGAAAGTTTTACCGTTAAACTGTTGAAATACCCGGTGGTAAAAGAATAGTAATACGCGTGATTGCATTGTAGCACACGGTATTGATTATTGATGCTTACGTGAGAAGTCACACAGTTATACTCAATTATTGCTATAGTAATTGGTGCATAATATCTCTCATAATATTGATTCAATTATTGTCACAGTATCATCTGGATAATATTTATTATTATTAAATTAATAATTGAGATGACAAAGTTATTCATATTATTATTTGTAATATTGACAATGTCTAGAAAGTTTTGTCGATGAGAGGTTTAGTCACCTAATTGCGCGCCAATATGGAAAAATCCTTATCGGAAAGTCCCCTCTTTCCTGGGAATGATCTGGTTATTAAATATTGTGAGTTATAATACTAATGATGAATAAGTTCATGTTGATTAAAGATAAAATTGATATTTCTATTGTGTTGTGATTATTAGTGTTAGTGAAAATCGACATTTATTTCAATAAGGTTATATTGACCAATCGGGTAATTAATCGGATAAATGAGTAATTAATTGTTATTAATTCACATGCTTATAACTATTTGTTCACATGTATGTACTATTGATTCATATGCATGTACTATTAGGGGAGGTGGTGCAAGATTGATAATACTTGCATGACTAAATTAAAAATGGAGGTATAGATGAAGGTACTATACTGTAACTATTTTTTCACATGTATAAAACTATTGATTCACATGAATGTACTATTGATTCACATGCATGTATTATTAGGGGAGGTGGTGCAAGTTTGATAATACTTGTAGGACTAAATTAAAAATGAATGAAAAGATGAAGGTATTATACTGTAATATTTTGAGCCCCAAAACGTGCAATTATCGAAACTATATTTTTCTGTAAATAGAAGTTCATTCTTCTTTCATTCTCACTAATTCACTAAGACTCACAAGAGAAATTATAGAGAGAGAAGATATTGAGAGAAAGAAGAAGAGAAGTCTGCTACTTCACTATTCTAGTATCCAGTCTTCTTCTGAGGTAAGGGGTATTATTTATTTCATATTCAGAAGAGATATTATTTTTTGTATTCGTATGGATATTATCTTCGTTCAATATTCATATGAAATATTATTTTCTTCCATACTCTGTAGTATGTAAGTAATATTATTTTGTTTCGTATTCCTACTTCTACACTCATTTTGTAGAAGTATTGTTTCTATACTCTGTGAAATTAGTAGAATATCCTTGATATTTGTGCTTCATCCAATATCTTTTCATGGAAATATTATTCTGAGTTTTCTTGATAATTAATGATCTTTTTATGCTGGAATACTATTCACGAGTTACTATTCATGAGTTACTATTTATGGGTTACTATTCACCCACTTATTATTCACTCGCATATTATTCACTCGGGTATTTGGGGCACTTTTCATGCTGGAGTACTATTCACGAGTTACTATTCACAAGGTACTATTCACTCGAATATTATTCACTCGGGTATTTGGGGCACTTTTCATGCCGGGGTACGATTCACAAGGTATTATTCTCGAAGTACTATTCACAGGGTACTATTCACGGGGTACTATTCACCCAAAAAATTTATTTCTTTTCTGTCCAAATTATTTTAGATACATGAATATTATTCTTGAATTTTACTCCACAAAGCAGTATTATGTTAACAATTTGGATATTTTTAAACTCTGAATAAATTTAAAGTCTTTAATATTTATCATTAATTTCGTTTGATTAATCCTTATATCATTGTCATCATCCTTATGCTTATATTGTAATGAAAGTCATCTGTGGCTTACGTGCATAAATGGACTGTTGATTGGTATGAATATGACCAGGGATTATTTGGTATAATCATGACCATAATATTACAAATGATGTGGTAAAAGTCCTTATATGATCATGACCAGGGATTATTCGGTATAATCATGACCATAATGGACGCCAAAGGTCTGACTAGGACAAGTTCTTAAACTCATATGATTGTGGTAAGTTCATGAACTCATAAGTGTGGTTTGACGAACTGGGTATAGTTGTGTGTAAAGGGAGTATTGAGGATAATAGGAATAGATGGATTACTAAGCAACTGATTATTAGTGGAGACATAAGTTTTTCAAAACTCCTAGCTATGCTAGACTTCAAAATTTTGACATCAAGCTAAATACGCACTATGTGCTTTAATATATATATATATATAGAGACTCGTAATCATTTTTGGAACGGTTTAAAGTATAGTCTATACTACTTATTTCGGCTAGACGCAAATGATTTGAAATATCAAAATATATTTTTTCTTATCACTCGGGTACCATGTAACCTGGTGCAGAGATGATAAAAAGTTGATAAAGTTATAAATACAGGAATACTTAGTGTGAATTCGATCTAAAAATCATTGTTCCACTATTGTATAATGTGTTATGACAAAGTCATATAATGACGGCATCCTCAAACGGACTGTTAATACAATACAGCATCATGACGTCATTCTCAAAAATATTTGCAAAAAAATTAATTTGCCAATGGGATTTGGCTACACCTAAATAATTCGATTGAATTGAATTATTGATATGAGTCTATGATATTCGATTCAACTAGACTAATGTTATGAAAACTGTAATTGTTCATTGAAAGAAATTTTCCGAACCAAATTGTTTTGGTGCGGAATCCGATAAGACTGAGGTAAAATATTTGTGCCTATGGCAGTGATGAGAAACAGATCAGACCAGCGGTACTTAATAAGTACAGGGCATACTGGATTAATTACCCACTATGTCCGTAAGCTATGATGGTTTGCAGATGAATTTCCATAAAACCTTTGCGAAAACGACAGACAATAGTCTGTATAACCCTCAGCACAATTTCAAAATTTTAACTCTTGTACGGAATGTATTGGGTAGCATGTGATGATGAGAAGGAATGGTGGATGGTGGATGGTGGATGGTGTAAGGTGTAAGGTAAATTTCAGGGACTAAATTTTTAGAAGAAGGGTGAATGTGACAACCCGAGAATTTGAATATTTTTAAAAAATTTATTATTTGATTTAAGGTTCAATATTAGAACCTAGACAGAAAATAAGTGTATGCGTTTCATATTTTTGAGAAGGAATTTTGAGGATTTCAAAATTCTGTGAAGGATTTAGGTGAATTATTCAGGATTAAGGGAATAAGTGAATATGTTCTGTGTATATATGTACAGTATGTGGTTAAGGGTCAAGGGTTGACCAGATAAACGATATTTGTAACAAACCCTAGGTATATATTAAGAACGTCAACGTTCAGTTAGAAAAACCCTAGCAATGGATAAGAAACCCTGAAATCTGCTTACAAAACCCTAATTTCAGTTCTAGGAATCAGAAACCCTAATTCGGTGTACGAAACCCTAATTTGGGAATGCAAATGATAGTATAAGGTTTAAACGTTATTAATAATGACCTAATTAGGGATAACCCTAATTGATTTAGAAAACCCTAATTTCTGGATTAGAAACCCTAATTTCTAATCAGGGAAAATCTAATTATTAGTTTAATAATTTTAATGTTAATTAGGAAATATTAATCCTAATTTTCAAGTTGTAAGTAATTAGAAAACCCTAATCCAATTACGAAATCTAATTTCTAAATTAGAAAAATTATTTTTTTCTATTTAAAACCCTAATTTTTGGGTTATAAACCCTAATGTATAATTATGACCTTAATTGCTAAATTAGCAATTTTAATTAGGAAATAATAATCCTAATTAGCAAGGTTGGATTATGATTAGGAAATTTTGATATAATTATAGAATCCTAATTATAATTTAGAAATATTAATTTTCTATTTTGAAACCCGAAATTTGGAAATCTTAGAAATTAAATTGCATGAATCTAAGGGTTAAACTCTGAACCCTAAACCCTAAGGGTTAGGGCAAATGACTAGTATGCCATTAAAAATTTAAAGTTAAATGACCAAATTGCCCTTTTTGTATTATTTAGTAAGTATAAGATATTTTGCTAATTTGTGTGGTGTTTCACCAAGGTGGCTTGACAAGTGTCCCACTCCACCACAACTCAGCCAATTAGGCCACATCACAACATTCTTGGCCATGGAATCAAAAAGTTGGAAGATTAAAGTAATAAAAATCTTACTTTTATGTTCATTTTAGCCAATACCCTTTCTCTCTCTTCAACCTCCGAAATTTGGAGGAGAAGTCAGTCAAAAATAAAGCCATGATCATTTCATATCAAGCCAATATCAAAATCAAAAGTCAGAATCCAAGAATCAAAGGTTAAAGAGGTATAAACCCTAAATTTTGGAAATCGTATGATCTCATGTTAGATGTTATGTTTTTGTGTTAAAACATTAGTATGTAGTGTAAATAGGTGATCTGGGTTGCTATATAGTTAATCCATAACGTCTATATGCACGAAATAGAAGATTTCTAAAATCTGGAAAATTTTGTAAAGTTGTCTGACAACCGAAAGTCAGGCCTCTTAGATCAGTGGTTGTTTATTGTTTTGGTGTTTTAAAAGTTTGGTGTTGTAGTTTGTAATGTTGTTAGTAATCTGAAAGAGGGTTCATGATCAATGCTTGTGTATATCAAAAGTTATTCATGGTCAAAGTCCATCGACTGAACGACGAAAATCGCTTTCCGAAACCCGTAAAACCGATGAATATGTTCTCGCCGCGACTTTGATTCTAGCTTTCTGATCTCGTTATTGTAAAGCTTTTAGGATGTATGTTTGCATCTAGATTATAGTATGACATGAGGACTACAAGTCCAAAGTACTCTTGAACCTTGGGGAGCAACAGATCGGTTGTAGTAATCGGTCAAAAGTCGTTGACCGTTCAATTTTATTTTCTGGGTAACCCAGAATTTCGTGGCAGCGATCTGACAAGTTCTTTAGGGGCTTAGATCTTGCAGATTTATGAGTTGTAGACCTTATACGTGCTTACACCATGTACCATGTTAGTGACTTTACAAGGCCCGGCGTCTAAATCAACTATAACATGAACCAATTGAGAGATGTATGGCCCCCAAAAGCGTTGATCAGACACGACTTTATGTTTCTGGGCAGCCCAGAACATAAAGAACACGTCTAACAACATATTCTGTAGCTTAGATCTTGCGTATATGGTGTTTGTTAGCCATGAAATTGATTTAGGGTTGTAGTACTACATTAGTATTACAACATTAACCCATTAGCAAGCCCAAAAGCATATTAACCAAAGATTTAGTGTTGGTCAAACATAGCAACCTGCAAATAAACTTTGAAGGCTCAAGAACACCTATAGCAACAGTTCTGTTGCTATAGGGCCCTTTATTAATAATAATTTTTTTAAAATTATTTATTTTATTTAATAAATAGATAAAAATGGTTTTTAATTATTAAAAATACAAAAAATTCCTAAAAATTATTTTAAAGTCTGAAAATTAGTTTTTAACTATTTTGAGTATATTTCATAAATATTTAATTTTTTTTGGAATATAAATGGTATTTAATTTATTTACTTATAATATTAAATAAATTATTTAAAAATAATTTTAATACATGAAAAATCATGAAAATTATATTATGATATAAGAAAATATTTTAAGTTATTTTCAATGACTTTTAATATTTTGTGATGAATTTCATTAATAAATTAATATTAATGGTAAATAATTTATTTAGTAAATATATTAAATAAATTATGGAAAATAGAATTAATGATTTAAAAATCATATAAAATGATTTAAGTGTTATAAAATGTTTTAAGTTATGAAATATAACTTTTGATATTTTGTCATGAAAATATTAATATTTTAATATTAAAAGCAATTATCGGATAATGAATTTAATCTGCTTAAAAATTATATAAATATAATTTTAAAGTATTAAAATACTTTGTCATATTATAACTATATTATAATATTATGACATGTATTTCATTAATATTTGATAATAAATAGATATTAATGATAATAGAATATTGTGGTATTTATATTATATAAATACGATTTTAATGATTAAAAAATTATGATAAATAGTAATAATTATTTAAAAATTATTACGAGCTTACGAAAAATATTTTAACTGTTAATGAATTATCGTAAATAATGGTTAAGTGTTTAGACAGAGTTTAATTGAACTTAAACTCGAAATTTTGCCCGACTAGACCGTCGGGATGTTAGAATTGTATCGAACTCAACTCAGACTATAAAAGTTTGACTTGAGATTAGGTTGTATGTGTTGTATAGACTGATAGAGTTATATGTTAATGTGATTAGGTTGTTTTAAATACTGTGATGATATTATTCTAATTTGTATATCGATATTATTTATATATTAGGTTCAGACAAAGTTTATTAAATCGCATAGCGGTAATCAAAAGTTCAGGCAAGTTTTACTTAACTCTACTTAGAGTTGTTTCATTCAGATATGCTTATGGATAATCATTATTGATTGTCATTGTAGAATTTTACTCTTTACATATTGCATGTATAAGTCAGGTAGGAAAGGCTGATCACCGTCATTATCATTCGGTCTAGATATATTTGTTCATGTTTAATACTTGTTCAGTCAAAAGTTTGTTCGTGCTAATTCAAAACTATATTGTTGAATTATAGCCATCTTATTATTCAGATTCTTTCAATCATGATATATCGTTAAATTATTGAACTTAAACTTGCTGGGCAATCTTATGCTCACCCTTGCTATATCATGATTAACATTACAGATTTAGATGAATATGTCGGATACAGGAAAAGACAAAGCCAAGTTCAGCTTGGGATTATGTGTGCAGTTAAATTGTAATAGTATAGTATGATAATAATGTTATATGTTAGATAGTTTATGAATTATGTATAAGTTAAGGTTACTCGACCTTGGGGAAAAGTGTGTAAAGTTTACTTTATAAATAATTTTTGTATATATCTTCCGCAATAGTTATAGAATGATTGTACCAGATCCGCGGTGATTTGGGACCCGAATTCGGGGCTCTCACATGTAGTGCAAAGATGAACTGTTAATAAATATCTTTGGCCCGTAGTGCAAAGATCAATTTATTAGCATGATTATGAACAGGAACTGTGATTTGGTATAACCATGATCTTTGATGTTTCAGGTAAAGACAGGTGATGAAAATTATCTTCGTCTTGGGTGCGAAGAGGAATTTAGAATCACAAATGTGATTATGAGTTATTCACATGATTGTGGGCAGGAACTGTTGATTGATGTTACAGGGATAAAACATTGTTGGTGGACTTTTAACATGGAGAAGATAATAGATTTTATGGTCTATTTGATTCTTCTAATGGATTGCTTGTTCCGCTGCCACTATGGTTGAAAAGTTTTATCATCTACTATATGTTCTAAATCTCTGATTTATTACTGACAAAAGCTATTGATAATTTAATTATCTTTAGTCATGATATTCTTTACTGGGATAATTGTGCTCATCCTTTTGCTTCACAATTCCTTTCAGGTAATAAGAGTATATATGGGTCGAGCGGGGGTAACAGGGGAATAGAACGATGGTCTATAGTTGTTGAGGTTTCCCTTAAAATAGTATGAAAATAATTTTATTGAGAATTTTAGATAAGTGTGTCGTATTTTATACGTCATTTTAACCGTTGATTTTGGTGAACCGAATAGGGTGAGGTGAACTCAACTTTGGAAGGGCGTTTTTGCTACTATCATACAAGATGTCTAATGACAGACGACTTCGTGTTATCATAAGACAGGGTTGTGCACATGCATTTGCTGATTATATCTATGAGCACTACCTATATAATCTCGGAGTTTGGTAGAAATATAGTTCTCAATTGGAGATAATAGAGATAAGTATATATCAAGAGAAGACTCACCATTGGAAAGAACATGATAGTAATCTTCTTGTCTTTCTTTGGGGTCTATTGGGTCAACCAAGGATAATTCTCGAGTCATATGATATCTATCATAACTTAGATGCATGGCCTCCCATGAACGAAGGTTTCCTTGAGCATTTTCCAAAGATTTTAATTTCTAAAACAGTTATTGACTGTACTTTTATGTAAAGTACCTTTGTAATGTGTTGTGGTCGAGGTGCCATGAGAGTTACATATATTTGTATTAAAACTCACAGCTTATGTGTTGTCGTACTCGTCACGACAGTTCAACAGTTGTATAAATAAAGTTTGTATTTGATTTCTGTAGTGTGATATCTGACGACTCAGAATGGGTCGTGTAGACCTATTTTTGGGGCGTCATAATCTCTGATTATTGATTATTACGTAAGAAGTCACTCAGTATTCAATAATTGCCACAGTAGTTGTTGCATAGTATCTTATATCATTGATTCAATAATTATTATAGTAATATCTGCACAATATTTTATATTATTTGAATAATATTATTTGTTAGCATTATTGGTAATGTCTAGAAAGTTCTGCCGAGGAAAGGGGTTAGATTATATAATTGCGCGCCAATAAGGATAAATCCTTATCAGAAAACCCCTCTATCCTGGGAATGATCTGGTTGTTAATATTGTGAGCTTATAATATTAATTGTGAATAATTATTATGTGGTGAATATTAGTTCAATTTTGATATAAATGAAGGAATTTAGTATGAAATAATTGTTAAAAGTTGGACATATTTTTTTATGGAATCACAATTATCTTCTCTGATAAAATATTCATTCAAATATATTATTATAATATTACATTATAATAATATAATGTGATATAATAGTATAATTTTTATAATTTAAATAGTAATATTATTATTATAATATATAATTTTTAGTCTGTGGATAAAAGTGGAGTGAAGGTTATCATTTTGGTTTTGAATTCTTTTTTCACAACCATTCCGTGCACGCCTGCTTTTCAATTCTCCTGCAACCCATGTTTTCCTAATTCATGGGCCCTCAACCAAAAAGAAGTGAGGAAGTTAGGCATTGTAAGAAGAAGAAAAAAAGTTAGGCAGAGAATAAAAAAACAAAGTTAGGCAGATTGAGTTTGTTTTCTTCCTCCGTGTTGTACTATAAAAAGGGGGGTAACCATCCATCCTAAACACACCAAAAATCTCAAGCGTTTCTACTGCAATATTGTGAGTATTTCTTTTGAGTATAAGAATACTTTGAGTGTAGCTTTTAGTGCAAAATTTTTTCAGGATAATATCCGATATTTCAAGTCAGATCTAGCTTCTACTAAGGTAAAGGATCTTATTTTATTTTAATACTCGTAATAAATATCATTTTCTTTCATACTCCATATTATATAAGTGCTATTATTTTATTTCATATTCCTAAATTTAAACTTACTATGGTAAGTATTGCTTCTATAATTCCTGAAATTAATTGAAATTCCTTAAATTTTGCGCTTCATCTAATATCATTTTACTGAAATATTGGTATGAACTTTCTTATTAAATTTTAATCTTTCATGTCGGGGTACTATTCATGGGTACTATTCATATGGTACTATTTATTGGTACTATTCACAACATAATTTAATTTTTTTTTGTCCAAATTATTTTTGATACATGAATATCATTCTTGAATTTTACTTCACAATTAGTTATCATGTTGACAATTTGAACATTTTTGAACTCTGGATAAATTGAATTATAAATCTCTAATATTTATCATTGATCTCACTTGATTGATTCTTTATATCATTGTCATCATCCTCATGCTTATATTGTGGTGAAAGTCATCTTTGGCCCGTAGTGCAAAGATGGACTGTTGATTGGTATGATTATGACCAAAAATTATGTATTAGTATAATCATAATCTTTAATGTTACAGATAAATGTTTGTAGTGAAAGTCATCTTTAGTCCGTAGTGCATAGATGGACAGGTGTTTGACATGATCATGACCACTGGTGATACAAGCAATTATCTTTGGCCCGTAGTGTATAGATAATTTGTTGATTGGAAATAATTATTGATTGATATTACAAGGATAAAATATTGATGATATACTTTTAAATCAGAGAATATAGTAGACATCATGCTCTACTTGACTCTTCTAATGGATTGTTGTTTCCGCTGCAGTTATTGTTCTAAAACTTGTTTATTGTATTCTGTCATATATTTTTCCTGTTAAAGACTGATGATAATGTATTCTACATTATCTTGGTCATAATATTCTTTACTGGGTTAGTTGAACTTACCATTTTTCTTTTGGTTTCATTGTTCTTTTCAGGACACGATAATGTAGCTAGGACTAGTTGGGGAGTGGAGTAATGGTCCAAGATGGTTATTATTGTAGTGCTCAATATTTTATAAAATAGTGTGACAATAATTGTAATGGTGACTTTATTTGAGTTTGGATATTGTCTACGAGATAATATTTGTATTGAAAGTCGCAACTTATGTTTTGTTGTATTTTACACGACAATTAATAGTTGTATAACTAAAGTTGTATTTAAATTTTTTATCATGTATTTGACGACTCAGAATGGGTTGTGTAGATCTATTTTGGAGGCGTTGCAAATGTCATTCAACCATTTATAAATTAACTTAAAAAGTCATCATATATTTTTGATTTTGGATCGGAGGGAGAATATTACAACAGAAATTGTGAATATATTCGACTATACACTATTTCCATGTTTACCAACTTTATGAAGCCAAAAATTTAGGAGGAAAACTTCTTCTGCCATTAAAATTTATAACTTGCACAAAGCTTCTGCAGACGGTGAAAATCAATTTCTTTTTATTTGGACTGAGATGAGTTTATTTATTTCTTTATAAAAAAATGTTTTCTTCTTTTATGTAAGAAATTATTTGATTAGCACTGAATGAATAGACCGATTCAAATATTCAAATAAGGATCGCTTTATAATAAAAATTAAAATCAGTTAGCCATTCGGACGATTTGTGTTAAATGGTCAAGTCCCATTTTTTTTGGCTGAATGATGACGGAATAATTTTTTTTTTTACAATATTAACTATTATATTAAGTAATATTAAATAAATTTACAACAAATTTGAATTTTTTAGAGGAGTAAAATAATCAAATCTGTTATTCAAATGTTTTAGACATGTCAAATATCAAATATTTTTTTTTATTCAGATTCATTTAATTTTTATCAAACACCCCCTAAGACAGACATGCAAGTTTATTTCTATTTCTATACGAGGCTTGATTGATTTTTATTGTTATTATAATAATGATAATATACTTAATTATGAGATTATATTACCTTACCCAAAAGACGATCTTCAAAAAAATAATAAAATATGATAACATAATAACAAAACCTCTTTGATTGATTTTCATTAATATTGGAATAATAATAATGTAATTAATTATGAAATTATATTGTGCTATCGTGGGTCTTCAAAAATAAAATTAAAAATGTGATGACATAATAGCAAATTCTCTTTACCATGCAAGGTTACAAGTTCAAGAATATACCCTAGCAAATTCAATATGGAAAATGATACATTTTAAAAGTTTACATCAACTCTTTAATTTTAATTATCAATTACGTTAATAAATATTAGTGATAATTTTTTACCAAAATATATAATAAGTAAAATCTTTTAAATTGCCTACCAATCATATTAATTGATAAACTATACAATTATAATTCAACATAAATTTATCACAACATAACCTAACTAATTCAAAATTAACGCTACATGAAAAAAAAAAAAAAAATTCTCCTGACTCCCCCTTCCACATGTCAGATTACTAAATTATAATAGTATAGATTCTCCAAAAACTAAATAAAATAAAATAAGTTCCTTACTGTTATTTTTTTAAGAAAAAATGGAATAAGAATTCACATTGATAAGTTGACTTTCACTATATCTAAATATTACTCCCTCCTATTCATATTAAATGTCTTTTTAGAGTTAAGCACACTTATTAAAAAATAACACAAAATGTCTTTTGTATCCCTAATTAATTATTTCTCTCTCCACAATGGTCCATAAAATTGCTTTTACTAAACATATTAAATAGAGGGGTAAATTAGAAAAAAATAGTGCAATATTGCATAAGAATTCCAAAACGACACTTATATTGAATAAAATGAAACTCTCCAAAACGACACTTAATATGAATAGGAGGGAGTACCATTTTAGCCATTGATTGTATTAAAGTGATTGTAAATACATAGATCTTAAACACAATTTTTTGACTTCTACATGTATGAAAGCTGCAAACCTTAAACCTATTCAGGTCCATAAGTTCATATAATTAAACGAATAGATAAAATTCATTCAGCTCCTTGTGCTAACATCACCTTGAAGATTATAAAGTCATCCCACGCAAAGCAAGTCTACAGTTCATACATGATTTTCTGCTATTGTAAGGGCAACAGTACAAACTAGACTAAGGAAACATTGGCACACCAAAATAGTGTGCATACCATTACAACCCAATTTCTGTTTAGGAGCATTCGATCATGAAGGCCGATATCGTTACCCATTTGTAGAGAGAGCTCCAGCAGCAAAGAGAAGATTTCTTCGCGAGAACTGGTTGCGTAACAAGGAGTATACAGTTAGCTTCTTGAAAAACGTTTTACATAAGCTAGATTATCAATTATATACGGACTGCTTGTAAACTAGTGCTTTTACACCATCCAATAAGAATATGACAACTCTATATTTTAGATAAAATCATGGAATTTTGGTTGTGTTAACAGATTATGTAATATTATTTGCCAATGATCAATCGATTTAATTATTGTTTACACAATCAAAACTCCTTCATTTTCTCTCAAAATGCAGAGTTGGCAAGTTCTGATTAAATGGTGTCCAATCACTAGCTTACAGACAGTCCTTGTAAAATCTATTCTCTTTAAGATGGAGATATTACCCTTAAAGCGTAGACTCGAGTAGATTTGGTAGGCAGAGTCTTCAGTGATCGGAGCCTGTTAGTAGTAGTTCCACTTTTGCTGATAGAATATAATAGACTGTAAATGTCTACAAAGTATATGATAATAGTTATCAAATAAAGAACGATACATTGAGGTAAAATATGTCATACACATTGCTTACTTTTCTTCTGTTTTTGGTACCCTTGTGCTCGAGGTCACGTCCCATAATTTTACGGTGCAATCAGCAGAACCAGATGCAAGAAGTGAACCTTCACAACTGAAACAGATAAAGGAACCCAAAATAAATGAAATGATTATTAAGTTATCCACCAACTCAGTGCCTTTACCACTTAGCGGTAAACAGGGAAAAATAGGAGGAATCAAGAATGAGTGAACTACTTTTATTCGGGAAAGGACATTAACCTGAAATTAAGTGTCCACACACAGGAGGTATGACCGACCAAAGGAGTAACACACCGACCACTAGATAGATCCCACATCATAATTGTTCCATCTTCATCACCAGATGCCATATATCGACCATCAGGTGACATTGCCAAGGATAAGACCATACTCCTATGACCAATGAAAATTCTAACACATTCACCGTACATCCCATAGGCGAACAGTCTGTGTACATCCCATAGGCGAACAGTTTTGTCGCTCGATCCGGTTGCAATGTAGTTGCAGTTTGCGTGCCATTGCACACACTGAGAAATGCAATCAATTTTAACGTAAATTAACTTTGCATGATTGAAATTGAAAATGGTATATATATATATATATATATATATATATATATATATATATATATATATATATATATATATATATATATATATGTCAAGCCAATCTACTTCAATTATATATATAATAAATGGAGTGTTAGTACATATGACGACAAATTTATGGGGATATTAAATACTCATCCTTCAAAGTGTGTGAATACATGGGATATGATGGAAAAAGAAGGACCTACACATTATTCTATCTTATAACTTCGGGTTTCACGTTAGTCGTGTTCCAAATTTGTCATGAAACTAGTATATATATAAATCATTTTCCATATATATACACACACACACACAAGTAAGCAAATCTACTAAGCATGGCTTGAGCTCAATCACAAACCCAAAAATAAATTTGAAATTATCTTTTGGACTATCATCATTTTTATGGGGATATTAAATACGAAAGAGTGTGAGGAACAACCAAGAAACTATCTATATATAAATCATTTTCCATATACACACACACACACACAAGTAAGCATGGCTAGAGCAAGCTAAGCTAAGATACTCACATCAACGCTCAGATAAGTGACCTGCCATTATTCTCAGAGGTTGTATTCTGTCCATTGACCAAATTCTTGCTGTTCGATCGTGTGAAGAGCTGGCAAAATAATGTCCTAGTGGACTAAACTGCAATCAAATTCGTATAAGAAAAATTGTATGAAATTAGTTGCCTCTGCAAGCATGTCTTTCAATTAGCACTAAACATGCATGAATATATCTGTGAAGGAAATGGAAAGGAGCAACTGGTAAAGGAAAATATATGATGCATGCACTCCTAGTCTTCCAGACTGTTAATGTACATGTAATAAGGCCGTCCATCCATCCACACGTTATCGTGTATAGATAACCCGTCTATAAATGTTTGGTGATTCTACATAGTAGCTTCCAAGAATTATCCTTACAAATTAAGCAATTAGCTACAAGGAACAAGTGATGTACAACATATTGTTCATAGAATGAATAGCTTACTAGTGCCATATCATACAATTGCTATACCTTTATATGTATATGCATTTACATGTGCATGCGCATGTGAAAAAAGGAAAAGCAATAATGATTGCCAAACAAAATCTACTTTAGATCGGCAAAGTTATCCAGTTTACCTCTTTTAGTTTCTTATATCATTTCTACTCAACATGGAAAACAATAAAACACAATAATATTATGCAAATTTGGCAATTGATATAACAGTGAAACTATTATCCCTGGGGGATTTTAGAGCATGTGTTCAGAATTTAGCTTGACTGGATTAATATGGCTGTTTCCCATTTTGTCTAGTCTCTTGCTAAGTTACAAATAAAGCACCAAAAATAACTATATATATAAAATATAAAATTCTTACCTGAACATCCCACACAGGGTAATTATGACCCTTATAGCAAACAAGATTTGCATTTAGTTTGGTGCTCCACAACCGAACTGCAGTAAAAATTAATTAATTCAAGTTAACCGTAGTTACACAACTAATAAACCCTCCCAGTTTAAGATACACCTTTTTGGTTGATTGTGGCATGAATATTAAGGCACGCCAAAAAATCATTTATATATTCTTTTAGTGAATTTGAATAAAATACAATATATTAACATATACAGAATATAAAATAAAATCCATATATGTGCCAAATACAATTAAGAAAAGTAGGTCAGTTAATCTGGGACGGTGGGTAGGATAAACATGCAAATGAAACTAAGCACAACATACTTGTTGAATCTGATGAAGATGACAGAAGAAAATCCCCGAAAGGACTAAAAGTGGCCGAATAAATGGGTCCAGAATGTCCCCGATATAGTGTATAGGATCTTTTCCCAACATTTGACCCAAGTATATTTTCAGCGCGAGCCAAATCAGTGTCATCCTGCAAAATAGCTGCACTAACATTTCAAAACCAGATTTCCTTTCACACTAGTAAGTGTGTCCTTTTAATTCTGTATAAGTTAACTAACAAAAATAATCAAGTTTATACCCAAATATTTTGAAACCAGAAGAGATTATCTAAAGCTCACTACATCCTAATGCTCCAACTGCCAAGTACACTGCAAAAAAACTAATTCCTACTACTGTAGCTGTCTTATATTAACAACATACTTTCAACTCACAAGATTATAAAGATTCAAGACTTTCATGGCTTGTTGAAACACAAGTTGCCAACAATTATGAATAAATATTATAATAAAATTAATGAAATATATTATAGGAAAGTAAGCAGTCATATTTGTAGGACATATTGCCATATATTTTCAATAATTTTTATAATAAAATTTATGGAAAATATTAGAGGAACTAAGCCATTGATGTAGGATAGAAATTGATGAACAAATAATTAATTGGAGGTGGTAAATCAATAAGTAAAATTAAAAGAAGTAGGGTGATCCAACCGTAGGAGAACCACTACCTCTAGGGTTTTTCAACCGCAATAAGGAGAAAAAGTATTGATCGCAACCAATAATAATTAAGATAATTTCAATATCAAAATGTGTCCAATAATCTGTCATGACTTACATATTTATAATAAAAAGAAACTCTAATAATCATAAGCCCATTAACAATTGAGCTTCTAAATAAATAACTCAATACTGAAATAAACCAATAAATAACAAGTCTACGAACTAAATAAATAAATAACTAAATAGCGAATCATCCACAACGACGACGTCTCAAGGATCGATCCCTATCAACTCTCCCCAGCTGCAAAAATGAAGTCTCTGACAAAATGAAAGCTTCATTTCTCTCAAAAAGGTCTGGATCAAGCCGACAGAACTCCTCAACACTAAGCCATGTACATCATGCGGAGGCCTGTTGCGTCACTTAATCAAAAACTGATAGTAACCACCCTTGTCTAGTCAACACAACCCGCTCACCAAACATATCCTCAATAACCTCTGTTGTACGCTGTGTAGTAAATTTTAATGGCAGAAAAAGTTTGGTGCAGGTGGAACAGGTAAAAGAGTAGTAAGAATAGGCTCATCAGGGTTAGCAAGTGTAAGCGAAATAGGAAAAGAAGTAGGAGAAGAAGTGAAAAAGGGGTATGGAATCTACACAAGGCCCATGATAAGTAAGGTCTTCCACATTGAATACAAGACCAATCCCCATATCACTCGAAAGATCCAACTCGTATGCATTAGCACTAACCTTCTTTCGAACTCGAAATGAGCACATCCTTTTAGCATGCACTTTCTTGCATATGTCGAGATGTAATCTCTCAGCACAGTGTCGCAGCATCACTCGATAATTCTCATTAAACTCTCGATACCTGCAATGAACATCTGCAACAAACTTATAATTTTCATTGCTCAAATTAATTTTCTTTCTTATCTCAGCATGCAAATCATGAATGCGATGCGCAAAAGACTGCAGACTCACTAGCCCAATATACAATGAGAAGAGAAGCTAAATCAATAGGTTTCTTAGGCTGATAACCAGTGTATGCCTAAAAAGCACTTACTCCAGTTAAACAATTAACTGAGCTATTATATGCAAACTCAGTCAAAGGTAAAACCTTATCCATGCAGACACATGATCACCCACAAGACAATGTATCAAATCACCTAGACTTCTATTAACAACTTCAGTCTGGCCATCGATTTGGGGATGATACACAGTAGAAAACTTAAGCGTGATGTTAAGTTTCTTCCAGAGAGTTTTCTAAAAATAACTCGTAAACTTCGCATCTCTATAAAAAAAACTATAGTAAATGGTAACCCACACAATCTCACTATCTCACTAAAGAAAATCATGGCAATATGTGAGGTATTATCATTTTTGCTACAAGGAATAAAATGTCGGTCCACTACAACAAAAACTGAATCATGTCCTAGGTAACCCCAAGACAAAATCCATGCTAAGATCTTGGGCATGGGGAACCGGAAGTGGAGTGTACAAACCCGTGTTCTGCTTTCTGCCCTTAGCAGTCTACATGTGCGGCACTCAGAAACAACACGAGCTACATCCCTCTTGAGGCTAGGCCAAAAGAACCTCTCCACAACAATGACAATGGACTTATCTCGACCAAAGTGTCCAGCTAAACCTCCCGCGTATAATTCCCACAATAAATACTCACGCATTGATGTACTAGGAATACACAAGCAGGTGCCCTTAAAAAGATACTCATCATGGATATGAAAATCACTAGAGGGTGGGGAACTAGTATTCAATAGGGCTGCATAAATGCCACTAAAGTCTCGACAAATAGGGCACTCCTGGATAATGCGTTCAAATCCCACAACCTTCACTCTCAAAGAGTTGACAAAGATGGACACCCTACTCAACGTATCGGCAACCACATCCTCTGTCCATTTGCACTGCTAAAGGACAAAAGAATACACCTTAATGAACTCTACCCACCTAACGTGTCGATGATTTAACTTTTTTTGGGAGCGAGAGCTAAGGTACTGGAGTGTTTGATGATCGAAGTAAAGAACAAACTCCCTATGCAACAAATAATGTAGCCAATACCCAAGTGCCTAGACTATAGCATAAAACTCCCTATCATAAGTAGAATACTTTTGTCAGCCTCATTCAATTTCTCACCAAAGAATGCTATCAGATGACCCTCCTAACTAAACACTCCCCCTATCCCTACGCCTGAAGCGTTACATGCTATCTCAAACACTTTACTAAAGTTTGGTAGGACAAGAGTAGGTGCATTTGCCAACCTATTCTTGATTTTCACAAAGGCTTTGGTAGTTGATTTAAACCAAACGAACTCCTTTTTTCAAACTATCAAGTAATGGGAGTTATAATGGTACTAAATCCTTTAATGAACATCCTATAAAATGTAGCTAGTCCATGAAGCTTCGTGTGAATATTAGAAGGTCTAGGCCACTCATTAATTGCCTTTACTTTCTAGGGGCCGGCAGAAACCCCTACAAAAGAACACTTCTTCAAATTAATATAGAGTTTCTCACGTAGAAGTAATGCTAAAATCTCTCGCAAGTCATAGCAAGTGTTCATCTCACGTTTTACTATAAATGAGGATGTCATCAAAATAGACCATTACAAACTTGCCTATGAAAGGACGTAACACCTAATTCATAACTCTCATAAATGTGTTGGGTGCATTGGTTAAACTAAAAGGTAAGACTAACCCCTCATAAAGTCCGCCCCCTGTCTTAAAGGCAGTCTTCCACTCATCTCCCGCTCGGACGCGGATTTGGTTGTATCCACTCTGCAGATTTGGTGAAAATACGAGCCCCAATCATTATATCTATCATGTCATCAAGCCTAGGTATGGAAAACTTATATTTGATGGTGATTTTATTTATTGCTCGGTTATCACAACACATCCTCAAACTCCCATCAGCCTTAGAGGTGAATACGGCTGGAAAGACAAATACGGCTGGAAAGACACAAGGGCTAAGGCTTTCTCTAACAAAGCCCTTCCTCAACAACTCACCTACCTGTCGTCTCATCTTAGTCTGCTATGTGGGATGCATCCTATAATGTGGCAGGTTAGATAAAGAAGACCCCAGAACAAGGTCAATGGCATGTTGAATGTCCCTAAGAGGTAACCACCTATCAGGTAACTCACTAGGCATAACATCGGCAAACTCATTTTAAATCTGCCTAACATCACTAGGAATCACTCTAATACTCCTCTTAAGAACATCTCACCTCTCTAGCTACCACCGTATACACAACCTCCTCCGCCAACACACTTTGCTCAAACTCCTTTCTATTTAGAATATGGAGTGATTTGATTTGTTGTGTCGGTAAGCTAGTCTCCTTTGGTTGACTCTTAGATGACACTCGGGGTCTCACATGTGCTAATGATATTTTCTACCCCTTGTGTAAACAAATGTGTTCATCCTCCCATAATGAGTCACATCACGGTCATATAACTAAGGTCTCCCTAGTAGAATATGTGCAACATCCATACGAAGGACATCACACCAAATACTCTCCTCATAACCCTAAAGGTGGATCGGTACTAGACTCTTTTTGACACATGAATGAATGTCTTGTTGACCTAGGCGACGCAAAAAGGCTGGAGATGTGGTTCTGACTTTAGCTTTATCCGTGGTAAAGCGGACTCAGAAACCACATTTAAGCAACTACCCTCATCGATGATCAACTTATAAGAGACACCACCTACTTTATTGTAGGTTTGAAATATGGTGGTTCTCATCTCCAATCATCCTCTTTCTTATAACTCGTAAAAACGCACCTCATGACACCTACCTGATTATCTATAGGTGCTCATCAGCCTCCTCATCCTGCGAGTCATACTCACACTCGACTTCAACCCTGACAATATCCCCCTCTTTTGAAGTTTCCTCTACTATTGTTACCCGCTGACCATTGCCGATTGGGGCACCAAAAGATTTGTACCCTATCCCCTGGAATGTAAAGCACCTCTCCTGGGCAGTAAACTGAGAGTTGGGTGCAGCTACACCCTTCCTATTGTCACAAAATGGCCCAGGCGCCCAACTATGGTGTTGCTAGCCCTAGAGGATGCCTGAGAAGTGAGGAAAGGTCTACTCTGTGAGAAATTTCAGCCATTGGGCCGACCCGAGTAAGAAGGGGCTCTCCTAGCGATAACCTACAACCTATACTCATTATCTACTAGATCTGACTCGAAAAAGTCATCTAGGGTAGTGATGACACTGGTCAGGATGTGTGATTAAAGTTCAGGTCGTAACCCATTCTTGAACTTCATAATGGTCAATCTATCACTCTCAATGATCCTACATCTTTGAGTCAACTCCCTAAATTTGCAGATGTAACCAACAATAGACATTACTACCCCGGCGAAAGTTGTCATACTGCTTCATTAACATATCGGTATATCCGACGGGTAACTAATATTACTTTAGATGAGTTTTCATCTCCCCCAATGCCCGATAGGTGGCTTATCTAGACGCTCTAAGTCTCTCTCAACCCCCGACTGAATAAATGGCTAATATCACCAATTCATTTTAGCGAATCATTTTAGCATGGCGCAAAATATTTCTATACTAGACAACCAATCGAGGAATGCATTGGGATCAAATCTACCATTAAACTCTAATGTATTTCTCCATACTAGACATCACATAAGGATCATGCCTAGGATGTTCAAGGAATCCTATCATTCATTTGACATTGGGATCAAATCTACCATCAAACTTGCTTGTATGCGTAATGCATTTACAAAGGTTTAATTGAAGCTTATATAAATCTATCATCCCATAAGGATCATATGTGCAACTAGATGATGTTATGCAATGTTTGTAATCCTATCATTTCATTTTAGAACTAATGGACAAAGGAAATGCAAGTGATTAAATATTGAAAACCGAATATTCAAAATAAAATATTCCTTTTAATTTCTTCTAAAGTTGCTTAGGTATGTGTTTAGTAAAAGTTTAGGGCTCTCTACAAGCACAAAAAAATAAACTAATAAAAGTGTGAGGCAATATTTAAATGGAGCGGATGTTTAGGGTAAAAGGTAATTTGCAAGGCTTTTTAAATTTAAATTAAGAAAGTTAGGGTTACCTCCCTATATTTCCAAAACAACGCAGCAACATGTTCTTTTTAGTGAACGGTGAATCACGATAAAGAGTAACTCTGACGATGAACAATACTCCGATAAACAATATTTTATTTTATATTTGGTTGAAAACCCAAGATCTCTCAAAAGGTAAGAAATTGATGAAGAAATCAAGCTCTGATGACAATATGATGTAGGGCGAAAATTGATAAACAAATAATTAATTGGAAGTGGTAAATCAATAAGGTAAATTAAAAGAACTAGGGTGATCCAACCGCAAGAGAACCACTACCCCTAGAGTTTCCCAACAACAGTAAGAAGGAAAAGTATTGATCGCAACCAATAATTAGGATAACTTCAATATCAAAGTGCGTCCAATAATCTGTTATGACTTACGTATTCATACTAAAAAGAAACTTTAATAATCCTAAACCCATTAAGAATTGGGTCTCTAAATAAATAATCCAATACTAAAATAAACCAATAAATAACAAGTCCACGAACTAAATAAATAAATAAACACTGATAAATAAATAATTAAATAGCAAATCATCCATGACGACGTCTCATGAATCGATCCTATCAGTGATGTTGGCTGGACATCATATTTCCAAAATCTTGAATTTGCAACTTTTAAGCATCAGTAGTCACTTGAATTGTAAATTTTTTTGACAAAAAGTAGATATTATTTTGTTATTAGAAGGGTAAAAATGTAGGATAAATAAATTCATCTTCTTGAAATAGGAGACCTGATCGTTATTAAAGGAAAACATCCAGCGCAAAAGAGGGAATAGCCTTGTTGGCCCATGGCATCGACTAGGTGTCAACATCAAAACAACCTCGGCTTAAATGAGCTAAGGTGCTTTAGGGACACATTGTGTCACCTTATCGCCTTGATGACGCACCCGAGTGCACTTGAGAATGCTGCAATAACATTTCAAAACCAGATGTCCTTTCACACTAGCAAGTGTGCACTTTTAATTCTGTACAAGTTAACTAACAAAAAAAATTAAGTTTATACCCAAATATTTTGAAACCAGAAGAAATTATCTAAAGCTCACTACATCCTAATGCTCTAATTGCCAAGTAAAATGAAAAAAACGAATTCCTACAAGTGTAGCTGTCTTATTTTAACAACATACTTTCAACTCACAAGATTATAAAGATTCAAAACTTTTATGGCTTGTTGAAACACAAGTTGCCAACTATTATCAATAAATATTATAATATAATTAATGGAATATATTATAGGAAAGTAAGGAGTCATATTTGTAGGACATATTGCCATATATTTTCAATAATTCTTATAATAAAGTTAATGGAAAATATTATAGGAAAGTAAGCAGTAGTGTTGGCAGGACATCATATTTCCAAAATCTTGAATTTGTAACTTTAAGCATCAGCCGTCACGTGAAGTGTAATTTTTTTGACAAAAAGTAGAATTATTATTAGAAAGGGGAGAAATGTAGGATGAAATAATCCATCTTCTTGAAATAGGAGACCTAAATGTTATTAAAGGAAAACATCCATCGCGAAAGAGGGGATAGCCTTGATGGCCCATGGCATCGACTGGGTGTCACCATCAAAACAACCTCAGCTTAAATGAGCTAAGGCGCTTTAGGGACACATTGTGTCACCTCATCGCCTTGGCGACGCACCTGAGTGCATTTGAGAATGCTGGCAATGGATCCATAATAAATACTTAACTTTGGGTCATCCTCCTTCAAGTTGGGGGTCTGCAAGTTCCATACTAGATATTATAAGCTTTGAACAGTCATGGTGCAAAGGTGATTGGTGACTTGGAAACGGAGACAAAGCATGCAAAGATAAGTTATGGTGGTTCGTCATAAAAAGACAACAATGACAACACATTTGAACCTCTTGTAAGAGTTCTCAGGAAAGATAGAAATCTTGAAATAAAGAATGCACAACAAGAGGATTATGTGGAGTAGTGTCGAGGGGTAAGATAAATATTCAATGACAATGAAGATGACAAAATCTGATGTTGGTTTCGGTGTAAGTGGTGGCAAAGATAAGGTTGAAATGAATGTTTGGTACTTTGGTTTGCACAAATTGTTGTATGATGATGAAATATTGCCTGAATTCCCCATAAGAAATTAATTCAAATTACCAAATCAACTAGCACTGCCTCACTGGTCAACTTAAAAATAATATTAAGATCCTAAATGACCTAGACAACTTCCTTGTGGACCAAAAAAGCATTTTAAATAGCTTACAAAACCCTTCCCTGTCTTAAACGATACCATATCGTGAAAAGTAAAGTAAACCTGGATAAGGTTAAGTGGTGGCAAAGATAAGGTTGAAATGAATGTTTGGTACTTTGGTTTGCACAAATTGTTGTATGATGATGAAATATTGCCTGAATTCCCATAAGAAATTAATTCAAATTACCAAATCAACTAGCACTGCCTCACTGGTCAACTTAAAAATAATATTAAGATCCTAAATGACCTAGACAACTTCCTTGTGGACCAAAAAAGCATTTTAAATAACTTAAAAAACCCTTCCCTATCTTAAGCTTCCAAAGAACACCAAAACTTAATTATCATATACATTATTATAGGTAAATATACCAATATGCATTGCTCTTGTGTGCTTTCTCTAGTTATATACTTGTGCAAAAGAAAATTATTTCTCAAAGGAAGTTATAAACCGCTCTTCCACCCAAATAGACACATTAGGTAATGTTGTCGACCAAAAGAATCGTCTTCTTTGCCACTTTATATAGATAATGGAACAAGTATGTTTGAAATCTATCAGTACAATCACTTGGTTTAAGGAAAAATAAGACCATCATGCGAAAATAAAATTTATTACAAGGACTTACAACTGTCAGTTTGTTGCCCAAGAAGCGCCATGTCCCAAACCTGTGAAATACACTTTAAAATTATCAAACAAAGAATTACTAGAAGCAAATTTGAAAAGCTACATACATCAGCACAGAAGGAAGACCTTTAGTGATGAGTCTGTGAATCCACCGGCAACCAATGATCCATCATGGGATATTGATGAACAGTTCAAACTAGAAAACAATAGGCATAGCAATTAGCAATTGAGCGCCAACAATTTACAGGTGAAGGATTAAAATTGATGCAACCAAAAGATATACCCATTATGAGTGTTGATGAAAGTATAGAAACTGACTGAGGGCAGCGCCACATTGCTCAACTGTACACGGTTTCGTAGGTCTTCAAGAATAGAATGCTCTACCTCTATTGGTCTGAAATCAAAATCAAACATTATAAAATAAATAGCATGCTTACATATCCAACTCCCAAGTAACAGAAGAAATTGCATGCATATTATATTATTCAGTTTAATGAGCATCATTGATGTGTAAACACTAAACACTTATATTATAAAGATGGCATGAAATCATAATTGACATAACAATTGTAAAATTA
The DNA here is from genome assembly GCA_020205615.1 of Panax quinquefolius. Taxonomy (NCBI): domain Eukaryota; kingdom Viridiplantae; phylum Streptophyta; class Magnoliopsida; order Apiales; family Araliaceae; genus Panax; species Panax quinquefolius. The sequence continues at coordinate 48,764,757 of CM035174.1, read as the reverse complement.
TGATAATGTTGTTGAACAATACAAGTTTCTTTTCTTTTTTCCATTTTTTTCTTTTTTTAATTTTTTTTTTAATAATAATTTACTAGTTACTAGACTAAACTCCTCTGGTAAAGTTTGTCCTATCCATTCATATATTTATACTTCTTTTTACGGTAGCTAGTTATGTACGAGGTTTTTCCACCCAGCTGTCCCCTTGTTTCGGTTCATCAAGAATTACGGACAAGAGCACATGTTGATCCACACAGATGTCAACCACCATTATAAGCTTGCACCTTACAATTGCTATAACTTTGCTATTCCTTAAAAATCATTAACCAAGTAAAATGCAGCTAGTCTTTTTCGTATTAGCAAAATAACATTTACCCCATTGTAGTTGGCACGTTTTGTGCAATAGACCATTGAAGTAAAAAAAAACTGTAATTAACCAATTAAACTAAAGAAGGATCTTCAATTGACCCATTCAGTCAAATTACTTTAACAGCCGTCTAAATCAATCTGTTTTTCCTATGTGGCAGTGCTGGAACAAAAATGAAAATGACGTGGAAAAAATTTAAGCCACATGGGATGAGTACGCGACTTCTTGGACCCAAAAACGCAAAGTCAACCTACCCCAATCCATCTTTTTCTCAGTGTTCTAAAAAGTGGCCACCTAGGCCACCCTGGACGCCTCGCCTAGGTCAAAAAATCCCTCTAGAAAATTAGGCAAGGCCTAGGCGGGCTAGGCGAGCCTAGGCAAAGAGGTTTTTTTTAATAACTACATAAACCAGATCTTGATGTATTTATTTTTCTAATGATTTACCATATTCATAATGCAGGTTGTAGCATATCAAATCACAACAAGAAGTGAACAAGATCAAGTCAAAATGGATATTTTTATTATAGTTGTAATTTTTTGAACTTGTACCAACTTCAAATTATATAAATGATGAAACATTTTGTAATATTTAGTTTATTTCAATATAATTCTTAAATTTATTTTTAATTTCTTAAGTTTTAATATTGAATTGAATTCTTGAAATTTTAAATTTTATTATTTAATAACAATCTTGTTTATTAATAAAACTAATACGTTAAAGATATGTGTTTGAACTTTAAGCAAAGGCCTTTATTATCTTTATTATAGATTGTTTTGCTTTATATTATTGTTTTGTTTGGATAAATGTAAGATAAAATATTAAAATTAGCTTAAAATAAAAAATCCCGCCTAGGCCCCCCGGCCGCCTAGCGCCTTTTAGAAGATTGCTTTTTCTCAACCCTTCTTCTTCCCAATCAGTTCTTTATCTCAATCTTAAATTTTTCGATGTTCTTCAACTTAATTTTTCATCATTTCTCACCTCCACCTCTTCATTCTTAGGTTTCTCACCTTAATTTCTTTAGTCTTAGGTTTTGAGAGGCAGACCAACTTCCACCTCTTCATTCTTGCTCAGTTCTTCATCGCTTCTCACTATCATTTGGGAATTTATAAAACCCTAGAAATTGGAAATTTTGGTTGTGAATCAAAATTAAGCAAATAGGGTAAGAGAATTGGTCATACTTTCGCAACTGTGTATTCAAGGACAACGACAAGGTAGATGGGAGCTCTGGCGGCAACACAACTTCACCTACTTTCCGGATATGAGATATCTTCACATTCCTTCTTTGTGGCGGCTTCATCGACTTTGGGTTCATTTGAATTGGCTGGCATAGTTGGTTCAAGAGTCTGAGTCATAGGTTCTAACTTTTGAATTATGGAAAGTTCATGCCTTGACCATGGAAGAAGACGGTGACTGAACTCAGTGTGATTCAAGTTTGGACACTTAGGCAGATGTTCGAGGCCATTGCTACTACATAGAGATGTAGATCAAAGGAATTGATAGAGTTGAGGGAGGTGGGTGAGCTTGCTAGGGTTTTAATCTGAGAGGGGGAGCTACCACCAATTTTATCACCACCACCATCATGCACCACCACTGCGGCTGTGCCAACGAACCACACCAAGCACAATCACACCATTATCTTCCTCATCCCAACATCATTACTCCAGGGAAGAACAGAGGAGAGAGAATAGAGAAGAAGACGTTGAGAGATGGAGCGGAATTGGTCAAAATTGGGCTTTGAATTTTTTTAAAATAAAATTGGCCTCCAAAACGACGTCGTTTTGGAGGCCATCTCTCTTTCTCACAAAAAAATTTTTATGTTTTTAGATCGGCATGTAATTATCGACTTTTCTTTTTTTCCTTTTTTTGAAGTCAGCCACGTAGGAAATTTGCCAGGTAAATTTGACAATTTTAAAAAATTTGACAGAATTGGGTAATTGTAATATTTTAATAATTTAGTTTCCTAATTGCAATTTTTTTTACTGCAGTGGGCTATTGTGCAAAACATGTCAACTTGAATGGGGTAAAGCATATTTTGTTTTTTTCTTTTTACTTGTGCTAATAACCACCAACAAATGCAATTAATGGTGAATTTTCTTTCATATATTTTAACAGGTAGCTATCATCCAAGTAATCTCAGTGATGAGTGAGTTTTATATCCATGAATTGAGTGCGTTTGAGCTTAATCTGTAACGACCCAGAAAATTGAATAATTTGTAAAATAATTTTATTTGATTTAATAATGAATAAAATTATATTATATGTTATTATTATGTGTTAATAAGATGAAAGTTGTTCTATAACCTAACAATGTCAGAATGTCGTAGTATTTTGACTACGTGAAGGAATTAAAATGTTTAAATTTCTAAGACGAAAATAAAAGTTTTTCGAGAAATTTTCCGAAAAACACTATTCACTGATTTCTGATCGGGAATTATTTTTGAACTTCCGAGAAATACGTAACGATAGAATATCAAGGTGAGATGGATTATGTAATAATAATTCGAGTATGGAAAACGTAATTTTTCGCCTGCGGACTTAATTTGAGAATGTTAGGGAAAATAAAGCGTTAACTAGTTAAAGCAATGATCGTATGATACGTAGGTATTGTACGAGGTAATGAATACGAGTATGATACGAAGTATTATATGAGTATGTATGAAGATGGTATGACGTATATGTTGAATAAGTATACAAGGTAGAATACGAGATTAATACGTAGAGAATACGTACTAAGGTTTTAAGCCATATGTAATGAACTTGTAAGATTGTGTAGGAAGTGTATAGTTTAATTGGGATTGGGACTAGGCCCAATGTAAACTATTGTTAAAACCCAAGTGTTTGTTGATGTAAAGTCCAAAGTGAATTAATGTAAGCCCAAAAACATAAGTTAAGCTAATTAAATTAAAGCCCAAATTAAGATCCATTCATGGGGGCAACTCATGACCACATGAGTGATCTTGGTGGCCAAGCAAAAGATAAGATTTGTGGAGAGCAAGTAAACTTAATAGCCAAGTAAGGAATAGTAAGGAGGTGGAATTGGTTTATTGACCATTATGCCCTAACCTTAGCAATCCTATAAATAGAGGGAGAGTTGGATCATTTTTACATTTGTTCATTTCATCCAACAACTTTCAACTTATTTGTTAGAGAGAATAAGTAAGAATAAGCTAGACTTTCATTAGTAGAAAAGAAGAAGAACAAGCTTGATCATCAAGGGTAACTCTTATGTCATTAATCTTCCAACTCTTCAATACTAGTTTGATAGAGAAGTGTGGATTAGTGAAGTATGTCTATTCATGTGTGTTTTACTTCGTTTTGTAGGAATTGGGACAAAAGTTACTTGGATCGACGTTTGGGGTTGCTAGATTCGCATTTTCAGCTTGCCATTTACATAGCAGCCACTTCAGGGCCAATTTCAGCATTGCTCCAACCCGTATTTTGAACTCAAAAAATGAAAGTTGTAGATCTACTTCTCTTTTCGGAACATCTTGAATAATCTAAATCGGAGTTCGGACTAAGAACTTATGGCCATTTTCTCAAAGGATGTCGGAGCAGAAAATTTAAGAAAAGTGCCGAGAGCCGGGGCGCCCAATCTTAGGCTATTTTCAGCACTGAGGCGCCTAGAGTCAGAATACCATCGCCGTGAGCAGCGCCGAGGCGCCAAGGTCGGGCCAGATCAAGTTGAGACGCGTTTTCGGACGAATTTTGATACTTTTTTGACTCCAAATTGAATTGGGTTTCCTCCTAAGCTAGGTATTCGACTTGAAACCTATAAATACATGATGTGAGGTATATAATAAGATTATTCATTAGATAGGGACTACAAGAGAGTAGATTAGTTTAGGGATACACTTTATTAGATTATATGTTTTATTCACAAACTCTAGTTTAGATTGGATTGAAGATTGAAGCAACTTGGAGAGCATTGGGAATTCAAAGCAGGAGCAAGAGAGTCAAATTTGCAGATGACAGATTTTATTCTCTACACTACTTCTATTTTTTTCTTTTAATGTTTATTCAATTGTGGATTCTAGATTTTAATTCAATAACGAACTAAATCTCTTGTTTAAGATTGCAACGGATCTTATTGCATAAGCTTATTTTATTATGCTTCTTTATTAATTATTGTGATCTATTCTATGGATTGTCTATTATGATATGTGCATAATTGATTAATTGTCTAATTAACAATTACTGTGATAATTTATATGAATTCGGGAGATGAAATATAGATTTAGATATGATCATAATAGCACGTGATTGTGTTTTCTGCAAGGTGATGGAATTCATGATTTGTATTTAAAATAGAGATATACCTTTACGCCGTATGTAATCTGATAGGGAACCCGACTTTAAATCCTTTTTAATTGTAATTCACATAGAAATATAGTGAATTAGTTAGAGTGTTTGATTCAATTCTATCAACTGTGAATTTGAATTAATATGTTTGTGATGCATCGGAAGATGGTTATAAATACTAATATGTTCCTGATTAATAGTCCAGAATAGTGAGCGTAATTAATAAGAAGTGTATTGATATAAGTGACCAATAAGTGAAGTTGTGATCTTAAATCTCCATAAGCTGATTTTAATCTAGTGGTATTTAATAGTAGTTTTATTAATTTTTTTAACTCACAATCCTAAATCATTTGTTTAAATAAAATTAATTTGGTTACGAGTTGGTATTTTATACTTTTTATTAAATAATTCCTCGTGGGCACGATATTTCTCTTATCACTTTATAACTTGTTGATCGTGTATACTTGCACGTATTTATTAATTGTGAAATCAACTAATAAGTTTTTGGCGCCGTTATCGGGGAATTAGTTTAATAATTTTTTCTAATATTGATTTCAATCAAATTAGTCTTATTTTAAACGTTTTTTTAAAAAAAAATCCTATTTTACTTTCTTTTCAGGTACCATGGCCAACTATGACTATCAATGGTCGTATACGAGAATCACACAACCAAAGGGAACAGAGATTGATGGATTCGATGCATTTGCTGCATTGTCAGCACAGATACACTTTCGAGGAAATTGGAAGCTTTTGCAGCACACAGAGTCAAAGTGTGGCGGTTACGTGTGATTATTGTGCTGAAAATCATCCGAGTCATCAATGCTTCAAGCCAGTACAGTATGGAGGTGATTACCCCAACAATTATGCCTATCCCAACAACTATCATCAAGATTGGAAGTATCACCCGGATATTTCATGGAGCAATACTCATTAAGATCAATTTTATGCTCCAAGTCCAACATACCCACCGAAATTCTCGTGTCTACCTCCACTACAGCAGGAAGAAAATTCAAATTTGGAGGAACTTTTGTCCAAGTTCATAACTTCAAGTGAGGAGAGGAGGATTAGTCAGGAGATATCGAGTCAAAATTTTGCGAACCAAATAGAACAACTAATCAATGCCTCAAACATTTGTCCTCAAGACACTTGGCCTTCTGACATGGATTCCGAGACTGATGGAGAGCCCGAACCAAATCTGCAACCGGATGTGCCAAATGATGTAGATGTTGAAAGAGAGGAGACAATTGGAGATCAGGAAAAGGAGGTCGGCGAAATCTAACTGTGAGTTTCAACGAAGATGAGCCGATTTTGATAGTGCCCCATGTGACTTCTCCACCAAAGTTCAAGAATCAGGGCAATTTTGCATTCTTGTGCCCAATTGGTAGTCATGCCGTCAGCAAAGCTCTTTGTGACATGAGAGCTATTATTACTTTGGAGCCATGGTGGGATGAGAAAGGGAAGATAAAAGAAGAGCCCATTGTGTTTGACAAGCTTCAATGCCACAATCTCTTCACAAACACAATAGGGTAAAAGCCTAGCTACTTGAAGGTGTTAAAGGAAGAATTTATTTAAAAAGATCACGCTAGGTGGCTGTGATTCAATGGCCCTTTCTGTTGTGAAGCTCACAAAAGATACATTGCTACTAATGGATGAAGAGTTCCTCAATTTCCAAAAGGGAATTGGATAGAGAGTTGAAGAAGTCAGGCTGAGACCTGTGTTACTCGGACTCGCCATTTTTGGTGGAGTACCCGTGTCGACACGACGACACCTACACTGGGTACGATTATCGAGGATTCGTGACGAGATCCGCCCGTAAATCCGGATCTGGCTATGTTTTGGTAGATGGTTCATCGGAGAAAAAGATGAGACGATGAAGGAGGAGGAAGAAGAAAGAGAAAAGACATGGTCTTATGAAGAACAAACATACATGTTCTTATGAAGATAGGAGTAATGGATATTTGAACTTATGAATTTCAAATTTTACCTTAAACTGCAACAAGGGTTTAAGGAGCCTCAAATTCTGCCACCGTTGATTCACAAGCATCATTTACGTTAATACAACTCTTTGTTATTAGTTGGAAAACAAAATCGCCGGCGAAGAAAATGGAGAGAAGCAGAAGAGACGAACGGACATGAAATGTTTATTACATTTCATTTATGTTTCTGTGAGAAAAAGTTTAACCTGTCGAAATACACTTCACATGTGATTCAGTACACCTGTCCAAATACAATTCACATGTGTTTAGTACTTATTCAGCCCTTGTAAAAACACCCTTTAAAAAATAATAAATATTAAAAATAATAATACTAATACTAATATTAAATAATATAATAAAAAATACCCCTTAAAAAATAATAAATATTAAAAAAATAATAATAATAAATAAAAAATAATAATAAAAATATTAATTTTTCTTTTTAACAAAATATTAATATCTGAACTTGTAAATTTCCAATTTTACCTTAAACCGCAACAAGGGTTTAAGGAGCCTCAAATTCTGCCACTGCCCACAAGCATCATTTAAGTTGATATAACTCTTTGTTATTAGTCGGAAAACAAAATCGCCGGCGAAGAAAATGGAGAGAAGCAGAGGAAACGAACAGACATGAAATGTTGATTACATTTCATTCATGTTTCTGTGAGACAAAGTTTAACTTGTCCAAATACACCTTACATGTGGTTCACTACACCTGTCCAAATACACTTCACACGTGTTTAGTACTTATCTAGCCCTTGTAAAAGCACCCTTTAAAAAATTAATAAATATTAAAAACAATAAAAAAATAATAAAAAATAATATAATAAAAAAGCAACCTTTTAAAAAATAATAAATATTAAAAAAATAATAATAATAAATATTGAAAATAATAATAATAATAAAAAAAATTATTATTTTCTCTTTTTAACAAAATAATAAATATTTCTACTTTTTTCATGAAAAGTAATAAATAATTATTTTGTTATTTTAAAAAGTAAGACTCTTTCTCCATAAAATATTAAATGCTAATTGCATGTACAATTTTAAACCTTAAAAAAGTTATAATTTTGACCACACAAGTCATGTCATTTTGACTTTAAAAATGAATATATTTCTAAGTATGTCGACAATGTAGATGAGAAAACCAAAGATTATTTCATCTTGTCATATTATGATAAACGCATGTCTATATGAATTTAGATAGTATAAATATTATTGTTAAAAAATCATAACATATCGTATCCCCGTACCCGTGTCCAAATTTGGATCCATATTCTCGTATCCTCTATTTTTTGACTTCACGTGTCCGACACCTAGATTCGTACCCGCACCCGACACCCACACCTAAGTCCGAGTAACATAGGGCCTAAGACTATATAACAAGCGCTTATTGGGAGTCAACCAAAGTTTAATTTTTTGTTTTTGTTAGGTTTTATATTAGTATCTTTGAATTTGCATTTATTTAAGATTTAAAAAAATTATTTCTATCGTGGTATTACAGGTCATTCAAGTCAAATTCAAGTGGGGTGCCAAATTTTTCCATGAACTTAGCCTATTCTCCAAACTTAGCGGACAAGGAGGAAGATTGCTATATTTTTCAGGGAAGTCTTCTACTTTACTTTTTCCTTTTTCAGCCATTGAGGACAATGTCTAGTTTAAGTTTGAGGGCATTTTAGTGTCGAACTGCATATAGTTAGCTATTTGCATGGTAGTTTGTTGTTTTTATGTGTTAGGATCGTGTTGCATTTAGTTTGTATAATGCATGGTAGTTAATTGCATATTCATGTGTTGCATTAGAATGTGTTCATGTAGTATAACTGCATTTTTGCATGAATCTATGTGATGGGTTGGTGTGGTCTTGGCTTGGCCAATGATGAGATTGGTATTTTATGTTAATTTGAACAGAATTGATAATTGGTGCTCAAACTTTAATTTGACTCATGATGGTAATCTAAGTTTGTCAGAAGCTTGGGTAACTGGTTAGCACGTAGATTTGTTTATTTTAACTGATTTGGATCAAAGGAGTTTATAATTATCTTCTGAGGGAAAAAATTGAAGTTCAAATGTTAATGACATCTGTAAATGTTGACAGGAAGGCTAAAAGGAACTAAATAAACAAGTTTGGAAAATCTATAGGGCATATATATTAAAAGAGAAAAAAAAAATCAAGAAAAACATTAATATATGCATTATTTTATTGACATTTTGGTTATGTGGCCTTTACTACTCGAACGAGTAAGCCCTAGGGGATGTCTCTACACCTAGCGCCCTAAAACCATCAAATTTTGGAATAATTGTCGAAAGTTCGCTAAATGGGTAATTCTAAAAAGCCTTAAGAAAATAAGATATTGCATAGTAAAGTTTTAGCACGGGATGGAGTGTAACACGCACTCGTGAAGAAATAAAGTAGGAATAAAACTTCACAGGGACCCTTGATGCTCGGTAAATATGTAATTTTGGATGGAATTGTTGTGTTTACGGAAATAGTTGCTTTGAATGGTGAATTTTGCCTCGTAAGAAATAAATTAAATTATGAAATCCAGTTTGGTCTGTAGTTGGTTAGAATAAATAAACGATCACACACACACAACATGGGTAATGATGGGTTTAGATTGCCGGAGTGCTTTTAGTTTTTGATTTGCATTGATTGGTTGTTCTGTTTGCGTTTCCTGAGGATATCATACTGCCTTGTTGCCAGATTCATAGGATTGTATAGTTCACATGTGCATCATGTTTGGCTTTGTTATGCATAACATTAGTTTGTTTTGCTCGAGGACAAGTAAAGGTTTAAATTTGGGGGTATTTAATGAGTGAGTTTTATACCCATGAATTGAGTGCATTTGAGCTTAATCTTTTGGTAATTTTTAAGTGTTTGTGTCTATTCATGTGTGTTTTACTTTGTTTTGTAAGAATTGGAACAAAAGTTACTTGGATCAACGTTAGGGGTTGCTAGATTCGTATTTTCGGCTTGCCATTTACATAGCAGCCACTTCAGGGCCAATTTCGGCATTGCACCAAGCCGTACTTCGAAGAACTCAGAGAATGAAAGTTGTAGATCTACTTCTCCTCTTTCCGGAACATCTTGAATCATCTAAATCGGAGTTCGGACGAAGAACTTATGACCATTTTCCCAAAGGACGTCAAAGCAGAAAATTTCAGAAAAGTGCCCAGCGTCGGGGGCCCCAATCCTAGGCTATTTCCAGCGCCGGGGCGCCCAGAGTCAAAATACCAACGCCGTGAGCAGCGCCAGGACGCTGGAGTCTGGCCAAATCAAGTTGGGACCCGTTTTTGGGTGAATTTTGATACTTTTTTTACTCCAAATTGGATCGAGTTTCCTCCTAAGCTAGGGATTTGACTTGTAACTTATAAATACATGATGTGAGACATAAAATAAGATTATTCATTAGATAGGGACTCTAGGAGAGTAGATTAGTTTAGGGATACACTCCATTAGATTCTATCTTTTATTCACAAACCCTAGTTTAGATTGGATCGGAGAGCATTGATGATTCAAAGCAGGAGCAAGAGGAGAGTCCCAAATTTGCAGACAACAGATTTTATTCTCTACCCTACTTCTATTTTTGTTTTTTAATGTTTATTCAATTGTGAATTATATACTTTAATTCTATAACAATGAACTAAATCTCTTGTTTAAGATTGCAACGGATCTTATTGCGTAGTTTATTTTAGCATGTTTCTTTATTAATTATTGTGATCTATTCTAGGAATTGTCTATTATGATTTGTGCATAATTGATTAATAGTCTAATTAACAATAACTGTGATAATTTATATGAATTCTCGAGATGAAATATAGATTTAGATCTGATCATAATAGAATGTGATTGTGTTTTCTGCATGGTGATGGAATTTTTGATTTATGTTTAAAATAGGAATATACCTTTACGCAGCATGTAATTTGATAGGGAAGTTATGCTTTAAATCTTTTTTAATTGTAATTTACATAGAAATATAGTGAATTAGTTAATTAGGATGTTTGATTCAATTCTATCAACTGTTTTGGATTAATATGTTTGTGATGCATCATAAGGTGATTATAAATACTAATAAGTTTCTGATTAACAGTCCAAGATAGTGAGTATAATTAATAAGAAGTGTATTGTTATAAGTGCGCAACAAGTGAAGTTGTGATCTTAATTCTCCCTAACCTGATTTTAATATAGTAGTATTTAATAGTACTTTTATTATTTTAATTCACAATCCTAAATCATTTGTTTAAATAAAATTAATTTGATTACGAGTTAGTATTTGGTACTTTTTATTAAATATTTTCTCGTAGGAACGATACTTTTCTCATCACTTTATTATTTGTTGACCGTATATGCTTGCACGTATTCATTGATTGCGAAATCGACTAACACTCGGGAAAGAAGTATGCATTAGATAACAAATTAACCAAAAGCCAAAAAAATATGTAATAGTTGGCAGCTAAATTTCAAAAGCCGTAACCACATAACAGTTATAGGAAAACATAAAAGAAGGGATCCTGAAAAATACATTACTGGCAAAGCAAGCTCTGGTTTGACACGTGATGCCACAGATACAGTGTTTCCCTCGGTCCTAGCAGCTTTCCCTGTTGTACCAACAACCTTGTCTTTTTTCAACTTTTTTAGTGACGTACCTTGCTTTCCTCCCTCCACTGATCTTTTCTGAACAAGAAATAAGAAACTTTTGAAATGAGAACAAGTGTCTTAAAAACAATTAAACAGCTCAGCAAGAAAATGTTATAAAATTCCATTAAATAACGTAACTAAAATTCATGACAAGCAAAATACAGCTGCTTTTAGTAGGCAGATGGAGGGAGGAGGGAGGAGGGAGGAGGGAGGAGGGAGGGGGGAGGGAACGAAAAAATAAATGCAAAATCCGAAGCATATTTGGTACCTTATTTTCTTCTGATTCCCCTTCTTTGGTTTCTCCTTCTGTCTTTTCTGAATCTGAAAGCAAACCGCCTGCCTTGTCCAACCGTTCTTCTAAAGAATCTTCAAGCAACTGTTTCATTTATATGGTCAGAGAAGAGTAAAAAAACAAAAAACAAGAAGAACAGTGAAAGTACAGAAGGAGAAGAGAAGAAAAGGGAAAAAGAATATCTCTTGAAACAAGAATTTTCAACAGATAATGCTGAATCAGTTCTACAATATAATTATTCCAGCCAAATCCCAAAAAAAATAAACATACAACTCTGCTTAATTTTATATAATTCTTGTAACTCTAAACACAGCATAAAATGTTTATCAGATTTGGATCATCTATTTTTCTTTTTAACATTTGCTCCTATTCTATCTATCCAATTCACTGCTTTACAGCACTGCGTGATAGGGAATTTTGTCACAGAATTTGCATAGCAGATGAAAGCTTTCAATTATGAGAAAGTCGGCTGATGTGACACAATTTTGGTGATGGATAATTCTGGAATTTAATTTGAAATATAAGAAAAGCTAAAACTAGGGCAATGCTCTGCACGTCACTACCCTTAGGAAGGCTAGGATCCTCAACCACAGAAGAGTGGAATTGATCGCAATCAAATTAGGTCTCAAAACAATATTCTATTAATCAATATAAATTGTGCTCCACGATTACATCATATTTATAGACGAAGACTAACAAACCCATTTGGAATTTGACTCAATAAAAGACAACAACTAAAAATAATCCAATAACTAAAACCAAATAAAACAATAATAACTAATGTTCTAAATAAAAAGAATAAACTACTAATAACATAAATAATAAATAAATCATCCACGCCGACGACATCGTGTGAATCGATCCCCATCATCAGCAGTACAAGAAGCATTTATAGTCTTTAGATCTTTTCCCTCTTTCTTTAAAGAATTACCGTGGTCATGAAGATTCTCTTCCATACCATCTCTCTATCCCCGCCTAGGCATTAGGCAAGTCCTCTACCGTCTAAAAGTGGGGGCCTAGACCCCGCCTTGACAAAATCAGAGCTCCACCATATCGATCTAATAAAGGTTTTGAAACTCTACAATATTTGAAATGAATTTGTTAAGTCTTAAAAAGTTATCTTTGAGATAATTTTTTATGTAAAATTAAAAAAAGTACATCTACTATATGTTTTGTATCGTATAACAATTATACAATAGAAAAATAAATAAATGAGAATGCCTAAGAAAACACTCAGTTCACCTAGAAAAATGCCTAAGCGCCTCCTCTGCCACCTAGCAACCTTGGAGTATGGTGAGTTGACGAACGTCACATATTTTCTAACATGAGGTAGTGCTTAGGAGGGGATTTGTATCTTTAAAATATCACCCTCCCTATCCACACTTTACTTGGAATAGATAAGAGGAGCAACTTGAACCTATACAAATTGGTGTGTTCCTCTTTAAAATAATTGGGAGGATGAATTTATAATCCAGTTTAGGAGGTGCTCCCTATGGCCTTTAGTCATTTACTTGTGGTTCACGAGTCCAATGCAATCAGGTGGAGGACTATAAAGGACCGGTCTATCAAATTCAACATTTTAGGCTCATTAGTCTTGTGACAAGTGCGTATGAGATCTTAATCTAAGAGACGAGTGGTAGTGTGGGAAAGAGTTTTAGATTCCCAAAGTGCCTTTGTTGGGGGAAGCAAATTCTACATGTTATGTCGGTAGCTAATGAGGTGGTGGAGGATGCTTTCAGTTTCAGGAGGGAAAGGATGGAGCTAGTGCTTCATTGGATTTTGAGAAAGTTTATAATAGAGCTATTAGAGACTTTTTGGATACGGTTATGGATAGGAAGAGCTTTGGAGTAGGTAACAATCTTGGAATAAGCCGTTTTTACTTTGACTCATTTTGCAATGATTGTTATGAGGAGTCTATGTCCTAGTTTAGAGCTTCATGGCTTAGGCAGGGGATTTTTTATCGCCTCTATGGTTGACTTTAGTGACTTGCTGTCTTAAGTAGAATGCTTAAAACAGGTGAGAAGTGTGGTTTAGTGAAGGGTTCTGCAATAAACGTCCGAACAGGGAGGAAGTGAGGGTGTCTCACCTTCAATTTGCAGATGATATTATCATTTTTCTTTTAAAGGTCTTCAATGATTTAAGAACGTGTTAACAATTGTTCAAGTGTGTTAACAGTTGTTCAAATGTTTGAGAAAATCTCTGAGATAAGAGTCAATTTGTCCAACTATAGTCTTGCGGATAAGGAAACTTCTAAGATAATCTTCTTTGGTTGGTTGTTTAAGGGAGGACTTTCCACTTTCTTACCTAAGCATGCCCCTTGGTGGTAATCCTAGAACCAATGCTATTTCAGGAACCATTTATTGAGTGACTTGCTTGGATAGAAAGGGAAAAGCAACATATTTTTCTCTAGGGGGTAGGAGTACTTTGATTTAGGCTTGTTTAGCTAGTATTCTCCTTTAGTACTTGTCTGTGTTTAAATTCCCAGTTAGCATCACTGATTCCCTAGAGAAGTTGATTGGCAGTGGAAAGATAGGAAGATACTATGGACATGTTCTTGTTTTCACCATTTAGTGGGGAGTTTGGATCAAGGGGAAAGCTAGGAATTTTCGTGAGTGGACACTGGACAATAAACATTGAATATCCATAATCTAGTTACTTTGGATAACTATCTTTCTTGGCTTCTCTTTGCACTAGTGCGTTGACAGATCTTCGAGGAGCTTCATTGTCATACTTTTATAGGGATTGGCATGCGATGCTTCACTATTTCCCGTATGTTCTTTCCACTCATTTTTTTTTTTGCTTTTCTTTTAGTTGGACTTTGTCCTTCACATGTATAATTTCTTCTCTTAATCTAAAAAATCTTCTTTTCTTTTAATCTTAAAAGCACTAAAAAAATACAATAACTTGCGCCTTACAAACTTACCCCCCAGTGAATTTCTTTCTGATTTATTAGATTAGCAGCATCCTGTCCACTGCCCACCAGTGTAACAACTTCGGCATCATCAGAAATAGAGATAGGTTGTCCAGGAGAGACTGTCATCACACATATCATGAGATACATCAGTTCACAAGATGGAAGGAACAATAAAGTAAAAAAGAAATAAAATGCTACATATATTAGAAAAGATTTTTATAACTAAATATTAACGAGCATTTGCAAGTAAGAGATGGTAGCTGTACCTTGGAAGTTGATATGTTCATTTATAATCCCAAGCATGGTAATGGATTGTGTCTTGTGCAGATATTGCAGCAAAAGATCGTAAGAGTACTGGTCCCAAAGAAAAAAGAAATTAGTGATGAACTGAGATATCCAACATTTTTGCTTGTACATGCCTATTTTACTAATAACTACTCACGCAACAACTGTAAAAACAAATACTAAAAAAAGAGCAGCTCTCAAATCTATACAAAGATACACAAAAGCATTCTTGGCAGAGTCCCAAATCTATACAAAGATACACAAAAGCATTCTTGGAATCCTTTTTGGGACTCTGCCAAGAATGCTTTTGTGTATCTTTTGTGTATCATATCAAAAGAGGCACTTGTACTTTGTGCCAGTGTTTAAATTTTGGCCAATGTGCAAAACTGAACTCTCTTCCTTTCTGGAAAAATCTTCTCTTTTATCTTAAAAACTGATTTAGCATCACAATTTGGTAAAATATCACTATCAAACTCCTCCAGCATATAGAAGTATGTAATTATATACTTATATACTATCAATTAACCTGAAGAAATTCAAGGACCATTTTTCCTTTTTCATTAGAGTACATGGGTGCTTTAATCAAAGTTGTATCTGTATAATAATCATATACATTGTACATGACATACTCACATAGCACAACAGACAAACAGGTTTATTAAAAAAATGCATAACTGAACTAACTGAGTATGGAGCTATAAGATACCTGACATATCTTTATATTCACTTTGCTCTGCCTCATAGAATGAGCAAATTCCATCTCCTACATAGTAACGAACAAAATATTGATTAAAGATGGGCTATTCATATACAAAGGGAGTAAAAATTGTAGTTTGATGATCTAGGATAGTAATTAACCTCCAGATGAGAGGGAGAAAGAACACCTTCCAATTTTTGCAGGTCATGTAAATGCATCATCTCATGGTCTTCACGGAAGCTATTGAAGAAGGCCCGAGCTGGGGATACGAGAATAATTGTTGCAAAGAAACTCAGAATCCAAGCACACTGATGGGCCAATTTAAATTGTTTACAGCCCAGGATCAGAAAAAAATTAATTACAATAGCTAAAAAGTCTACCTTCTTGAATATGACCTTTCGCTACAAGATCCATGAAACAATGGACAAAGACTGGATAGAGGATACGAAGCAACTCGTGCTGCATATGAAAAATACAAGCCCAGTAAATTCATCTTATTATAATCTCTAGGTATATAATAACGTGACTTTATAGCATATTACTCAATTTTACACATGTTAAGTGAAAAGAAAGAAACAAGCCTATTTGGCTCAGGTTAACGAGTCATAACTTCAAGCAGATCAATGTTTCTGCATCATTTCATTGTTAGCATCACTACAAAGCCTACTGATCCTTGACAAGCTCCAACTTAGCTCTCCAAATTCCATTCCTAAATTCCTCCATTCCTGAATTCATCACTGTTACACATTGTTCTCACTGTTTCTGCATCATTTCATCATTAGCATCACTGCAAGCCTACTGGTACTTCACAAAGCTCCAACTTAGCTACTGTTTAGCATTTAATCAGTACCATAACATTACTATCAGCCTTGTTCATCACTATTTCATTATTTTTACAGCATCGTTCATCTCACATCATCACCATAGTCTTCTTCATTTTTTTTAAATTATTGATAAAGCTTTTGTTGGATCATAATTATAAGTTGTTGCCTAATTTTTAATTCGGGTTCAAATATAGTCAAGACAAACTAGGGTTCATCCTCACACATTTTTTAAAAGCATCTATTAATACCAGGAGGCAACAAATTTAATTTTAATGAAGTGTCTAGTTGTGGTGCAACAAAAAAAAATTAATACTAGAAGACCAATAAGAAAACAATGAAGTGTTATGTCAAAACTGACACAATGCAATAACTAGTTTTCAGAAAAGAAATATATTTCATATCTGTGACAGTTTCCCAAACACAATGTGACTAAACCCCGTAACACTAATTAAATGGTAATAAATTACTCAGGATAATTACCTACAAGATCAAGGCGGTAGTTACCATATTTTTTATTTTTTTATTTTTTTTTGGATTAAAGAAGAATATTGTTGGATATAAGACAAAATACCGAAAGGGTACAAGGAGTCCTCCACTAATAAACAAGGAGGAAAATAAAGAAAAAAATTTAATCATTAAAAATTAATAGAATGACATCCTTATTTATCTCTGTTTTCATGAAAGATGGGAAGTTATGTGTATCACACATTTCTAGGCAACCAATACTATATTCAAAGGGAAATATAGACACAAAACATCATTGATGTGCTTCTCTTTCACATGTTTTACAATAGGATCTAAGCGAAGTTGACAAATTTTATGTATCACTAAAATCCAATTAAAATTGATTTATCAGCAGAAAAACACGGATTGCAAACAATTATAGAAGAAACGTAAAATAAAATCTATTTAATCACCTTGTATAAATCCAATGAACTATAAGTCCATGACCTTAGCTTGCTATATCCATTATGATATTGTGCAGGAACACTTTCTGACCTGAAATTTACGAGAACTCGTTGAAAAGATAGATGCAGACTCTACAATGATGATAATTAAACATTTACAGGATATGGCACCTCATGCATGACATGTTTAAGATACTAACCACCCCAGCCTTGACGGCCCTTCCTCCCACCCCCCCCAAAAAAAAAACCGTTACCCCCCCCCCGCCCCGCCCCGCCCCGCCCCGCCCCGCCCCCTCTTCCCTTTCAGTTTTTTAGGCTAATCACAAGGAAAAAATTTACACAGAGAGTAAACATGTCCATTTCATCATGGTATAAATGTCACAAAACTGCTTTGAAACATGGGATTCTTGACATTTGTTTTCTCTTCTTTTCTTTTTGTTTTGATAAGTTGAAATGCAATGTTAATTAACGTAGTTATTCAACAGAAACAAACAACATGGCATTATTTCTTCATATGTGATATATATACTCATATATGTCCATATATATTTAGATATAAATACATATATGTCTATGCATATAATTTACTTATCAAAAACATGGCATTGATAGTGTTAATAGCAGGAGAAACATAAGAGATGTCATTGAGGTTATTAAACGTGGAAGAGGGGGTGGGAGAGGAACTTGGCCCAAAGCATATGACAATGCCCAAGACTGTAATAACCAACCCCAACTGTTTGATAATTAAAAACGCCCTTATTTTCAAATCCATCTGTAGAACATCTAAATGTTTTAACAACACATAACCGCATCATGTCCTTTTAATTGTACATTCACTCAATTAATCAATCCCCAACAATCTTAAATTTATTAAACTTTTGGCAAACCGATTTAACTACTTATACAAACCTATTCCTTTTCTTTATTATGATTTTCTGGTTTTAAACTTTTCCACTGCACTCTACCTGTGCAGACTAAAACATATTCAGGAAATTTCTTTCAGCATTTGGTTTGATGTAAAATATTTTTCAGTCTTGCAAGCAATGTTCTAAAAGACGGGAGGCGGGCGGCCAGGGGATTAGCGCCTAGGGTGCCTAGGCGGGGCCTAGGTTGGATTTCTTATTTTAAGCCAATTTTAATATTTGATCTTATATTTATGTAAACAAAACAATAATATAAAGCAAAACAATCTATAAGAAAGATAATAAAGGCATTTGCTTAAAGTTCAAACACATATCCATATTGTCAATGTCAAAGTTCAAACACAAACATGCAATTGTTCAAAGTTCAAACATATCTTTTAACGTATTAGTTTTATTCATAAACAAGATTGCTATTAATTAATTAAATTTAAAAGTTCAAGAATTCAATTCAATATTAAAATTTATGAAAATAAACATAAATTTAAGAATTATATTGAATTAAACTAAATATTACAAATGTATCATCATTTATATAATTTGAAGTTGGTACAAGTTCAAAAAATTACAACTATAATAAAATTATCCATTTTGACTTCATATTGTTCACTTATTGTTGTGATTTGATATGCTACAATATGCATTATTAATATGGTAAATCATTAAAAAAAAATATCAAGATCTGGTTTGGGTAGTTATTAAAATAAATAAAAAAAAAAACCTCCCCCTAGACCCGCCTAATTTCTTGAAGGGATTTTTTTGTCACCTTGAGCCTAGGTGAGGTGCCACGGAGGCTCAGCGCTTGGGCAAGGCGCCAGGGGGCCTAGCGCCACTGCTTACAAGTCAACAAACACCCAAAAGTTCAAACTGCCTAACAAAACTAAAAGAAATCCTAACAAAACTAAGAGAAATCTCCAAGTTTTAAATTTGATATATAAAACCCCACAATTCGAAATTTTGAATGCATATATAAGCTTCTAAACACACATACATCTACTAACCCCACAACCAAAAAGCTTTTGTAACAAAATTCATCTAATATGACCAAAAAACTAAGAAAAAATAGAACCCCGGATCTTTAAACTATACAATCCGCAATCATAGAATTAGATAAAAATTAAACACCAACATATTTATAGAAAGAGAAAGGAACAGTGAAAGCATACTCAGAGAAGCAGATGATT